>WEIU01000435.1:255655-274952 GCA_013389925.1 Aegithalos caudatus | reverse complement strand
AAAAAAAAAAAAAAAAAAAAAAAAAAAAAAAAAAAAAACCAAAAAAAAAAAAAAAAAAAAAAAAAAAAAAAAAAAAAAACCAAAAAAAACCAAAAAAACCTTTGTTTTGTCTTCTAGTTCCAGGACAATTTTATATTTAACACCTAAAGACATTTTGCCTATAGATTTCATGTTGAGACCATACAGCAGGACTGCTCAGAAAATCCACTCATTCTATCTTTTTTTATTTTTTTTATTTTTTTTTTCACCATCTAGTTTCCAGGCATTTGGTATTTCCCAGAACCCCCCTGGAATATTCCATATTTCTTACCTTTCTCTGGTCACTTCAAACCACTGCAGGTGAACCACAGCACTGGCTGTAAGCACAGAACTCCAAAAATTAATTCAGCAGACCTAAAATTATTTATCAATGTAAAAAAAATAAGAAGCTCTATCAGAAAGTGTTGCTTTTCACTTTGACATCTAATAACTCAATCAAAGTTCCATTAAAACCAGAGCACCATTTCTGAATTCCATCTCAGCTGGCTTTCATGCTACAGTAACCATTAGTGTCTCACTTTCCCTTCCTTTTATCCCACAGGTTATGAACACAAACAGAGATGAGGAAATTGCAGTGTGTGACAAAATGGTGATTCTTTGGCTGCATATGTTTGCAGAATAAAATATTATGCTTTCCTTTCTCTGCCTGTCTCTTTTTCTCTGCTTTTTCCCCCTAAGAAGTCAATTCCCATAGTAATGCTCAGGGCAGAGTGTATCACTGCAGGGCCCAGATGGTTAACTATGGAAAACTGTTCTCCATCTGGTTCCTTAGCAATATCCTTAAGCAGATGAGCCTACAGCTCTGAAACTGTGAAGTTTTACATGCAGCTGCTGTCTTTAGAGGTACTTGCTCTGTGTCTGACTTCAGTTTTAATTTAGGAGGAGAAGCAAGGTTATGATAAAGTCCCACAGTATTATCAAAATCACTTTGGAACAGGAAAAAAAGTAATCCTAAGAAAATTCTCCTAAAAAATGTATTGGGTTTTATAATAAACTTAAGTCCTTTGAATTTTTACACAATTCAGTATTTCTTATTTTCCAAACCAAGGCAGATACTAGTTTCCTTTAGCTGCATGCCCCTTTAGTGAGGATATGGACTGTTTTAAACATCAAGATGCTACTGTAATTTAAAAGGTGATGCAGAAAATCTGTGGTGATGTAAAGAATAAAGTAAAATCAAGGGTAAAACTTACTTCCACCTAACAGCTAGAAAATCTCTTAGTGCAGCTGGAGGGAAAAAAGAGATGACCTGGATGCTAATACATGTACAGATGGGATGCTTGGACTGCAAAGCAGGCAAAATCCAATAGAAAATAGAAGAGTATTTTTAAGAAGTCCTAAAATAAATCCAGAAAGAGCTTTTCTGCACTCAAGCTGCCAAACTCTTTGAGAAGATCCAGTGAGACTGGATCTTTCCTCAGGCTGCAATGGGGTTTGGATCAGTCCATCACTTGTACTTAGAGAAGAATAATAATAAATTTCTAAAAGTGTTTTAGAAGGATGTTGTTGGATGATTTGATTGTGTGAGGAAGCCACCTCCCTTTATCCACAATAGTTATTAATGTTGATAGTCAGGAATTAGAACTGCTTTGTGCTGCTACCAGAGGTGCTCCTTCATCCCAGCGGGGCGACCACGAGCAGGCTGAGAGCAGTGCCAAGATCAGCTGGGTGATATTATTATCCTGGGTGATATTATTATTATTATTATTATTATTATTATTATTATTATTATTATTATTATTTTCTGCAAACCATTTAGCCCTCATCACTTCTGGAACAGAACAGGAGGATTTGCAATCCAGAGCTGGTTTTGGCTGGAGCAGGGTGACTGTGGAGAAGTGCTGCTTCTGGGCCAGCCTGCTGCCTGCTGCTCCCAGCTGCCTCTGGACAGAATAATGCTGAGCTGCTTGATTTTTTCCAAGCTGGAACCTGAGATTCAAGCCAGAGTCAAATACTGAGTAGGCAAAACCACGAGCAGCCGACAGCTGGTCTCTGGTCCCAGCCTTGGCCCAACCCTTTGAGGGTGCTGGGGAGAATTCACAATTAACCAGACTTTTGTAAGTTTCTGAGAAAGTCAGGAAAGAGGTAATAATGGAAATCCACATTTTTAGCTGGTTTATGACTCAAACTAAGCAGAATTTTCAGGATTAAAAAACCCCCACTTTTGAGTAAGGTCCTTCTCCCAACCGAATAGCAAAGGGACAATACACAATAAAGAGCTACTACACATAAAAGGAGGAAAAGCATGCTAAACATAAATTGAGAGGTTAAGAGAATTATTGTAAAATAACTGCCAGGATTACAAAAAGCCCCAGCCTTATAAAATCAATGTCAGAATGCACATATATATATGTAATGGTTTCAGGGGAGATAGTGAAGGTGAGTGATCAGCATGCTGAGGATGCAGTTTGAACAAACAGCTGAAAGCTGAAATACTGAACATAACAAAGGAACTAGGAAATAAATGGAATTAAGGAGGTAAAGGAATAGAAAAAGCTCTGTTCTGCTCTTTCACATTGTCCTGGTTTCAGCTGGGAGCTAACATTCTTCCTACTGCCTCATACAATGCTGTCTTTTGCATTTAGTATGAGAATAATGTTGATAGCACACTGATATTTTTCTTGTTTCTAGGAAGTTGTTTTTGGTTTTTTTTTTCCAAAGTTAAATACTTTTCAGTTTCCCATACTCTGTCAGTGAGAAGTTGCACAGGATGCTGGAATGGAACATGGACAGGATGAGACCCAAAGTGGCCAAAGAAACCAGTTTTATAATTATCATTATTAGTAGTAGTAGTAGTAGTTGTTGTTGTTGTTGTTGTTGGAGTATATTTTACTTTAATTGTTAATCTGTTTTTATCTCAACCCATGAGTTTTACATTTTTCCACTTCTCCCAGGATGTGAGCTATTCCCAGCTGGGGTTAAACCACAACTCACAGTCTTGGCCAAAGGAGCAGAACAGATGAGAGAAGGGATTCACATTGAATTATCAAATTCTTCAAAGTTCTTCACAAGAAGCAACTTAAGAAACAGTGGAATAACAAGGAAATATTTATGAACTTTCCTCAAGGGAAAAGGGCATGGTGAATGGGGAATTAAAGTCTTAATGAAATAAATTGAAATATCGTGCTGTACAGAAAAATGACGTGAAAAACATCATTCCTAGAGCTAAGGATTTATTATTTATACCTACTTTCCCCAGTGCACATTTCTAACCAGGAGGGAACTATTCAGAGGCTGATTTTTTTTTTTTACTGTTTTTGTTTTAGGATATATTTGACATACATCCCCCTGTCCCTTCCAGTTGTGGTGATGTCAATCAGCCCAATTCCTTTGACGTGAATGATGACAGGCTCTTTACTCCACCTCAGGAGTCTGCCCTCATTACCTTGGATGAGAGAGATTTATCATTATATAATTACTTCTTTCTCCAAGCATCCTTTTACCAAGGCCACAAAAAATACATTTCTCTAGTTTTTGCACTTTCCTTGAACATTAATTTGCACAGCACAAGTAAAGAGCCTTTTGCCACATTTCCTTTTTAATGGACCTGTCATCTCAAAGAAAAGTAGGAAAGATTAAGATTTGTAAAAATTTCTTAAAAATGCTAAGGAATCTGAGAGATAACAGATATGCAGAGTGGTATTGCTAAGGAGAACTTCTAAACTGAGTCACATATGAGTATTTTAATGAATGTTAAATGTTCCTATAACCTTAAGAAGAAAATTCCCACGTGAGAGGATATTCTTGCTTTACCTTATTCTCCCTGATAGCCATGAGGACAGGCCTGGGATCTCTGGAGCCTACAAGGAGTCTTACAGGTTCAGGAGGTAAAGGCTTGCAGTTGTGCTGTTCTCCTTGTCACTGAAGTGGATGCTGTGGAATGTCTGGTTATCCAACTGACCTGTTTCATTACAAGAAATTCACATGTAAAATATAACCTGGGATATTCAACTAGACAAATATTTCACTTCAGCGTGGACAGCCACTGAAAAGACTGTAAAAGAGTATGAAAATGTGCCAAAAAAGGAAAATCTTTAAGAGCCTTTGTTCCCTGTTCTGGGTGTTACATCAACACTGGTCACTTTTATTCTGAATTTTATCCATTTGCAATTTGTCCCACTCACCTCAAATTCAATATAACAGACTTTTATTTTAAAGATCAATATACCACCAGTAGTATTTTGAATTTCCTTTTTCTGCCTTATTTTTTTAAAGTAGCTGACAAACTATATTTGTTCGTGGTTGATCTTTCAAGGCCTCTAATTTGTTTGAATTTCAAGGAAACTGAAAAAATAATGTGAAAGCCCAAAGGACTGTAGGTCCTAGCACAGGCTTCTCTTTCCCATCCTGTAAATCTAAGGATGCATGTCATCCTGAGCTATGGGAGATGTGCTGGGCTGTCATCGCAGCTGTCAAAAACATGTGGCAGTTCCATTTTGTCTGGAGCAGCTTTGACCACTTTTGCCAAATTTCATTAGGACAGATTTGCAGATGATGCAGCTGACACAACTGGACTTCAGCTCCCAGCAGTTCATTTTGGAGGGACTGATGCTTGTGAAACCATAACAAGCCAAACAAAGAGCAGGGTGACCACGCACTGTGATAATTACTTAATCCCATTAGCAATTAATTGACCATGAGCAAGACTTGGGGAGCACAATTGTCAAATATACATCGAAAAAATTAATATTTTTTAAGTATGAAAAAATAGTAAATTCACTTAGCAAAGGGTGGAAGAGAAACCTTAGGCATGAATTTGTCAGCTTCCCTATATCTTACTGATGGCACTGAATAAAGTGCCTTAACTTTCTCTACTTCCTGAGAGGTCAAAGCCATTTTAGACATAAGTGTAACAAGGCTCTTAAATGACTCAGGGAATTTTAGTAGCAATCTAAGAGGTGCTGCCCATACTTAGAGACTCCCAGTGACAAATGTTTGTTCCTAAGAGCTCTAAACCAAGACTACTCCCAGTCATTTTCTATTTGTGCTTTGACATTTTCATAAAACCTAGAACTTGTGTAGACTACCTTGTCATGCTTCATAATAAGACATATACAGAAAATTCAGGCTGAAAATACTATGAATTTCCAAATATATATATTTAAAAACTATGTATATTTTCTTAGCCACACCATACACTGCAAAGGCACAGCCAGATATGAGTCTAGTTGTAGGTTATTTTGTTTAATACACTTAGCCTCCTTCTATTTTTAAGCCCACACTTCATCTCCTTGCAGCTGCAAGTTGTGCCTTAAACGGGATAATAAATAAATCCCAAAGAACAGAGCTCATAACAGTACATTAGCATAGATTCCTTTGTGTTTCTTGCTCCAGGTTCACTAAAGAACAGCAAATCCTTTCAAGTGCTTCGCAGCGGCTCCATCAGTGAATCTTTTTATGATCATCACAGCAGTTAAGGCTGCATCCACGTTGAGAGGGAATTGCATGCCAAGCTGGGATGTGAATTTGTGTCATATCAGCTCTTTACTGCCCTGTATGGGTATTCAAGATTGTGCTAAGGGCAGATTTGACATCCATTTGTTTTGGCAGCCTGCGTCCTTCTCCTCTCCCTCTCCTGACCACCCAGCTCCTTCCAACATCTCCCTTTAGGCATCTTGGTAGAATTGTTTGTGACACTGTGGGAAGAACTGATCCAGAACAATAAAAGCCATTTTTACTAGGTTATTTTAAACCTGCTCCTATCCCTTGAGGTAGTTCAAGGCATGGATGCAGAGATTCCTGTTCTAAAATAAGTATAGCAATTTACACTCAGCTTACAAAAGAAATTAAAATCTGGCACCCCCAAACCAAGCCCCCCCCCAAAAGAAAACCCGCAAAACCCTAAAAAATCCAAAAAACAGATCATAATTTTATTTCTATTTTTTTTAGAAATTGAAAATGGCTCACCAGCAGAAGCAAACCACAGTCCCAGTGCAAGGGGAAAAGGTGGGAGTATTTAAATAGCTATGGAGAGCAGGAGGGACATGGAGGGAGTGAGACCATCTCTTTGGCACCTGATTGCAATTTGATTTTCTTCAGCTATGGCTGAAAAATGCCCCATTTGGTATTCATGTCATCAATTTGTTAAACGAGTGTTGGCTCAGGAACCAAGGAGTTTCTGTGATTCTGCTCTAAAGCTCCCAGTTTAGGACTGCTGACACATTCTGGTTTTCAGAAATCTGGTGAGAACTGAGTCCCAGCTGGGCAGTCACTCCCTCTCTTGGGATGCTGGAGACTGACAGAAATTAAGAGATTTCTGCAGGCAGAAGGCTACTCTATGTTATATATTTTCTGTTAAAAATCCATAGAAACTGGTACAATATTACTTACTATTTTTGACCAAATGACACTCACTCTGTGAACAGTTCACACAGCATGCACTGCCACTGAAATAGAAAAGTACAAACCAACACCAGTCAGAACTGAGCAAATATTTGCTTTTAAATATTTTACATAAAAAGACACTAAAAAAAAACCTTTTCCCACATCATTAAGAAGAATAGACATTGTGCATCAATGTTAAACTTTTGTTTTTTAGTTAAAATTGCTTTTCAAAATCACAGTTTCCTTGAACAATAACAAAAATTTTGCAAAAACTTAGATATAGAAAATGAGAAAGAGGTACTTGGGTTGCTCCATTTTTTTCTGGACCAAAAGAGCAAGATTCAAAATTGTAAAATTGCTAGAGAAACAGAGAGCCTGAGTCCTTCCCAGCTTTAATGACATGGCAGGGAATGACTCTGGCACTGCAGAATGTGATTTGAAAGGGAGAATTCCTCTGGCAGGAGCACAGGAGATTTCACTGGTGTCAGTCACCAGGAAGCAGATGGCAGGTCTTGGCTGAGTGGGTTCTCAGGCATCTTATTTCAGCAAGCACTTCAGAGTAGCTGACAGCACGGTCAGATGTGGAACACGCTGCCTAAACATGGGCTCTGACAACCCCAGGGAGAAGAATCCCCAGGCACTGCAAGGTTAGCAAGAAATGGGAGCACTGGAGTTCTGCCTGCCCTCTGCAGGGAGAAACTTTCCTCTTGTCTCCAGGTAGTTACTTGCAGACTCTTTAGGATAATAGGTAAATTGTTTCTGCTGTGATTGTTTAGCATAAAACAAAAGATATTATTTCTGTTATTATTGTTGTTACCAATCTGAGAGTGTCAAAAGCAGGAAAATAATGAAAATAGTCTTCACCTGTCATATCAGCTTAGAGCAACAAAAATATTTCTAGTATCTCCTGCCTCATGTGGGAAACTCAGAGATTGTACAGGAAAACTGTGTTGGATGCCTTTTGTTATGAACATTGTGACCCCAATACCTGGGTAACTTTAGGAATTCAGTTCTCCATGGTGGAGGATTATTGTGGAAGTCAGCTCCATGGGAATGCTGAAAAGCCCCATGGAAGCCAATTCCCTGCTGCTTTTAAAAATGCCAGAAAATATTCACTTGTTACTTTAGGCCCTGGGGAAAAAAAAAAAAAATTACTTGTTTATTTTGGCCCCAGGGAAAAAAAAAAAAAAAAAAGAAAAAAAAAAAAAAGTAGCCCTAGAATTCTCACCTACCACCACACAATGTGTGTCTGTGCCAGGAACTGAGCTCCAAAATTTTGAGCACCAGGCCAGTGCCTGCAGCACAAAGCATGCATCTTCACTCCATTAGTCTGACACAAAAAGTTATTCTGGATCAAGTTCTCTGTATAAGCATTAGGTACCATGGTAAAACCTGAGAGTAACTGTCCAAAATACTGTAATAAGGGGTAAAAAACCCTACGGAACTCCCTCTTTCACTCAAAAAATAACAAGCAATATAATTTTAAAATGGATTGATTCTCCTTGCCCATGATCATCTGTTTTTTCTCTTGTCTGGCACAAACCAAACATGAAAATCAGGAGACAGAGACCTCATGGTACTCACATGCAGACAAAAGGACACTTGGGGGTGGTTTGAAGTAAATAAGGCATAAACAGATATGCATATGGAGAATCCAGACATCTGAATTTAATAAAGCCCTGGTGGCCCAGTTGTTAGTGCAGAGGTATCACTCCATTTTATTTGATATACAGGAACTCCAGTGATACACAACAGGGTGAGGCCATGAACTTACACTCAGTATCTGTGCTGAAGAACAAGCTCCAAGTATATAAAACACCTGTAGATTAATTGAAATCCTCAGTAGATAGACAATAAATCACTTTACTGACAATATTTATCACTCCATTGGCTCTAAACCCATTAATTCTCTTTTATTTCTTTGGCCACAACCAGACTGTAGATATAAAATTGGCTTTTATGCAAATGTTATTGCCTTCAGACATTGAAATGACTCTGGCAGTACCATCTAAAAAGCCATAGGCACAGAATAGTAATGCTCTGCCTGTGTATATTGTAACTTGATTTTAGGCATATTCATGGATACTCCACAGAATGAAAAGAAGAAAGAAATGCACAGAAATTTGAACGTGAAAAGGAAACCCCCACTGTATTTCATCAGTCTCCCACCTACACCAACAATAATCTATAATAAAAAAGACAGATATGGTCACAGTTCTTCTTATCAGGGTGATCTGAGGGGTGTTGAGACAACAGACAAGGACACAAAGAGTTCATGGGCTAATTTCACAGGCTACAGCCACTGCAGTGGTCTTATTAGGCAAGGTTGCACAGCAAAGAGAAAGGCAATAAATCGATGAGCTTTCTCGCCCAAAAAAAAGCAGTGCCATGAAAGAAAAGTGAAAGAACAAGATCCTTGGAAAAAAACAAAATGTATTGACTGATACATCACTCACTATGAACTGAATTAAAATGAAATTTGTATAAATAACACGTCTCAACTATTAATGTGGCTGGTCATCTGCTCACCCCTTCTTTAAACAACTATTAACTCTATGAACCCAGAGGGTGGGAAAAAATACACAAGACCAAAATTAGATGCCTTGAGCCTTTTTTCTTTCTTGCAGAACTGCTGCAGATGATTTATTAGTGAATGGATATCTGCCATCCATTTTGAAATTAAAAATCCCTTGGAGGCTCTGCAGCCCCCTCCATTATATTACCAGCATGTGCAGGTCACAAAGGTACAGCTGGGACAAGAACTGTGCTCCATCAGTCAAAAACTCTATTTTCTTCCCAAGTGCCAAAAGTCTTGGAGTGTGCAATTTGAATCATCCTTAAATTCCCCAGCTTGTTAAAGCACAGTGCTAATAGGATAGTATTAAAGGATACAGGTTAATCCCAGTACTCCTGTGCCTTGGTCTCTTGGTGGCAGCTGGGGCTTGGAGTAAAAAAGTGATAAGCTCAGACTCCATTCACGAGTGCTGAGGAGGGAGAGAGTCACAACTGAGATTTCAGAGCAACATTCTCCATTTCACAGCTTCAATTTCACTTTAGTTTATGGCTTCAGATTCCACAGGGTGAGTTTAAGTAGGCACAGGGTCTGGCCTTGTCTCAGCCTGGGTAAACAGGGGAGATAGACTGCTTCTGTCAGTCTCATATCCCAGGGCTAAGTGCACTCTTCCGTGAAGCCACAGATAGAAATGAAGGGTGATAATGATGCCTGGGAGAAACAGGAGAAAACTGGAGAGGAGAACAAAATACAGGCGCAGACTGACATACCTAAACCCTCCTCAAGTTCAGCATCCTCAGCTGGGCCTCTGCAGTCCCCCAAAAATGATGTGCCCTTCTGATTCCCCTCTTGCCCTGTTGTGATCACTCTTGCCCGGAGCTGTGTTGCAGATTTATGTTAGGAAATAACAGGGTTATTAGGGTTAAATAACTAAAGGGTTACTAAGGTTCTTCAGGCCTGGCTCATACTGTGTATGATGCTTATACACAGGCATATATTTTATAGCTGGAATTTAAGATGGATTTTAAGACACCTTCAGAAAGACTTTCTCTGACAGTCATGAGAATATGAATGCTCTTCGCCAGGTTTCCAGAAATGCCAACTTTCTAAGAGGGAATTTGTGTGGTTCAGAGATGGAATTTGCAGCATGCCAAGCTGATGGCACATTTCTCCTTATCCTTTGGATGCTGACTCCAGCCTTCTGCTGCAGTTAGCTGATGGGATTTGCCTTGGAGCACTGCACCCAGCTATTACACGCTGCAAAACAGACCAGCTCCTCTCCTTGAAATAACTTTGCAACTGGCCTAGGGAGTCAGAATCATAAAACTTGCACAATCTGGGTATTTCCCACCAGGCAGATGTAGATCAACCAGACAGCTTATCTAAGGGGCTGCTAATTGAGAGGACAAACCTTTGGCTGGGATTAATTAGTACACCTCAACCTGTGATGACTCAGGTCCCTTCAGCAGGGAACATGAACAGGTACATGCCTCATAATTTTAATCAGACAGCTTTGTTCCTTACAGTACTTGTCAGACCTTAAGTATTTAGGGTAAACAACTACTACCTGACAGAAATTGTTAAATCTTAAATAAGGCAAAAGACTGAATAGTTTTGGGGTTTTTCTGCAATCTGTTGGTGGCAGGCTTTTCCAAATACACTGGATGTGACCAAAGAAAAGCCCATGGAGATGGATCTGTTTTTGCACCTTAGAAAAAGAGGTTAAGCACAGACAGGTCTTCAGAGCCTGATGGATTTAAACACAAACTATGCTAACTGAATTTTAATTTCCATGGCTCTAGTTTAGGATATCAGCTTAGAAGATGCTCAACTAAGAAAGGACTTTGTTTAAGGACTTTTATAGCTTGGCCAGAACAAAGTCTGGACTATTCTTCATCCATGCTTTTTGAAGTCCACAGAACATTGAGCATCTATTTGTTTTCTTAAAGGAAATGATTCCTTGTTTTATTTTCTAACAAACCACAGCTGATCTGCCATGTGCAGAGACCTCAGTATGAGAAACCTGCTCACATCAAGAGCAGAGGAAAAGAAATGGTATTAAAGAATAGCATGTGAATACACTTTTTCATGGACTGTTTCCAAATACAAATGTGTTTTAAAGCCAGTAAAGTAACAAAAGTTCCTTTTTCAGTTTCCTTTTTTTTAAAATAACAAATTTGAAAAATAACAATATTTAGACATACAACAGCCAGCACAGACACAATACTAAAAATGAAATAAGAACAAACTAATTAATAATTAAATAAAGAAGAATTTTGATGTAACACAAAGCAGCCTTGCTCTTCAAAGAGGATGAGTTCCACTATTTCCATGTCAGCAAACTGCAAAGGATTTAAGGAAGTTATGAGCAAACCAAGCAAATGGAAGATATCAGCCTCAATTAAGTGCATGCAGCAGGCTGAAAGGGAGGCTTTGTTTAAGTTTGTTTGTTCATTAAATGGAGACCAAAGCAAAAATCCTTCTCCAAAGCACACATTTCAGAACCAGCTCTGTGTCTTGTGGGAACTGCAAGGTCTGGGTGCTAGAAATGTGTTTTATCTCCAGGGGGTGGACAATGAATTTGCTCCACAGATGCTGGAGGAAGCTGAGCTGCAGAATTTCAGTGACTCCCACAGATCCTGAAAGCACCCTCTCAATCCCTCCTGTGATTCAGGATTTTTAAGGTCTGAAAAATAACTCAGTGAGTATGAAAACTGAGGGCCAGTTGTGAATCTATTTGTTTAGATAATAGGGGAATAAAGGAGCAGAAATCGTCACCAGAGGTAAATTACTCTGAACCTCTGCCTCCTGTTTGGAGGGACAGGGAGAAGGCAAAGTTTGCTCAGAAGCAGGAGCTCAGCTGGGTTTCCCTAGGGAGCAACCAAATAAACTGAAAAGTGGCTATAATTGGATCTCTGCTCTGCTTCTGGGGAAAAGCAAATATGTTCTGCCCTTTCTCAGAGCTGAATGCAAACTGCCTGTCAGTGCAGAGCCCTGGGAGAACATTCTGGATGCAAGTAGCAAACGTGAGGTCCAGGGCTTCACAAGACTCTTGGAATAAACTCTTAGAGGAAGCACACCTCATCCAAGGCAATTAAGAGATAGGGAACACTACAAGAACATTTATTAGTTCTCTGCCTGATCTAATCAAACATAAAAGATGCTTTTGGTCATGTGCACATGTGTATGAGTGAGTGGATGAAGGAGAGGACAGGCATGCATGGAAATGTGTCCAAGGATACACACAGATCCAAAATCCAGGGATGCTTCACTCTCTTATTACAGCTGTGCAACAGAACAGCCACAAGACTGATTGCAAGATCAATGCAATCAGCTAGGCAGTGAGAGCTGATTATCTGGGAATTCTGAGTAAAGATTGTCCATAACAGAATAAAGGGCTGCTGCCCAGCCAGGTACTTTTTGCTTATCCTTACACAGAATAAGTAAAAAGTGCATTACAGGCTCCTCAATAGGGTGTCAACATATGAGGATGAATGAGAAAAAAAAATAGTTTTGCACTTTTAAGTGAAGTTTAATAAGTGCTGTTTAAAATTTCCATCAGTAGCACAAGTGGAAGAGTCATGCAAGTTTATAATTTTACATTTGTACCAGCTATCACTGGTAATATCCAACTGGTTCTTTCTACCAGCTATCGATTCTGTCCTTGCCATCAGAGTTTAACAAGGATATTTTAATTTAATTTCAAGATATGGCTTGTTTTCCTCAACAGAGGAATGAATCTACTGAAGTTAATCTGGTGAGGGGTAGAACTGATGACTCTTGTCATATTTCTAAATAGAACAGTACAGGTGCTGAGGGAATTTTTTATTTGCAGAAATATATAAACTTTGTGTATAGACTTAAAATCTGGGAGTTGCTTGCAAAGAGGTTAATGCCACCATTAAAAGTTAACTAGCTTTGATACTTCACGGCCATTATTGACATTTATCATTACATAGATGATATTTGTTATCTTATAAACATATCATCCATTGAGAGATGAGGTTGAAAAGAGGAGGGGAGAGTCACAATTAGGGTTAATTCACCCTAAAGAATCTCTCTTCCCAGGTGACTCTTACCTTGACATGAGGGAAGCCAGCTTGGATTACCTGTGTGGTGTTTTTTCCTCAAGCACAACTTGATCCCAGAGCCACTAAAGCAGAAAGCTTGGAAAGCCAAGAGGTCAGAAATACGTGGTGTACAACAACCACAAACAGCTTTCAACAAATATAGCCTGTGTAAATACATAAAATCTCCTGTGATGATGGATTGTTGAGTCAGGTAGGAAGAACACAGAAACGTAATAAAAAAATGCTACAAGGAAGTTGTGGGTCTTTGGGGGATCAAGTGACCTCCAAAAGATCTCATTTTCAGTACCACATTCCCAATCTTACTTGAAATCACAGATTAAATTCCCAGGGTCTCTTACACACAGTAACACTGAAAGTAAGCAGGGTTGAAGTGGAAGGATGGTTTTCTACTCAACAAAAGAATTTCCTGCACAAGTCACTGAATTTCACTACCACACTTCGTTCTATAGGTATATTAGAAGTTCTACAGTAGAGAGACTATCTTGATTCTTATACACAAAATTTTGAAATAAAAGGCCCTAAAGACTGTTAGCAAATACATAGAAAAATACTTATTTTAAATAATATATAGTTTCATAATCTTTTTTTATGTGTTTCTTATTTGTTTCAGAAGTCATTTAAAGTGAAAATTAAGTCCTTGCAAGATCACTCAAAAAAGATCACACTGCATATTCATTCCTATGACAAACATGCAGTGATTTCCACTTTTGGTACTTCTGTTGCTGGGTTGGGTCTGACCCTACTCTGGTTCCACTCCTGTCTTCTTTCAGTTGAAATCCAAATGTTGTTCCCTGCTCCCAGCTTTCAGTTCTTTTTATTTCTACTCCACTCTTCCAAATCATTCTTTGCAGCTACCAGGGAAAAGCCTCCAAGAGCAAAATGCTTCAGTCTACTTGAGATGCCTTGGCACTCAGGTAACAAAAACAAGACCCTTAATTGTGCATTTGTCCAACCTCTAACTGTTTACAGTTGCATTTAGACTGTATGAATCTGTAAAACCTTCTCCAATATTCAGTTTGAGGTTGTTCATGTTTTCTCCTTTCTACAAAAATTCTCTATTTGAGGTTAGACACCTCTCCCAGTGGAAATTTCACCAAGACCAATACACTCATGTGAAAAGTTTCAGCCCCAATGAATTGACATTTTTTCTGATGAAAATCTTGCCCCAAATCTCTGAACTATCTCAACGTGCAGCCTCATGGTACTTAGGCAACCACAGCCTCAGGCTCTTTACATTAATTGTATACATTTCCATCAAACCCTGATGCCCCTCGTGGGTTTGTGCAATTTCTGAAATGCAGCTAGAACATTTACTGTATGTTTCTGTTCGTTGATTTCAAGTGAAATTATTTCATCACTTTATGTCTTCTTTTTCCTCCTAGTCCTGATGTATTTTGACATTAAGAGAATTACAGTTTAAGCAAAACCCTTCAAATTGGAGTTTAGCAGAAAATGAGCTAAAGTAAAAATATTTCACTTGGAGGCTAATAGGCAGAGTGAGGCCAGTGACTATTCAGCCACTCAAGTTAAATAAGGGGCTCATTACGGTCCTCTGTGACAACTGCCCAAATTCCAAATGGAAAGGTTCCATCATTTAAAGCTTCTAGGACTACAGTATTCATGTATTGTGTAAATTTTTATTTTAAAGTAGCACTTTAAGTCCAAAATCCTGTTGTGTGGTGCTCTGTGAGATGGGTCATTTTACTGCTGTCACCCCAAACACCTTCCTAGGAAAGAGATTTCTCCTACCCTATTGTTTTTTCTGCTTGTCTAAAACTCTTCCAGAGGGATTGAGCGCAACTCTGGAAAATTGTTAATAAGTTATTATAAAGAGGGATGACCTGGAAAAGAGAAGCTTTGCATATCTG
Source organism: Aegithalos caudatus (assembly GCA_013389925.1). NCBI lineage: Eukaryota > Metazoa > Chordata > Aves > Passeriformes > Aegithalidae > Aegithalos > Aegithalos caudatus. The sequence continues at coordinate 260,118 of WEIU01000435.1, read as the reverse complement.
TCCACATCCCATATCTTGGCCCTGAAGATAAATCAGAAATTAAGCATTAGAAAACATGACATGACGCTGTGCTTGCCTTGTAGAAGAGACTGAATTTAGATGAAAAAACTCAATTTATTTACTAACCAAATGTATGGAGAGGTTGCCTGCCTTGGGAGACAAATACCAGTGGAGATGAGGAGCTACTCAGAATATAGCTGACACAAGAAAAAAACAAGTTATTATGTGACAAGAATCTGTTTAGAAGACTTTGTAAGTTTTCTAATTAATTAATGTTCTGTTAAGTACATTGTTTAATACTAAACAATTGTGATTCTCTCTTCTATTTATTTAGAGAATATATAATTCCAAATATTTGCTTCATGTTTTTAACATTGAATCTAAATTTAGTAATCAAATGTCTATTTATCAGTCTGATTGCTCATGCCTGGGAATTTTTAATAGTTTCTTATCCATAAAAATGAATAGAATAAAAATTAATAGAATTTTCATATTCATATTGGTGCCCTCAGCTTGCTTTAAAACTGTGTGGGTATCCTGCCTGAAGTGTTTTCACTGAAGTATTCAAGAAAACTCAGCTCAAGGACTCAGAGAACTTGAACTTTAAAAAAGACGCCTATTAAAATAAACTTAATAATTCATTACTTCTAAATTGAAAATAAAGTTTGAGTTACTTGATTGCTCAGACAAGAAAAGCGGGATATGGAAGATTTGCTGGAACTGTAAGCAAGCTTTGTGGTGGGGTTATTTCAGTCATCAGTTCAAATCACCCAAAATCTATCACTTCATCAATACTTTTGTAAAGGTTTTTTTGGGTTTTGTTTGTTTGTTTTTTTGTTTGTTTTTTTTTTTAATTTAAGGGAAAAAAAAAAAAAAAGAAATTGAAAGTTTAAATTCTTCCAAATTTTATGAGTAGAAAATTGAAAATAATGCCATTTGGAGCAGCAAAAACTCATTATTCAATTTAGCTGAAATTTCTTTTGCTATTCTGCTCTTTTTGATTGTATATCAAGAACTTTAAAAAATATATATTTCCAGTGGAGAAAAAAACAGGACTCAATTTTTGCTGGTAAATAAATGTGTCCAGAGTTATTCCTTGCCATTGAAGCCAGTTCTCACAGACTGGACTCCATCCATGCTCTTAATCACTTTTAACTTCCAAAATCAGAGTAACCCCACACAAACTGCCTGCTGTTGATGAATTCTGGCATGTGCCAGCTACCAAACACTGCCTTCTTCAAGACTGCAAAAACATAAGCAAAACCTCATTGCAAAATTTTAACAGTAAATAGATTTCCAGTGATCTGGTCCTGTAGAATTTGCAAATATGACTGCTGTCAGAATTTCCCAAAGAAATTCTTTCCAGTTTTGAAAGTCTAGAAAACAAGTTAGTATATCAAAATTACTAACAGCTGTCATTGCAAAATTTATATTAATAAGACAGCATTTAAAAATAAAATTAGTCCTGAAGCCTACAGCAGCTCCACCAAAGAGACAGAAGACAGAGACCACAATTTCTTTTAAAATTCCTGCACAAGTCTGTGACATAGCTAAAATTTCAAATCCAGTCTCCTGGACTCTATTCCAATGATTTCATAACAAATCTTTCTCAGGAGGAAAAACAGATAAAGAAAACACTGAAACACACAGATTGGCCTGGCATCTTTCACTGCTGAAAGAGTCAAAGCATTTTGCTTCATGGTGTGGAGCAGGAGTGGGCAAAATGCCTGGATTCTTAACAACTGTGAAAGTATGAGTCTTTATTTATTTTGTGTAGGGAAAATGTATGAATTTCCAATCAGGACAGCATGTGGTACCATGCTGAAATATAATCAAAATGAGATGTGCAGAGAGTCCCAGGATAACTTTCTAACAACAATTTTAGAAAAAGACACTCCTTTTTCCCCAGGTTGTTTGTACCTCCAACATGAAATATTGCCATTAGTGAAGAGTGATGAAAATTATGTCACTTGTACCACCCAATATGCTCACTCAATCAACCATTTTTTTTTCCTTTGCTACTAACTCAGGTCTTAACTAAGGGATAAATTGGCTGCAGAATTCAAGCTGCTAAAAGCTTTTTGAGAGTCTTCAGCATTGCAGCCACATTGCCTTCACCAGAGCTGTAATCTATAAATTTGAGGAGAGTGGAAGGTCATGCTAAGATTTCAGAGCCATAACCCAAGCTCTTGCCTCAAAACATGTCTTCTACCACCATGTGGATATTTGACATTGCAGGCAGGCAGAGTTCCAGCTACAAGTGTTAGCACAGGCACTTAAGGAGGCACAGAGAAGATATTAATATTTTCAGCTTCTCTATTTGGTAGCATAGTTTTCTGATGGAGTTCAGAGGTGGGATTGTGCAGAGACTACTCATAATGGATGTATGAGGGCAGTCCAGTGGATGGATCTCCTGGTCCGGTAGACACCAGCAGGAGCCAAAATCAGAGAGCTAGGGAGGAAAAAAGAAAGCCAACAACAATACTTTCCTAGTGCAGTGCATCAGGCATGCTGGTAGTCATTGATTAAAGATACTGTCCAAAACCTGTCCCATTTTTCAACCAGATCCCTGTGAAATGAGAAGCTTGACTGCCTGGGATTTTATATTGGACATCTCAAGTAAAGCACGCTCGTGCACTGCCCTTTGAGCTCCAGGAAGTTCTTCATGACTGCTCTCCACATCTACTGGAAGAAAACAGAACATACTGTAAGCAGTTGGTGCAGGAAATATCTCAGATTAGAGCCAGATTTGTTTGGAACAGTGTGGAGGAGAGAATGCAGCCTGTGGTGCACAGAGGGCAGACCCAGGGCAGCACTGCACTGTCCCAGTGGGTCTGAGCTCCTGGTGCTTTAGGAAGGTCCCAGTGCACCCTACAAAGAGTAATGCTGCTGCTCACCACATTGCTAAGGGAATAGGAAGGCAGACAACTCTGGGTTTTGTGCTAGAAAGAGTGACTACATGGAATTTTTTTTTCCTGGGCTGATATCTTGAAAACTGCCATTGACCTGCAGTCAGACTCAGAGATCTCCCCAGTCAGACACAAAAGTGCATTAAGATCCTGCTGTAGCTTCCAGCACCTGATGCCACTCTCTTCTGTCCAGGGAGCTCCATGTCCCTCCCAGCAGAAGGAAGCTTGTTCTGGGCACCTCTTGACAACCCCACACAAAATTGTCTTTCTCACACAAAGGCAGCCTGCCCACCCCCCAGCCCTGGCAGACACAGCATTTCACAGCTCTCTGAAGTGTTCTTTCCATGTTAGCCTGCAGTCCAGCCTGTCTGCAAATGTCAGGGCCTGTCTAAGAGCAAAACCCTGCCATCCTTATTGATGTCTGCTGCTGCTCTGAGCCATCATTTCTCCCCCAGCACATCACCCTCCCCATCACAGCAGGGGAAGGAGGGACTGGGGGGATGTTTTTAGTGGGCAGGAGGGGACAGCAGCACCAGAGAGACTGCAGTCCCGTGGGGACACTGCCCAGATGTGGCCCCAGCTGCCATGGCAGGCTCCTGTCATATCCCCACGATGTCAATCACTCTTCTTCATTCCCAGTCTCCTTCCCTTTGCACCACAACATTTCTGCTCAAGCCACAGTGACAATGGCCTTTGCTTGTAGCTTAGGCAATCCTTTGGAAGTAAAATTGTGCAGCTCCTGGGAGCAGTACCTTTCTACNAAAAAAAAAAAAAAAAAAGTGCAGAAAGCACCCAAAAGCAACAATAGGAAGCAATTAATTATGAAAATGCTGTATTTAGGAGTCTTAAGCAAAATTTCCCAGCTATCTTCTTCATCATTTCCCTATGGGAAGGAAAATTAGTGGTTTTGTCTGCATTTCTCTTCTGCTGTTCTATTTTACTGACTGCAGTAAACATATTTCCCTATTTTAGAACAGTGCAATACCTCATTTCTTCAAACACAAGGAAACCTCACAAGGCTTCTTGCCAAATACAGTAAAGATGAACATTTCTGCATTTTACAAATTTTTAGGCTAACCAATCACAAATTTTGAGCTGAATCACCTTGCTTGAAGAAAACCCTTTAAAGACTGCTAAAAAATATATTTTTTTCTTTTATGCATTGCCTGGATTTGGCTAAAAGGCTTTGCACAGCAAACTGGTCAAAGAAATGTTTCTTGACAGAGCCAGCTTATAGGACACAGTGAAGCAAAGGTGCCAATGAGACCAGTGGGCTAAGATTTTTCAATTCTAAAGCTAGTTATCTCATCTAATTACCAAATATTTGGGGTCATTCTTTCTGGAGGACAAAGTTCTAGCTCACTTATTGGCTTTGTGCATAAATAGAAACAGTATATGTAATTTAAAATAGGAGATTTATGAAGAGTTCTGAAAGGATCAGGAAAAAAAAAAGTCAAAATCTAATCAATGGTTTTTGCAAACAGACTTTTCCTATGGGCAGGTTTTTTTTTTCCTGAAGCAATTTTCTGTCAATGGTTAAAAAAAAAAAAAAAA
>WEIU01000435.1:175924-250096 GCA_013389925.1 Aegithalos caudatus | reverse complement strand
TTTTTTTTTTTTTTCTCTAACAATTAGATATTATGAACCAGTATGACTACATTGCTGGTATATTTGAATTCTGCTGCAGAATTCAAGGTTGGCTCAGAAATACTGAGCTCACAAAGAAACATGTTCCGCCCTAAGTCATTTCAATTACTTATGATGAGAAAGGTAACATTGTGAAAATATTTAGAAGGTTAGAAAGTGAATACCCTTTCACTGTTTTGGTCTGGTTATATGCCGTAATAAAATATACAGTAATAAATAGTCCAGTTACTCAGATGAAATAAAGTAATTCATCCATGGCATGATTTTATGAGTCTAGCTACGGGAAGTTATGTGTATAAAATAAGAGCTAAGAGATTTGCACAGTACTCAGCAAACGTACAAAATGACATTACAAAATGTAATGTGTATTCAGTACACAAACTATTTGTATTCACACACAAGCACATCTGAGGGATGCAAAAAGAGATTAATGTTCTGAAAGTGATGAAATTTGAAACTTCAGTTAAGTGATTTTCAGAAAGTGCTGACATGTAGGAAGTGGGGAGTGTTAGAGTGATCATCCACAAACTGAAAACCCTGGGAAGAAATTTGGAAGATTCATTGCTAAATGAAAAGTTCAAGTTGTTCTTACTTGTAGGCAGAGTTCTCTTCATCTGCAGCAATAAAGAGACCCTTGGAGTTCTCCTCAGAGCAGGACTTTTCAGCTACTAGATCAGTGCCATAACACATGTCACTTTGTCCTTTAATTATAACTGGAAGGCAAGAAAATGTCAATGTTTGCAGCTTCTGAGAGACAGATGCAATTCAATAATTCACATTGGTGCAATTGTGCATCCACGGTTGGCTGCTGCTTTATGGGATTTTAGAGAACTTTTCTGGAAAGTCTGTAATAAAATGATCATTGCTTTAAAAGGAAATTCAACCTGTTCACCCAGAAAAAAAAAGTTTCTTCCTCTTTTAAGAAAACATGTAGGGTTTGCTTATCTTTCATCAGCTATTCCATGTATTTGAGTTTATCTGCTTGTTTTCTGCTTGAACTGCCCATTTCTGATCAAGCACATGTGCTGTGCTTTTTAGGAACCTGTTCCTTTTTGTTTCCCCAGCAAAGTTCATTATTGCCCATGACAGATCTTTTCCTAAGACTGCTAAGCAAAGCAGAAGGCTACTCCAGAACAGCATTGCTCTCTCTGGGCAATTTAGAGAAGATCAATTTTCATTAACATTGGTAATTCACCACACAAGGAGACGGTGCCTTAAAAATAAACCTCTTAAAGACAGACACGGGGAAATGTTACCCACAGGGATAAGACACAACCATCTATTTTCTAGACACCCTCTGGACAACTCACATTGGTGTTAATTGCTGGCATTGCAGCATTTTCCTTCTGTCCAGCTGCCCTCTGCCCCTGCCTCCTCTCATTTTTGCTGGAAGTGTCCCTGACCCTCTGCTGAATTCTTTATTTCTCCTGCAGCCTCAACTTCTGCCTGGTCCACTTCCAACCTGGGCTCACTCCCAACGTTGTTCCTTCTGCTCCTGCTGTCAGATTCAGTTTCTGATAGAAATCCCATGGCTGCAATGACTTCTTTCATCTCTGCTTTCACCAGCATTGTATAAGGGAATCAGCATTTGGAATATCTCTAAGCTGTGACATTCCCTATGCACGGAAATAAGTAAAATATTCAGTGAGGCTGTGATCTTACTGCATCTTTATGCTGCAACCTGCTTTGGTACAAACCAGTATAAACCTGTGAAGAATTTCTTTAGCTTTTCTTCACCTTAAAGAATTCAGGCTTGCTTGGAGTATTTTAAAGCACATAAACAAAAAAAAAAAAAATTGATTCTATTTTTTTTCTGTCTCTACCCATTTTTTCCCATTTTTTTCCCTATAGCACCTACATGAAGACAAAATATGTTAAAGGAAGTTTTAAAATGTGGGAAAATGTCAGTGAAACTGGATTGTTTTACATTTTTATGTGCACAAAAGTAAAGCAATCCTCTTATTTTCCTCAGATTGATGATTTAGAAATATTACATTTTAATGTAATAGAATGAGAAAAATAGGAACTATTTGAATCTGAATTAAATATTTAATCTTCAATGTTTTGAGTTTGCATTTGAAGGTATTGAGGCTTTTCATTCCTTGATTGCAATGAAATTTTTAAAACTTAGAATAGATAAAATAATCTTATTACTTTTTTATATGCAAAACTCTCATTAAAGACAAAGCTTTTACTAAATACTTAAATCCATCTATATTTACCTCAGGTAGAAAGATTAAAAATATTGGGTTTTTTTACTGATAAATATTTTTTTTAAATGTTCAAATAAATCTATCAATCACATCTACTTTTTTGAAAGAATAAACAGATGGAGGTAGATGAAGACACTGATTTCAAAAGAACTCATTATATATTTCAAAAAAAGCCATTCAATATTAATCATTAAGTCTGCGACCGTCGTAACTCAGTAACACCAATGGCTTCACTGGAGCTAAGGTGAGATATGAGCTACAAAAAGCTCAATTCTGATATATGATTTAGTTATTTAAACCTTGTTTTACGTCCCATGAATTGGGCTTTTCTCATGAGCTTGAGGAACACTTGATCTGTTAGATAGGGTTTTTTTTTTCTTCTCTTTAAATCCTTGCTCCTGATACTAATTAAAATAATAACAAAGCCATAGTGAGATGACAGTAATAAAAATTTAGAACAGAGGTGTTACATGATACTAAGAAAAGCATAAATCAGAGACCATCTACAGAAAACAAATTGCTAGAATGTACCAAATCATTTTTACTAATGGCTTTCCAAGCTGAATTTATTAAAACAATGAAGGTTTCAACACACAGAATGAGATAGAATTAACAAATATAAAGAAATATTAAGAAATATAAAATGTTAAGGCCAAAAGGAAATTAATCATAATGACATCAGACCAACCCTCAAGATGAAGAATACGACCACAAAAGTGAACTTCCACAAGAAATTCAGGTGGTGCTGATGGAAATTTGGTCCCCATTCCTCCTGCTACATGACAACCTGTAGAGCTCAGGTTTGCTGCACCCTGGGGACTTTTGAGAGATTGCCACCCCATTGCTTTGTGCCTGTCATTCCCTTTCTGATGGGTTAACAATTTCATAGCATTTTCTCCCTATCTCCCTATCCTACTGTGAGATTCTGCAACAAAACTTACAGGATTTTTTTGTTTGTTTGTTTGGGTTTTTTGTTTTGTTTTGTTTTGTTTTGTTTTTTTCAATTGAAAATACAGTTTCTACATTGTACCCTGGATTCCAACACTACATCAGCAGCTTGTTGGTAAGTTTAATTTTTTAACAATGAACTGTTCCCGATTACTGTCAGGAACCCAGAGTTGCAGCCTGCCTGTTTCAGGTTGGCTTGGCCTCATCTTTCTTGTTTCATTGAACAATGTTTCTTTGAAGTGAGCTGAAATTTTTTGGCTGGTTTTGTTTTTATGGAGTCTAATATAAAATTACATTTCTCTGTTTGGTGCTCAGGTTTTGGAGCAAGCAAAAATTTAAAAAGGTGAAAACTACAATATATAAAAAATGCCAAAAACTAATAATTTGGATTAGAAAATGAAAATACAGTAATCTTGAGAGAGCTGAAGAGGTATTTCTTTTCCCCCAGCATAGTTTTCAAGATTGTCCAGCATATTTTGTATTTCTGAATAATTTTTCCACTGAATTATTCTTTAGAAGTACTGACCAACACAAAATGTATGAAAGCTATTTCTTCATCACCTGATTCCTTCTTGTATTCTTAGATCATAATTGTGTTTCAAACTTTCTTTTTCTTATCCTTCTACAATCATCACCAAGAAGTTTACAGCTCATGACAGCATGCATTTCATGTTGTAGCCATTTGTTAAACTCCTTCAAGATTGATTATCACCCGTTTTGCTGATGGGTTTGCTTGCCAGATTTAATATGCTTCTTCATTCCTCCAAGGTAGTAGCACGTCTTTTTGGCAGATTTCTTTAAACTGAACTGATAATGACTTTAATGTGTTGATAATTTGATAATGCAGCCCTCAAAATTATATTCCAGCTGCTTGCAGTTTGCTGATTGGCCACATCATTTAGCAAGAGGAATTAATTGTGAAAGACTTGCAATTTTACATCGGCAAATGTCACAAACTTTATGTATTAGCATGGAGCACACCTGGAGGAACTCCCCTAAAGTTAAACCAGATTTATACAAATAAAAACTGAGGAAACTGATATTCTGTATGTGTGAAAAAGGAATAAAAATTCACAGACAGTGTTCATCAACTCCAATGGCTGTCAGACAATTCAAATTAAAAATAAAAATAAATTAATCATACAAAGTAGTAAGCATACCTATTCTTTGTTGTTTTAAACCACTTATTTTATGTAATAGAACAAGAGCATCTTTGCATGACGTGGTACCAGCAGTCTCTGACCAAGGTATCATTATCTCAAAACCCAATTACTTTAGTCAAGGATCCTAATTTAAAGAGTATTCTCAGTTTATATGAAAACTCACTTTTACTACAAATACTGAATACCCCCAGTTCTTTTCCTTGATTTAACTAATGCCTCTGCTCTCTTCTCTGAAGACAATTTTTAGGCTTGCTCTGATCTTTGTGCTGCCCTGGGTACAGTGAGCAAACACAACTCCCTGCCCTCTGCTCCGTGCCTTGTGTCCATGCCATGGGTCACACATGGGCTGTCCAGCTTGTGAGGAGTTACCACACTGGGATAACCTGCTTGAATGTCACCAGAGGGAATTACAGACCCACTTGTATTTGCTGTAGAGAGAATTTAAATCTCTAATCTCAAGAATTTAAGTACACCCAAGAGATACTGCTTGTCACAGATCTTCACACGAGTTTGGAAGGTGCAAAGGGACAAACCAGGCTGACCCAGTGATGAGCGGTGGGATAGTGTGCCAAAACTTGAGGAAACCTTTTGCATTTCAGTAAATCTTTCAATACTGTCTCTCATAGTGCCTTTCTGCTCAAAATGTCCAGCACACAGCTGGATAAAAACATTATGGGATGGGTGAGCTACTGTCTCATGGGTTGGGCACAAAGGGTTACAGCCTCACACAGCTCAAGAAGCATTTGGACAATACACTTGGGCACATGGTACCCCTTTTGGGGTGTTCTGGACAGGGCTGGGGTTGAGCTCCATGATCCTTGTGGGTCCCTTCCAACCCAGCTTATTCTGTGGTCTTGTGATTCTGTGTTTTAGAACTGCAAAACAAATACATTTTAAACAGTTGGTTCCAAATCATCTATTAAAAATGCATTTTAAAATGCACCCTCAGAACTGTCCTTGAGTCCAAAAGGTTTAGCAATGAAAAATAATAAGCACAAGTTAGATTCTCAGCTGACATTAAATCAGCAGGGCTGAACATTGGTGGAATATTCAGCTACAAATATACTTTTCATTGACAGTGAAATATGTATATATGAGTTTGGACTTACAATGGAGGTTTCAGATTAAACACAGGTTTGAAGTGCTGACTCAACATACAGCTCCATTAAGTAAATTATAGCAAATTATTATTAAAGCATAAATTTCAAGTGGCTGACACTTACATGTGTAACTATACACATTGATCAGCAGCAGAATGAGAAATACAAGTGTATTTGGAAGACTTCAAGGTGTACATATTGCAAATATGGACTTCTTGCACCCTTCCAAACCCAGCTTCTGCTGCTGGAGGTAGAACAGAATTTTCCTATATTCTCTGATATATTTACTATAATTTAATTTGAAAATTAATGAAAACTTCACTACGATTACTTATGAATTTACCATCCTTTATCATTTCAGCATTGGGATAATGAGAGCTGCAACATCATCTCATTTAGAGAATTGGAGGAAATGTGTCTGGCTAATTTAAAGGCAGAACTCTTAAGTTTAAATTGCAGGAAAGAGCTGGAATATCTCGTCTAGAACTCCCTTCTGTCTTTGTGTTCTTTCTTCACAAAGCCAGTATAAAAATAATGAGTTCTTAATAATCTGATATTTTGACACTTTCTAATCTTAAGTTGTAAATGGAGAACATAAAATTGTATTAAATTTCTTTATTAAAATGATATTTTACATACAAAAAGGAAATAACACCCTCTGTTATTCTTTGTACTAAGCTATAGAAGAAAATATTCATCAACACCAGCATAATTAGGATTTTACTCCTCCCTCTTTCTAGCTGACCATTACAAGTTCAAAACACCGTATCTTAACGAGGGTGTAACATCTTTCCTGATTGTAAAACTAGAACATTTAAAGAACCTTTTCACTTTATTATCCTCTTTTGCCCTCGTTTTCTACACAAACCTCCCACTTCATGTCGGAATATTCTGAATACTTCTTCAGCAGCCTTTTGTGTCTTTCTGACACTTCATAGTTCACACTCCTCTCAGACTTGGGAAATATTGTCTTATTTGTCTCCTTTGTTGCAAAGGAGGGTGACAGAGGGATAGAATCTCAGTGTAGGAGAAATAGATGTGTTCAATTACAGTCTCCTGCCTTACTCAAAAACTTCAGACAGACCTTGGAGACTGCTGGATGTGCATAAGTGAGTTACCATGAGTTAACACAAGGCTCATACACATTTTCTAGGAGTTCAGAAGCATCTAGAAAACCTCCCTGCTTTTGTTTCCACCTGTTCCTTGCTGACCTGCTATGAGCTGCCCCATTATCACCTTTTCCTGACTTCATGCTTGGTTGGAAGTCTGATTGCCATATGTTTGTATTGTTATTGCTCTACCCTTTTATTGTAGACTAGACATCCTGACAAATATCAATCTACAGTACAAACACTCCTTTACACAAAAAGGGCATTTAAAGTAATTGTAAAAAGTGTAAAGATGTGAAATATCCAGTAAATAATATAGCCCAAATACAATATTATGGTAGGAAATCACAGAGAATCAAACAAAAGAGTAGGTTGGTTACATTGTTGCCTCTTTCTTTTAACTAAAAAAAAAAAATCAATTTATATTTTGTTTAAATGGTGAAGAACTGTCATAAACAGTTCCTTGAACTGAGGTAGCTTAGCTAAGATAATTTAGTCTTCAAGCAGAACGGGAAAAGAACCATTAATAAACAAGAGTTAATATTTCAGCTGTATTGATTCTCCACATGTGAAATAATTCTTACACAGGTGAATGTTCCCAGGAACTTTAACCAATTTACCTGTTAAACTCCTGTCAGCCTGGAGACTCAGAGATGGAGAAAGGTGAAGGCATATCTTAAAAACTGTGAGGCCACACTCCTCAACCACACCAGCCAGAGCTAGAATTAGTACTTCTACCACTGAGTATTTCACAACATCTCAATATTTGTTGATATTCCACAGTACTGATGGGATGACAAGACAGCATATTTCCTGTACGAGCTCCACTGGAAATCATCAGAGCAAAGAGGCTCTTCATGAGGCTTAGGGTATGATCAGAAGCAATTATTTATGCAGATGTAGAGATGTTGTAGCAGTATTTCTATGCTTGGAGGATCCATTGATTTTTGGCAGGAATTTTAAATAATGAATGAGTTGAACACAAAGTCCCCGAGGGAAAAATGTATCATGCAAACATGAACAAGTATATCATTCACTTTTGCTTCGAGAAATTCAATTGTCAGTACACGATTTTCACAGTCAGGTGAGCAACAGGAGAAACCTGTCTTGCAGAGATGCTTGTTTTTATGTTAACATTACAATGCAAAAACTCTTAGAGTCAGGAGAAAGCTGATATCCCAAATAGCTGGGGGATAAAGGGTGGGTGGGAATGGTGACCTTGGCCTCTGAGCACACCGCAGCATTGCTCACTGTGGGGGCTGCTTGAAACACATTATTCTTGTTCCTGCCTTTGTCCCCTGGCTCTGTGATTAACTGAGGACTACAGTTTAATATTTTCAGTGTTCCAGGCACATTAATCTGTTTACAAAGCTTGTGCAATCCCTCACTGTGACAGCTCTGTCTTGCTGATCTCTGAAGCGTCACCAGGGCAACGCACCAGGTAAACTTCTCCAGAACTTTGCAGAACTTGTTGGGAAAAAGGATGTGGAGAGGATGGAGGATGCTGTGGAGCACTGAACAGTTTCAGCAGCAGAGTGGTTCTCAGCCTTTATGCTCTGAAAATGCAAGAGTCTGCTTATCAGACAGGCAGGGTGAGTTAAGAAAGAATCATTTTGTGATGTTCCATGTCCTCCGTTGCTTTGGCATGATAGAGAACGTGGGGAACAGGCAATTACTTGAGCAAATTTCTGATTTAGTGTTGTTTGCATGCTCCTGTCTGGTTTTCATTCCAGTTACAGCACTAGGAATGTTCATTTCCCTGTATATTTCTCTCATGTCTACAGAGTGTATGAAGTGGACGTATGACCACAGAGGGTTAATCACAATACAGCAAGTGGACAAGGAATAATGAAAAAAATTGTACATGTTTGGAGATAAACTGACACAGAGGAGGTTTAAGGATGCTACTCACTAATACACACACCTGTGATCAGACTATTCAATATTTGAGTGATGAAGAGAGCTCAACAGAAGCTGGTTTCCAACAAGTCTTTAAAAGATAAGAAAGCCTAGAATTTCGGGGAAATAAAATTTTCAATAAAATTGTACTAGATTTGATGAGTGAAATATTTCAGAAGAGAAAGAAAAAGGATGAACTATGGAGGAAGAACATCACAATTAGCAGGACAATTTTAACAAGTGCTCTAACATTTTCCTATAAAATATCAATTAATTTCAAAATCACCAGAAAAAAGAAAAAAAAAGAAGGAAAAAAACCCACCAGATAGTTGGAGGAAATGTGATTCGCATGAATCCAATTTCCACTTCTACTTTCTTGACATTATCCAGGAAATTGTAAAGTAGGAAAATAAAGCTGATATAACCAAACCAGTTGCAAAATGTGTATTTAGAAACTTGAGTCAGACTCATAAGGTAGTGCTCTTATCTTCCAAAGATTAATAAGTGATGACTGTTGCAGGGGGACTTGCCTGTTCATATATTTCTCTCACATTCATTGGCCCCTCTGGAGAAGGGCTGTGCTGTACTTTGGAATAAAGTTCAGCTCTCCCTGCTGAATTCCCGTCAGCAGAGGCTGAGCTGTAAGCATGACTCCTGCACTCCAATTACTTAATAAAGCTGGCAGCTGCTGTCCTGGGAGGACGAGCACTTGTCTTAAATATTGCATAAAAAACAGCAGCACAAGTACTCAGGAGAAGGAGGGGAACCAAGAGGCAGTTCCAGTGACATTGAATAGAACCTGAGTCCACTTCTGTAGAACGTGGGGAACGCCTAGAAGCACTGCTGGTCTAGGCAGCAAGGTGTTTATGCCATAACAAAGTCCAACAGAAGTCAATGCCTTAACTAAAAATTAAGATGCCCTAAAAATGATCCTGCCTACTGAGGAGTTCCCTGACATTTGTAAAGCAGAGCTTCCACTCATGACTAATAATCAGTGTGGAATGGGTTTCCTTACTGGGCATTTAACAAAACAGACACACAACAGCTGCCCTGCTCCCAAATCTTATCAACAGGTGCCTCTCCCCTGCTCTTATGGCAGGAGAGATGTAGCGTTGTTTTCCCCATTGTTTCTGTGTCGTTTTTGCCACCCCAGCTGAAAAAATCCCCACGTTACCACAGAGCAGTGATAATATTTACTTTGCTAAATGGAGCTCAAGAAAGAATATATAAATTTCTTTTATTTTGGGGCTGGATTGAGCTGCTGGAGTCAACTCTGTGTCTAAAAGGGATCACTCCAGGATTAGCTGAAAGAAATTCAGGTTCTCTTTTTGCCCCCATGAAAGGATGCAGAAGCCAAGCAGAAATGTAACAGTCAGGCTTATTTCCTATTATCCCCCTGTCTGGTCCAACAAAGACTGGAACAATTTTGCCTAACACAAACAGTCAGTGGGACGTTTGAAATTCCCATTTAGAGTGATTTCAGACTGCAAGTCCATTATGTTTCCGTGAGACCCACGCTCTTAAATTACTAAGGATTTAAAAAGAAAGCAGCTTGCTGCCATATCCCAATGTAAACTCAGAACCATAATTGTCCTTTCAGCATCTCTGCAAGTGAAACATTTTCATTTATTTTATTGAATGCTGCAGTTCACAGTAAAAGAGTAAAAGTTTTTTTTTAACCTGAACTAATGAACAGTAAATCATTTAAAGCATGCAAACGCAGTTCAGAGAAATGGAAAAACTCAGTTGTATTTCGTTGAATTTCCAAAGTTTCTCTGCATGATGTCCCTCAGCTGTCTTTTCACAGAACATGCTCATTTTCAAGAATTAAAGAAAAAAAAAAGAAAAAAAGAAGAGATAATTTTGTTTCATCAAATATAAAGTGTAAAGCAGTAGTCAGGCCAAGGAAAAGAGGCCTAGAGAGTGGAAGAAAAAAAAATTGTTATTTCTATTTGAGAATATTTCATACACAACTTCTCTCACAAAAATATTTCTCTTCTAACTTCCCCAAAGGCACTATTTAGTATGGTTCCATAAAGCTTATTAAAAAACCTGGTAATATTACAAAATGAAATTAAACCCATCAAGACATCCAGTAGGAAAATTATGACAAATTATGTTAATTTTGGTGTACTGTTGCTCTACTGCTGGACAAGAGTCAGGTGTTTGTAATAGGAAACTTAACATTAAATTGTGAAAAAAAGTTAATTCTGTTAAAATTTTCCCTCAAATTATGATCTATTCTCCCACAATGCTTTCTATTTCTTTAATTTGCATCACACATCTAATTATAAGTATTAAAACTGTGTATCCAGGCTCCTGTGGAAAGATGAGTTGTGGTCACAGGCTCACTGGATATCAGGCTTTGTTCCTTTTATCTGTTGTAGTCTCTCCTGATTTTGAAACATGACATCTCCTATTCAAGAAACTTGAACTTCTTCATATTGACAAACATTTATCCCTTACCCAGTCTCCTTTTTTGGAATGACAAACTGTCATGACCTGCATTTGACAAGTGCTCATCTGAAGAAGCACTTCTAGTGTTTAAGGCTAAAATCTGGGTCCTTGGTAAAGATTAAATAAAGGGAATTTGATTTTTGTGAGACACATTTTACCTTCTGAGACTTAGAGAGCCTTGAAATAAAATCTGGAACCAAGAACCTGAAGCTCCTTAACTGCTCTTTAAATTCCTGAATCTAACCAGTAGTTTGCAGTGTGGACTAGCAAGAAACATTTCACAAGAAATTACATCTGGTTTGGTTCAATGTAATTAACCAAATAAATGGTGATTACATAAAAATAATGGTTGTATAAGAACAATGGATCCCACACAGTATTTTGGTAACAGTTTGCAAAGCAGGATAAGGTTTGATCTTACCAGAGAACAGTCATGGTTTTGTTAACAAAGTTATAACCTTGGTGCCTTGAAGACTAATCCCAAACTCTTCAGCTCTACTCTGACTGGGAACCCTCAAAGCACATCTGGCAGCCCAACACAAACCTAAAAAACTTCCCTTCAGGATCTGACTGATCAATTTTCCCACATTTGCAATTATGTGAAGCACATTACCTTGCTCAAGGCTCGCTGCAGTATATAAACGTCTTGTTTATACACACGATGTTTCCTTCAGCACAGAAGTCACTCATGGGGAAATTGTATCTGATAAAACAGATACTCTTAAAGAGCAAACCTCCAGGGACTCGTGCTTAATGGACCATATGGAAAGAGGAGTACACCCAAATTGATACGGGAGATTCTCTTCAGCCCATTACTTAACAAACACAAAGACTTTTAGATCTCACAGACATTTGCCTGTAGATAAGGTCAGCTCAAGAGCACATATTTTGCATCGGTAAATAAAACCTTAAGCTACATTTTATATTTTTAAGTTGCAGACAATAAAAACTGAACAAAAGCTGTGATTTTTCCCATATGCAAGTATGCTCTGTCTGAAATAATTACACTAAATACAGAGAATAAGCAGTAGCCTAACAACAGCAGAAACTACAGTGATCAGTTTCCTTTCTGTTTTACACAAACTTTTCCATAGTGGAATACAAGCAATGAGAATCTGACTTTTCTCTGAGAAGGTGCTGGCTGTAGAGATAAGAGATTTACTGCACTAAACAACAAAACACACATCTTTATATCTTCAGAGGTCAGCAAAGGATTAAGGCAGCCCTTAGAGAGGGGTGTTGCTGCTACTTCACAAAGCAATGATAACACATTCGTAACAAGGCACATCCTCACCCTAAATTTTCTGTTACCTCCAACCTTCCAGTCCAAAAAATCATCTTGTAGGTAGATTCAACTAGTCTGTGTTTTCCTGTTATTTGTTCCACAGAGAAAAGTCTTGCAACAAAATCTCCTGAACATACAAGTACCAACACTTTATTTATGACCATTTATGTCCCTTTGCTACAATATCACAGCTGGTGTCATCGCTGAACTTGGATCAGAAAATCATTTTCCCAGAGCTTGTTCTTCCAAAGAAAGCTCTGAAATCAAACCTGCTTATAGAGGAGCTATGCTCCTTGAGAGAAAGCAAAATTGAGCAAATACAAACCATGGAGGAGGTAAAATGTGGCAATTTGGTGCAAAAATTCAAATTTTATGCTCACAAGGGTAGTGTAGAGGAGGCTGCTCTTTCAATCACTTTTGCAGTAGCCTCTTTTGCACTTAAGTACAGGGATACCAATAAATTTTAGTCTCCTTTCAATATTCAGCTGGCCCCTTACATTCTCTGTGGCTGTTGTGCTGCTCCAATCCATTATCCCAGCTTCATTCTACCTGGGTCTGCTCAGGAAGTTCAGCAGCATCAAACAGTTTACAGTGCCTGCAAGGTGCTTGTACTTATTTACTGAGATGCATTTTTCTGCTTCAACATGAGATCCACATCATTTAACCAACAAAAAAAATTGCAGAAGGCACCAGATGCTTTGTTGTACTAGTAACTAATTATCAAAAAACATGACAGACATTTAATTTCTGAGGGTATGAGGAAAGATTTAAGGAGTTGATTAGATAAAGGTTAAGAATTCATGAAATTCAGAAGAAATAATTGGTTTGCTTTTTTCCAGGAATAACCTACTCCTAAAGGCAGAACATCAGATGAGGGCATTGCTGAGGAGACTGTCCAGCCCAAACCTCTGCTCAGAGCTGGGGCAGCTGCAGAAAGTTCCTTGGGACTGTGACCAGTTAGCCAGGATCTGGAGAGGTGCAAGTTTTAGTAGCATTGTAAAAGGAGGCCACCACCACTTCATCCAGCACTTTGAAAAGAAAATTAGGAAATCAGCTGAAAAAGAAACCTTTATTTCCCTGTGTTTCCTTTCCTAAGAGAAAATAAAACTATTTGTCATTTGTTCCATCCTGTAAATTAAGATGACCTTTTGGAGTTTATGCTGTGTAGTCTGTGCAGACAGCGCTGGAGATTTAAGAAACAGGGAATCATGAAGGGGGAAAAAAAAAAAACCAGTGTTTGCAACAGCATTACCTGAGGAGAGATGTTTAGTATTCACTGTCCCTGAAAATCAGCCATATATGTATTTCTGTAGCCAACATATCCCTAGTGTGACAATTCATGCTCATTTGGCATTACATTGAGCACCATCAGAAGATTTTTTGAGTGTTAGCACAGTTGAGTCCTGGTCCCTGCAGTTCCATGAACTGCTGCTGCATTTCTGGCTGTACACATCCTTGTGAGCTCTCCTGATTATTTACTCAGTGGCACTTGGCACTGGAGCACAAGCCTTACAGGTGAGACTGAGCTTGATGCAGGAAAGACAAGCCCCTGGTGCACCAGGATGACAGCTTGTCTCCTCTCCAGGACAGCTCTGATCAGTGAATCTCCCTTCCCAACAAAGGAGAGCAGCTACAGGAAACTTCTCCAACACTAAGACCTGCCATAATCTTTGCCTCATACCACTGTATTGGATATTAAAACTTTTCCTTTGGCTATCTCTGAATCTTCTGTCTAGTTCTTCTCCTGACACTGATTCTTCATTTGAGGAAATAAATGCTGGTAGAGCCACAGGACAATGTGATATGGGAAGTATGCTTTGGAACTGGTTATGACTTTCAGAGAGAGAGAGAGAGAGAGAGAGAGANAGAGAGAGAGAGAGAGAGAGAGAGAGAGAGAGAGAGAGAGAGACAGGGAGAATATTGTGCAGTATTCAGACTAAGGCAAGCTGAATCCCATGAGTTATGTAGAGATCATGCTTGTAGACTTACCTAAGAATCATGAAAATGAGGGAGGGTGTTAATTTGGTTTGCTTTTTTTTGTTTGTTTTTAGCACAACCTTGCACTGTGACAGTCACATAAAGTCAAAACACACAGTACTGGTTGTCTGCTCCAATACAACAAGGCAATTCATCTTTCCCATTGTTTTCCCACTTGGAAATTTCCCCTTTCATTTGCCAAGCCTCTCCATTCTGGACAGTAGTCTGCCTGCTCTCCTTCTTGCAAGCTTTCCCTCCTCATTGACAAACTTTGAACTAGCACAACCTTTAAACATTAAACACAGGTTTAAGCTCTATTCATAGTAAGGAATTTGTATTGAAATGTGTTCTTTAAACAAAGTAAATAAAGTTAAATTCAGATCAGTGGAAAACTCTTGACAGTTGGCAGCCAATATTTAGCAGCTTTGATGTCAGATGTAGCTAAGAACTTACCACCTCCTGAGGCTTCCAGCAGGCATGGGAGATAATCTGAATTCCTCCCAGGAGATGCTCAGAAACTCAGAAAAATCTCAGAATTGTGAGATTTACTGTTCATATTGGGGATTAGATGGGACACTGGTTTCAAGATCATGTTCACTCTAATTATGTCAGACACTTGAAGATACAGGAATACAATGAACCCACACACAAACTATTAATAGGTAATTGAAAACCTGCTTTGATCTTCTGCTGATCTCCTTCTACTCAGATTATTTCAGATAAATTTATCCTAGTTTACTGCAGCACATATAATTTAATCTGAAAAATATTATAGAGGATCAAAAAAAAGTAAGTCTTTTGAAGATTAAGAAAATTGTTGGCAAAAAAAAAAAAGTGTTTTTACTTGATATTATGCAGTCTGTGAATGAGTTCAGTTACAGGACTATGCCACGTTCCCTCTGCTACTCACTGTCAATCTCAAGGATCATTTGTCATTCACTGTTACTGCCCAAATTTTGTAGTTGCTAAGTACAATAGCAGAGCCAGAGAGGATCATTGGGTCTCTGTCTTTCTCTGTTATCTAATTTTTGTATAACCCAGGTGGTAGCTCAAGCAGAAGTTGCAGCAAAATTCAGCTTTTCCTTCTCTGCCTCACAGCAGTACCAGCAGTGAGATTACACAGTGATTCTGGGTACTTCACAAATGCAGAGGAGCTAATTTCAAAGTTGATCCTTCAGGCTTAATGTCCCTGGAGCTCTCTCTGGACAAGTCATTTATCCTTTATAAGGTTTCTTGTTTATTGCCTGACAAAGAACCTGGTCTTGTTGATTCTGCTGATAATTTATAGCATCGAGAATATCTCAGCAGGAGCTGTTCTCACCTCTGTTCCCCACAGTGGTGATTCACTCACTGATGGGCTGCTATATAAACACTGAACTGAAGGAAGAACAGAAACGCTCACTTCTGTTTCTCTACTGCTACAGCATCGTAGTCACTCCCCTCTTCACCACTGCTGTACATTTTTCCTACATTCCACATCTCCAAAAAGGCTCAGAAATGTTAAATAAATCATACTGCAATCTCTGTGAGACAGGAGTGTGTTTGAGAGATGAACGCAAATTTTCAGCTAACCTTTTCCAGAGAAATTCAGATCTACTAAAAGTTAAGACCACTATAAAATTTCTAAGAAAACTGTGTTTAAAGTACACATTCCAAAAATCCTCCAAATTCCCACTTTTAATTCATATTCTCAATGAACAGTCTTATTTCTGTTTGATTTTTTTTTTAATATTCAAAAACATTTTAGGTACTGTACTCTTAAAAAAATAGAGAAAATTGAAAAAGATAAAACATGAAAAAGTTACTTGACACATAACTTGTATATGTACATACTTTGATTTTTCCAGATCTGAAGGTTTTCTATAGCTATAGAGAATTTAAAAGGGCTTTTTCGTTGCTGTTGTTTTTTCAAAAAAACAAACCAAATAAAAAACAAACAAACAAAGAAAACTTTGGATAGAATTTCAAAATATAATACATTCCTGACACAAGGGAAACATCTTCCTCAAAATAATAGTACATTATTTCACTCTGCAGATAGGAAACAGATAATAATGAAATGACTTTTCAGTCAAATGACTGCCACACAAATTTGGTGACATATCCTCCAGTAAATCTCGAGGTAAGGGACTCTTTAAGGCTTTAAATCTAGACTGCAGAATCTGAGTGATTTGACAGATTTGTGAATTAAAACCACTTGTGAATGCAAGGATCACAGCTTTGTTTTGAAAATAAAGGTTTAAAACTCATAGAGTCAGAATGGTTTGTGTTGGAAGGGATTTTCAAGATCCTCTCATTCCAACTCTCATTCCATGAGTAGGGACAGCTTTCCCTAGATCAGGGGTTACCTCTCTTGCCTTCAAGAAAGAAAATTGTGCCTGGGACTCTCCTGTGTTCCAGGGTATTTGAGCAAGCAGAAGGAGGGAACAGAAGGAAAACAGGGGTGCTTGTGCCTCACTTAGGATGCATCCAGCACAAAACCTGTTTCTCTGGAGCACAGAGCAGCTTGGGAAATCACACAGAAAACTTCTCCTAAATATCTACACCTACGGTGCTTTAGGCAGGTTAATCAGGTATTATGGGATGCACCAAAATAAGCCAATTTCACAGTTATACAAAAATGGAGACAGTGATAAATGTAGTTTAAATAAGTGCATTAAATCAACTCACTCGATGAGAAGGCTGCACAGAATAATTTCAATGCTGAGATTGTCAGAGACAAAACTTGCATATCTCCATTTCTGCATGCACCTGCTGTGAGTAAGGCTCCTGCACTTTGTTATTTCTGACATTTAAAGTCATGTGCACTTCACTGCAGATTTGAATTACACAGCATATTAAAAATACTAAATACATAAAATAACATGCATATTGTGCTAATGATCACTCTCTAAATCCTCTTCAGGTGAAAAAGAGTTTAGACGTTCTGATTTAACTCAGTTGTAAATTCTTTTCCTATAAATACCCACTGGAGTCATATTTCCTGTAGGCATTTACAAAGTAAAAAGAATGAAGCTGAAATTGAGATGAATGATACTTATGACAGTGTCTGTACACAACACATTATTTGCAATATAAAACTAATCCAACTAATGTTGCTGTGAAAGAGATAGTGTTCAGCCAGAGTTTTGGAGTATCAGGAAGGATAAGGCAAGACTGCATACTTGTTTAAAGGGGAGCAAGTGTGCCAAGATCATGCCAAGAGGTGCTGTTTACCAGACCAGAGTTCCCTGTTGGAATAAGGGACTTAGAAGGATGCAAACAGTATTTATAGGGCAAATTCTGCCCTTCAATTCCCCTTTTGGATGGATGGCACAAGACCCCCCACTAGCTCTGCTGATGCACCCACCAAATCACACCTGGGTATTGGTATGTACAAATATTGAGCATATTGATTTCAATATTAGGAGGGGAAGAGGGCAAGCCTAAATTTTCAGACCAAAACTTTTTTTTGATACTTAATTTCTGGTGATTAAAACCTTAGTTTAAAAAGGGTTGCTACTTTATTCCTTGTTATGAGGTCTCATATAAAATGAAATATTGAGGATTACCCAAAAGGAAGAATAGATCTCATTGATTTAAAATTTAAAAGAGAAATAGAGATTTTAAGTCTTAAAGCAGATCCTCAAAAATGAATGAATATTGGTACAATTAGAAGCCTCCATTTTTCCTCAAAAACTGTCTCAACTTTGTGCCACCTTGCAGCTGCCTTGAGAAGAGAAAGGCACTGATATATGAGAAGCACATGGGTTCTTTGACAAAGCACAACACTGAAAAGGCCGTGAGGAAATAAAAAAGTCTGAATTTACAAAGTGAATTAGAAGATCAGTAAATAAGTCATGGTGATGCACATTGAATAACGAGAATAAAAGGAAACACTGAATAGCTACTCATTTCGTGAGACACATTCATCCCAGGCACTGAATGAGGCAGGAGCCCCACGGAGAAAACAGTGTGTGATCAGGTAATTAAAGACTGTATCACAATGCATGCACTCAAGGAAGCCAAATTAAACTTGCACAGAGCTATCAGTGTAACGCTTCCCAACTTTTATGCGTTTGACTTTGTAACCTTTATGCTCTTTTAACGGCAATTTTTGTTTTGCCTCTTTTAACAGAGTCATTGGTACACATTAACCATGGAAAACTTATATTGCTCATAATGATCTAATGCTCGTGTAGCTTAGCTGCAGCTTTCCAAACACTGGGGAAATGTGGCTGGGTCATGCAGAAAATCAGCTACAGACTTGGTAAAAGGAAATAAGAAGTTCCATCCTACAACTGTGAAAAAATTCATTAAAACACTGACTCACATAAACCCATGTACGTGTATGCACAAAAACAAGACATCCACTTTTCCAGCAAGTTCTTACTTAGCTTGATTTCCTAAGGAAGTATCATTACTGTGATTATGATGTATGCTCATCTAGCTCTCTGTCTTCCAGTCATTGCCCTTCCAAACAATTCTGAATCTATTTGTAAATTGTAGAGAAGATACAGATAAAAATAAAGGTGCCAAAGATAAGTAGGTTTTACAGATTTCATGAAAATTCATGACTAAGTAGAGATAAGTCTCTAAGTCAATGACCTGCATATAATTCAGCCAAAATAAAGGCAAGCAGAACCTGGCCATCATCCACTCCATATTACAGAATAAATAAGGAGAATCTACACTGGGATGTGTGAACAGGAACATGAGAACAAATAAGTTATAAACTTTTTTGTAGTAAGTGTTCTGTGTCCCTCACTGTTACTGCACTTCTTCATGGACTCATTTGAAATCTGAAAAAATCAGATGTCCAGGCCTGGGCAGGAATCATGCCCCCACTCCTTTTGGTCTTTGTTTGGGGTGAGATCAGGACTACAAACTGGAAAGCCTGGATGCAGAGCCTTAGGAGTAGATTACATATCATTGCATTTTACCACTTTAAATTTTTGCCATTTATTTTCCTACATATTGTCTAAAACATTTCCAACCATTTTCCTGCCATTTCCTCCCACACTTACTACCTTTTATTTTGTTGCCTCTCCACAGACATAAGGCAGCTTTTTATATTTACAGCCTCTAAAATAATATAAGCTGATTCACATCTTTAAGTCTCACCTTAGCTCTCTTTCTCTCTTAAATTGAAAACAGCTTCCCACAGAAAAGCATATTTTAATATCTACAAAGGAAGCCTGCAGTTTAGAAACTGCTTGGTACTGAGCATAGAGCCAGAAGTTATGATAATAAAAAGTGACACATCTAAGTGAGCATTTCTCTAGACATTTCATTGCACCCAGTCCCTCTCCATCCCCTTCCATAACTTCATTTCCATACTGTAACTACTGCTCACTTGGGTGGAACTTGGTGAAATCTTTCCAGGATAAAATGTACAGAATGAGCAGCACATGCCAAAAGCCAAATTTTAATCTTTGCTATTCCAATCTTCAACAAAATAGACAATCATTTTAAGACTTACCACAAAAAATTAAACCAAAGAAACAAAAACAAACCAACCAAACCAAAAAATCCGAAACAAAATAAGCAACTCAGAAACTCTTCAGAAACCTGAGAGCCATCATTTGACACAAAACAATTTTTCAATTATATCTCTGTCAGTCACAGAATAGAATTCCACTAGTTGATTTTCTGCCAAAATTGTTGCAATCTTTAATGGGAAACTATTTGTTAGTTCTGAAATAAATTTTATAAGCACAGCTGAACTCAGGCTCCAATTTTTGCTTTGAGCAGAGAAGATTAAAATAACATTTCTCTGTTCTTTGTACAGCAAGAAGCAGATTTTAGTGATGTAGCTGATGGGAGATATCATGACAAGATCTTGAAATAATCCTTTCTGCTACTAGCTGAATTTAAAGTCCCTGATGTCAGGTCAGACACTGATAGAGTTCTGCATCCCACCTCAGATGTGGAAAAGGCTGTGGTTAAAAATAGTGGACATGTTTTCTGTGAGAGAGTATGTGCCCAATCCAAAAAAGTTAAAAATAGAAGAAAAAAAAAAAAAAAAAAAAAAAAAAAAAAAAAAAAAAAAAAAAAAAAAAAAAAAAAAAAAAAAAAAAAAAAAAAAAAAAAAAAAAGAGCTTTGATTCAGAATCAGTAAAATTAAATATCAGTAAGCTACAGGGAAACCAAAATTTAAATGAATATACAAACAGGAAAAAAGCATTATATAAAATGGATAATTTTAATATAAAATTAAATTAAGACATTATTTAAATAAAATGTGAATAAAAACTTCCATTAAGGTAATTGAAATCAAAACCTCAGTCCTCTGCACAATGGAAATAGTGATCAAATACCACGTGTCAAAACTTGCTCTATTTTAATTTAGCTTGTATATCATTAACAATGAGAAATGAGAAAGGGTTATCTATAAATAGAAAAGTAAGGTAAGAACAAGGAATACAATGAAAAGAATAAAGAATAGCAAAACAAACTAAATTTAAGCTGAGATAAAAGAGAGATGAGTGATGAAAAATAAGTGCTGATGTCATTATAATATCAAAAGGACAAATAACAGCAGATTCTAGTTGAGTGAAATGATTAATAACAAACTCAAGTCACAGATACTCTGACTGAATACAAATAGTTCAAATTGTCTGGCAATGAGATGTTACAAATACACAAATGTGTGCCCTAGTGGTAGAGATAAACTAGAGACAAATGCTCCATTCTCAGTAACACATCACTGCTGCTTGTCACCATTAATTCCCTGTCATTGTTCTTATTCCCTTACTACTGGCACGATTAGCAGGAATGAGAGACTCGAGGCTTGCAGGGGGTTGAGACAGAATTATCAGGCAGTATCGTGACAAAGGACAAAGCTCTCCTCAGCTCATCCCCTTTGATCTCATAATTAGGGGCTCTGGTGCTGTGGGTCTGAGAGAAGCTTCCATAGAGCTCAAGTGACAAAGAACAGGTGACAGAAGGTCTTGGGCATCCCCCAGGGCCACTCCATCTCCACAGGCAGCTGTGACAGCCATCACCATCTCCAGCTCACAAAGAAGGGGAATAAAGACACCCACGGGATGAGAAGACAATTTCTAATTTTCTTGCATTTCTATTGATAGTTACCAGTGTAGCACAAAGCTTAACAAATTCTTGCAATAAGGACAATATGCTCTGATATCAAAACCAGTGGGTTGTCCTGTTCCACAGTGAAACATCTTACTGTTAGGCTCAAGAGACTGATGGAATAGAAATCTATGAGAACAAACAAGTAAAATGCACAAAAATACGTGTATCAGCTAATATTGATGGGAAAGAGAAAGGAAAGATAAAAGCCTGAGTGTTCAAGTCCCATTTGGAAGTTGCAGTAATATTTTCCATCCAGTAGTCCTAATAAACTTTAGAAACCATTACTTTATATAACAGAAATCCTCATTGAGTAATAAATCTTCATAACACAGTACTACACAAAATGCTTAAGTCTATCTCATCTATTCCAGACCACCAGTAAGTTCAGGTACAATTGTGTCACATCTTATATGTGGTGCCTAAAGAGCTCTTGAAGACTTCCAACACTGGGCACTCCAGAACCTTCCTACACTACAGTGCTTCAGAATTCTTATTATTGGAGTTTTTCCTCATGTTTAAGAAAATTTTCAAGCATGAATTTGGGTCTGTTGCTGCTGCAGATGGGTGATTTCCTTCCTTTTTCTGATCACCTTGTAAGTACTTAGAGGATATGATCACATCCCCTGATATTTTCTCATCATTAAGCTCAGCAGCCACAATTCATATTTATCTTTATATGATGCATTTTGAGGTCATGTTTTGTAACCTGTCAGTCCTTTTCTTTTTGGTTCCCTAGACAACCACAACTAGTTGCACTAGTGCAAATTTTATTGGGTGTGAGATGCTAAAAATAGTTACAGAAGGTTCAATAGACTTTTCCAAAACTTAATTTTGACCTTTACAACTGATTCTCCTACAGATGAGCACATGTACGTATGTATGTGCATATATATTTGTAGAGATAAAGAGCATATCCTAGACAAGAATAAAGCTTGGAGAAAACTAAGGATTAACATGCACCTTTACAGGGACTGTGCCAGTTTAGGCTATGTTCTTTCTACATTTGAAAAATACAAAACGTTTAAAAGGTCATAATTATGACATGCACCATCATGAATTTATATACACCAGAGATACAGATGTATATCCTCTATCAACCAGATGAGGAGAGCAATAAGTTATCAGACTGGAAAGGTTAATTTCCTTTTTTTTTTTTTTTTTAGGCAGGCTAGCTCAGTTCAACAACCTTCTCATTTACATAAGGGCAGTAGCTGTCAGTTTATTAACAGGTTGTTAATAACACAGGGGTGGGGAGGAGGGTTGCAAAATCTCAGTGAAACATAGGAGGCTTAAGCTTCTGGTTGCAAATTTATGTTAAACTTGACAACACTCCAAGTCACAGGTCAAAAAATTATCCTGATAAGTTGTCAGAGTTCACCTACCTTACACTTAGAATAGTCTCACATGAATTGGCAAAATCAAATCAATGCATATTTATAATTAATGTTTATATAATATGTTTCTAAAGCAGCATAAAATCTGTCAGAATAGCCTACTTTAACACTGCATATACCACACTGTGTGTCTTTGGAGAACTGACATTGGGGAGTTAAAGGTGGTGTTTGCAGCAGAGGGTGTTTCCTGTAGTAAATCTGAGGTAAAAAAAAGAGCAATATTTCCTTTGGCCACCTGTGTAATAATAAACTCCAAACCTTTAATTGAGAAGGAAACCTCCTAAGAGATTAATTCCTTTCCCTTGTGCATCCATTTCCAGTCCTTGTGATACCAGTATCTCCCAGCTGCATAACTAATATTATATTTGGAAACAGATCTAGAAATGGCTTTAATAAATCAGAGTAGAAGGCTTTGGCTGAGAAACCTTCACCTGCACATTTAAATAACTCATATTTCATTCAGGTCCTAGAGACTTGCCCAGTCCCTTTCCTGGATGTTTTCTCAAACAATCAGTGCCCCACCACATCACATTGAGTTGTCCTCAGATCCAATAATAAATACTCTGGCTCTGTGAGAGATGTGCTGGCTGCATTAGGAGCAAGATGTATTTGCCAAAATAATTTTCCTAGATTTTTGCCTAAACATCATGCCAGGTTGACTTTGGAGCACAGGAAAAAAAAAAATAGAGAAAAAAAAAAAAAGAAAAATAATGACTTAACTTTCCCTCTATGCCGAAAGAGAAACTTCCCATTAAAGCTTTGGGAGAAACATGAGCTGACACAGTCTGTTTAATGCTCACACCTTCAGTGAAAGGGAACTTGGACAGTGGCACTGATGTATCCTCTCAGAATCTTAGTTTACACTTCATTCCTGGATGAGAACAAACACATCCCCTTCCTCTTAGATGTTCAATGCTTCCTGACTAAAGCACAGGTGTCCTGCACCGCTCAGGAGCTGCAATGCTAAAATCAGCAGCCAGAGCTGAGCTACTCTGCCCCAAGAGCACTACTGAAAAACTGCTCCATCTCTGCACCTTTTTTTGACTATTTTACCACTTAAGCCAGCATTTTTGTTTGATGTTTGATACTTTGCAGGAGTCATTTAACAAAATGAAACACCACAGCGTGTTATTACTTTGCATCCCTAAACTGTAGGTTTTAATGGATTTTATTCTGCTTCCGACCACACTAGTTTTGAGAAAACATAGAGAGGATCAAAGAGGGTCATTAAAATGTGCCCCTTTTCAGTCTAGTGTATATCAAATACTAGAAATTTACTGCTCTTCATCAAACTGTCACAGCCTAGAAAGTGATTCTCCAGTATAGGAGCCAATTAGAAAAAGCACATGATGGGATGCATCTTTCTTTGTGCCTTTTAATTTCCTGAATTGTTAGAAGAAACCTGAGAATTTCCAAAGAGGGAGCAGCATATCAGCATGATGCTTGAAGTTTCATTGCTTTTTCATCATTCTACGGAGAACTCTTTGGCTGCAACTGTTTTGACTGCCAACACAAATTAGCTGGTACTAAGGTTAGTTTTGGTTCTTTTGAACAGCCTTGCAATACTGAATAATGAAAGAAACCCGAGCTATCAGTACATTGGTTTTGAAGCAATGTTATTATGTTCACATGGAATATTTACTATTGCACTGCCTTCAAACCATTGCAAACAAGTAAGATCTTGTGCAACTGCACATATAAACCCCCATGTTTCTGCATTCTAGAGATGGTAATGGAACAGTGATATTCAGAGGATTCATTTTGATGCAGTGGTAGCTGTTAAAACCATTTCTCTCTTCGATGGTGGCAGCTTGACTAACACAGAGCTATAGGTATGGTGCAGCACAGCTCAAGAGGACCAATGGGTATTTCTTTCAATTCTCTGCTCTGTTGCATTCATTACCACGCTGTGCAATAGTTTATTTATTGTGAAAATGAGTGTATCAACAAGTGAAGTCACTCCTTGGCCACCAGATCAAGTTTACAGGGCAAAACCCCCTGCTGATATCTAATGAATTCAAATTCACTCTATCACTGAAGCTGAAGACCATCCTTTGAGGCTTTGGGGGCTTTTTGGAAAGATAAATCTTTATCATTACCATTGTAATTACCATTTTGCCTTCATCTACAGCACAGTTAACTGCAGTGGCTCCTCACTGAGCATCTCAGATGCCTTGGACTGTGGAAGAAGTGAAAGTCACAACAGCCAAGGTAAGAAAATCTTGTGTGTAAATCAATGCTGGAGGGAAGCATCCAAAATGAGCCTTTAGTCACAAGCAACCCCAAACAAGTAGTTTTCCTTTACCAGCCCAGTTTTCCCAGTTTTAAACACACTTTCCAGGAGTTCCACACAGTTTAGACTATCGAAGTTTGGTAACTTATTTTAAACATTTCTGTTACAACATAAATTCTTACATGTTGTAATGGCATTCTGAAGAGTTTGAGACTGTATTCAAATGTAGAAATGAATCATAATTTGATAGAGAAAATATACTAACAGTATATATTGGATTTTCTACTGAGTAAGAGAAGCGATCCAGCACTCCAGACCTCAGATGGCAGGTCACCAGTTATTGTTTGGCATAACTCAGACAAATACCAAGAAACAAGCAATAAAGATTTATGAAGAACTGGCCTCATTTCTCTGCCTGGAAGTTATGGCACACTTGAATTTGCTAAAACAGTTTTGTTGGGGAATAGCCAAGCTCCCTTGAAAGCAGATTTTTTTGACACTTACACATCTGAGGACAGGAGTGCTGGAGACCCTCTTTACCTTTTGCAGGCTCTTCCATTGGTTTGGACATGGAAAGAAATCTCTGTAAAGCACTGGTAAATAATGGAAGGGCTCAGAGGGAAGTTGAACACTGTGGGAGGTAAAACTCAACATTTGAAAATATTCTGTTTCACTCAACAAAGGGAAGTAGGAGACATTGCAAGATTTCAAGACTGTTATAATCTGTGTGATTTATGAGCACATGCAATAAAAATAGGGCAAAAAGGCTAACTACAATGACAGTTTAATGATCCAAATGAAAATAAAATTAATTTTAACCAGCGGGAAGTTTCCACACTCGGAAGAAAACATGAACTGAGTAGAATCTACAGAAATCCATCTGCATCTGGCATGGGAACAAATCTTGGCACCAGGAATAACATCCAGCAAAGCAGATATCTCTGATAGGAAAGGATTTGGAAAGAAGACAGACCAGGATAAGGACAACACTAAATGCACATTTTTGCAGCCCTGATCAGATAAGGCTCAGACTAACAGAAAGCAGCTGACAGGAACATAAATAAGAAATAATCAATGGTGTTGCTGCATTAGAGCAGATTTCTGCTCAAAGGTTTATTTACTTCGCAGCAGCAGTGTGCAGTAGCTGGTCACATTAATAAATTGATGTCAAAACAATATAGAAGATTAACTAATCCTGGTGTGATTTTTTAGAGCACACTATTCAAATTTTAAGCTTTCCACAATTAGGACCCATATCCATATCATATTTTCAGATGTGTAAGATGAGTAATACAGAATCACAGAACCATTAAGGTTGAAAAAGTCCTCTGAAACTATAGAATCCAAATTTCGACCACAATCATGTGCAACATGCTCACAATGTGTAATTATTCAAGACTGAAATGCTGTCCCCATTTGAGAGAGAACTCATGAAATTGGAGCTTGAATTTGAGATCTCAAGGCTGGACACCAAAACAAGGTTTTGAAGAGGAATCAGTTTTACCCTCAGCATGGGCTAAAAGGCACCTTCCCCATCACATGTGAGAAAAGCACATTCACATTTCTGGCAGATGTATTTATGATCAGTTGAAGAAAGAGAAGCTTCCTGCCATGATTCTTAAGAATGCTCCCTGAAAAGATGTTCTCTGTGTGTTTAAGGTGATTATACTTATTTTTGGAGTGTCTCTTTCAAGCACTTGACAGTATTCTTGGCATTGAGCAGAATTTAAAGTGGTGGCTCAAAAGCTTCACCTGCATCCATTGTTTAACTTAACATCAACTTGACAGAGAGCTTCTTTTATAAGGGAAAGCAATTTCCTCAATGCAGCCCAAGCACAATGGACACCAGTGGGGCTGGCACTGACATCTGCTGGCACTGCCCAGTGAGAAAGCAGATAGAGAATACAACATTTAACTAAAAACACCCTCACTTTCAAATGCTGGGTTTTTTCTCCCTTCTTTCAACATGGGGTTTCTTTTGATAGACAGAGATTTAAATTTATTTATCTATAAGAGAAACAAATTCGCATATGCCCAAGGAATAATGACCCTTTGAATCCGGCTCTGGAAAACTCCTTTAAACTCAGACACAGTGCAGGAAACACAAAGCACCACAGCTTCTTTGTCTTGTTGGTAACGGTTTGGTTTTCTAAATACTGCATGCATTTAGTTTTTAAAACTTATCAAATCAGTTATGAAAACTTAGAATTATCAAAATCTCTTAAGTTTTTATGCTGTGCCCATGCACATGAGTATGACATATCCAGTCTGAAAAGGAATCAGAATGGTTTGGGTTTGAAGGGATCTAAAGATCACCTTGTTCCAAGCCCCTGCCATGGGCACACGTGAGAAATGGATTCATAGAGAATTCCCAAAGCCTGACAGAAGGCTCACATAGTCTTGTGCATCTGTATGCAAACTCTGAGATAAAATATGCTGACTTAGAAAGGCCATGGAATAGGACAGACATTGTTGAGAGAGAAATGGAACTAGAAACAAGTTTCAAATGATGGCTTTGCAAATAGACTAGATACTTTGGAGAAATAGAACTATGAAAGATTGTAATAGGATCCATGAGGGGTATTTTTAGATGGTTGGCTTTAAGGCATTAGCAGCATTGTGTGGCAAAAGTTGAAAAGGCAAATAAAGCTCATAACGTAATGTAATTAGGAAATAGTTTGGCTTCTGATTGTGATGGCATGAATTGCAACATCTGTACCATCTCACCCTTCTCATGAGACTGAAAATGGAATAAAAGTCTTTAAAACTCCTCTTAGAAGCCCCATCTCTAAGTCAGAAAAAGGGATAATCCAACAGGCAGGGACACCTTGCTCTAGACCAGGTTGCTCAAAACCCCATTCATGCTGGCTTTGAGCATGTCCAGGGATGGAGAAATGAATGGGATGTGTGCAAAGGGATGCTGGCAAGCAGGACATCTGCACAGCCACCACGTGGGTGCAGCCTCTGAGCATGGGGGTGCACCTGCTCTTATAAAAGTAAAACCAATCTGTGTCCTCATGCTTTAGTTCCATTATCCTTGGCACTGATGGATGTCAGGATTAAATATGCTGAAGCTTTGAGGCAGATCCAGACACATTCAATGTACACCAGGCTTTGGCATAAATATTGAACAACAGCAGCACAGATAAATGCTGAGAGAGTAGGCTAAGAGCTCTTGTAAGATTACAAGGATAATTCTTCCTTGCCTCAGAAGCTCAGTTCATTAGTACCTGAAAACCTTTAAAAGGCACTTCAGAACAGAGCTGATATGTGTACAATTTCTGCCATGTATAACCTAGCAAAATTATATATAAAAATTATCTTTAACTCGTATCTATTGAGAGAGCCTGGAAACAGGGAAAGACATTTTAAAGGTCTGAGGCATTATCAAACTGCTTTTAAGTTAGATAATCAGACTTGAAAGGCAAATAAATTTAATTATAAAGCACTCAGCAACACCACCAAATGCAGGATTAGGTTCTTTTAAAATGTCTTGTACAGTTTGAAAAAGAAAGCAAAAATGTCAATTTTTGATCATGGCAGAGGTGACAGAGCCATGCCTGGGGAGGCAGCCCTGTCACAGACTGGCACCATGAACAGCAACACTGACCATGCTTGTGCCATTTCCAGTAATTAAGTAGCACATCTGCCCTTCAAATGAGGCACAGTATTGAGCAGTAAATCAGTAGAGAGGCATGGCTCTGTCAGAGGTGTCAGTCTGCAGAAAGGCTCATTATGGCACTGAATTCTTTTGCCTTTTAAGGAGAGAAAGCAATCAGGGAAATTGCTGGGTGCTGCAGGCAGAGGAGCAGGTACATCCCTAGCATCCCTCCGGGAACTGGTTTTCCAAACTT
The DNA here is from genome assembly GCA_013389925.1 of Aegithalos caudatus. Taxonomy (NCBI): domain Eukaryota; kingdom Metazoa; phylum Chordata; class Aves; order Passeriformes; family Aegithalidae; genus Aegithalos; species Aegithalos caudatus. The sequence continues at coordinate 221,348 of WEIU01000435.1, read as the reverse complement.
GGTTGCATAATTCATCACATTTCAAATGACAGTGGGACAGCAATGCCAGCTCCCTGTGGTAGTGAGGAGCTGCAGGCATGGAAGAGGGCAGGATTCCTTGGAATGCAACACAGGAATTCTGTGTAAAGAAATCGAAGCAGGTCCACCCATTATTATTTACATCACGTTACTCCTTCAGGAACCAGCCAAGATTCACTGCCTCCACTCAGCACAAGCACCTCTCACACTACAGACCTTGGCAATTTAAGCAGGTCAAGAGAACTGTAAGAACATTTCAGCAAAAAAATCATTGACTCCTTTGAAAACTCTTTTAACAGCACTGAAATTTTTAATGAATTCAAGTCAGATCTGTTAGTGTCTGAATTAGATAGATATTTCAAACATTTTAGAGAGATATATTCCATTTTCAGAACCTGTTTCAATAGACACCTTGAAAAAAGACTATTTCAGTTTGAAATTTCTTTAAATTGAATTTAGTAATGGGCTTTAAAATTTCCTAAATAGCAATAACTTTTCTTTGTCTGATTAAATAGTTCAGGTCAGCTGGAAGGAATCTAGGTATTCCATCTGCAGAGATTTGGGGGGTTTAATATGGGAAAACATTATTTTTAAGGAATAATCTTAATTGTGTTGCAGGGAAAGAAGCCTGAAACAAAAGAAATGCCTCCCTTCTGACTCTATTAAACTATATATGCCACCAAATTTAAAAAAAAAAAAAAAATCTTACTTGATGGCTGCCTACAAAAGTTTCATCCTGCCTGCATTTGTATATGAAAATACCTTGGAGACCAAGAGCAATTCTATTAATACATCAATTACCAGAGAACTTTGAGGCAAACCCAGGTTCTCTGGAAAGACAAGTAGACACAATCTCTGGAGTTTCTTCTTTCATGAACAGTGAAAAGCTCCTTTCAATATGAGATTTTGTTCCATTTTCTTTCTCCTATGCTTCCTATAACAACTTTGGAAAAATTAGAGCATGAGCCAAAAAGAAATCACATAAGTGGATATAGCTAATTTTAGGCATTTAATTCTACTAATTGGTGAAAGTCTGGGGTTATTTTAATTTCCTGAGAAAGAAAGCATTGGGAAATAATGACTATTAAAGAAAAGTTGGATAGAGCAGAATAGTGATCCTACATCTTGAGTTAGCCTGGAAAAGGCTCTGGAAGCTTGACAGATCAGGTTCCCTCCATCAGGATACATAAGATGACAATACTGAGTGTAAGAGATTGTGAAGTAAACCTTCGAAATCAGACAGAATCTTCACTTTCCTTCTTAATTTCTGACTAAAGAATATTTTGTTTTTTTAAAAATGATAAGATGGGGAAAGTAAAAATTAAAATAAGAGTTAATGAGAAAGTATAGCAGGAATCAAAAAAGTAAACATTTTTGTGGAGCTAAGATTTAATTAAGGAATATATTAGCTTTACCCTTCTTTCCATCTCCTAAATAACTTGGAATTAGCAAATCCCATTGCATATCATATCAGGAACAGGGGGGCCAAGGGAGCCATTTCTCCCTTGGAAGAGACACGGATGTCTGAGACTACAGCTAAAGCTGTTGGAAAGGAACTCACCATCTTCTCATAACCAATATGCTTTCTTGAAACTGCTTAAGAACCAAGAGGCAGAGGAAATTTCCTGGTACACATTCAGGCATCTCAATGTTCAGATTAAATGAAATTTACTTTCCTCAGCACAGTTGCCCAGTCTGGATCTGTCACAGACTAAAGGGAATACACTATACCCAATATATCCATTATGGAGGAGATGAAGGAGTTCTCTGATTTTGGCAATAAAACACTGTCAGACAAGGCAGCATTGGGGCTGGTGGATACATGACACAGCAAGAAATGCCCAGAAGTACTTCAAAAAGTTATTTCAGAGCACCTGTTACCCCTCACACCACAGGATGTACAGCAGGGATCTGAGACTGGAAGAGATCACCCCAGCATTCAGACTTCACAATCCTTTTCTGGGATCAATTGACCTTCAGGCTCATAACTTAGTATCCACTCAAACAGACTGAAGTACAATATCCATCTCACTGTAAATCCAGCTGTGACATGTGTAATTTCTTTTTTACTACAACACACTGTCATAGTCATCCTTATCATTGGGAAAAGTGATGTACAGCTTTTTGTAGTGCTAAAAAAATCCAGAGATTACTTTACAGAAATATCAGAGCAGGAAAGAGATTTAAGATTGCTTTGCTTAAGCTTTAAGAATGGCAGACAACAATGACAATAAAAAGAAGGGAAAAACCCCTCCTCTCATGGTGTTTTCTCAAGTGACCCTTGAAACATTGGAACTTTGGTATTATACTTATCTAAGACAGACCAAAAATGTGTAAAAATCACTGTAGTTCTGAGGTCCAAAGGCCCCTGCAGGATGAGACCAGCTGTCTGGAGGTCCCATTGTAGCTAATATTATCCATTACACCGGGAATAAATGTAGAATTCACCCAAGTACACATTGATTGCTGCAGATAGCTTAGCTTTGGGCTTTGGCTAAGTGCTAAGCATGAGTGCAATGTCACCTAGTCCACATCTGCCTTGAATGCTGAAGCTGAAAACTAAAACAACACAGAGAAAGAAGCAAAGAGAGGAATAGCTGCAGCTTCTCTACAAAAGCTGTTTTACTACAAATGCACCTCACTAGCTCCAGGAGAGAGTTAAAAGAGTTCCAGTCTACACAGGAAGTTTAGGCAATTCAGTGTTTCCTCCTGGAGTCTCTGAAAAATTCAATTAGGCAGGTCTTGGGTCAAGTCCCAGGAGAACTGTGGTGTCTTGTTAGTTCCATTTGTTATAACACTAGGAAGAAGTCCATTGTGGCTTTTTGCAGAGAAACTCCTAACAAGTCAATTTTGGAAGTATAATTTTTGGCATAACACAATTTTTTGAAGGTCAGGCTGTATGGATACAATAGAAATGTTCTGAGTTCAGACTTTTTTTTCCAAACTTTTGCAGACTTTTTCATGAGGAAGAAGCAGTTTCTGAAATTCATCAAATCCTCTGGCTACAAACCTCTGCTGATCATCTTTAAAGTTTGGAAATTAGCAAGTGTTTTGCTGAATTTAAGAGTAGTAAATTTGCTTCCCCTCTACTTATTCTTTCTAGATATTTTAAAAAACAAAACAAACAAAACCACACAAAGGTTTTGGTCAACTGAATTTGTGAATCTCAACTGATAATATGAACTAATAGATGGCAGGAAAGGAATGGAGGAAACAGAAGTGCTCCTTACATATAACTCTAACAACAAATGAAATCAGATTCTTTCTGATCATCAGCAAAGAGCCAGATGCTGAACAGTGTAAAATCCATCACATCCTGCTAAATAAAACCTTCACTGAAAGGCTGCAGGAAAGATTAGAGGAGCTTTTATTATGGACTTTATACTGTGATAATTCTTCATTCTTCAGATTGAAGAGCATAATCCTGGCTGCTTCATTTGTGTGATCAGACATGCAGGCTTAAACCCCATAATAAAAATAATCTGCTTCAATGGGATTATTAGCACAAGTGAGGGTTTGCAGAACAAGAGCTTAAGCAGCCCACCCATGTGGTGTTCACTGGGAGCCTTCAGGGAAATCTTCAGAGAGAAGCTTTTTGCAAGTGCTGTGCAATTTCATTTGAGAGGATGGGTCAGACACTCAGCTGATGCAATTCAAAGCAGTATTGTTGATATTAGCTATTCTCTAAGGTCTTCCCTGTAAAGACCTGACCTGCAGAACCAGCTGCATATTAGCATTATGTTTTTGTGCTTCCACAACTGATAGGTTTAATAAGCAGCCATCTCTTTTTAGAATGCTCTTGCCATGAGACAATACAAAAATACTGTCTGCAATAATGCCAAGGTCAAAATGTACTGCTAAGAAACAGAAGAACATTTCACCAGAGAATGGAATGGATGTTAAATATTTTAAGAATCTGCTGCTTAAATAAAAAGTAACCTCCTGTGCATTAAAAATACATTTATTGATCCTATTCAGGATTCAACAGAAATACTTCCAGCAGAAGACAACTTAAAAGGACTTGTTCACTGCCAAAATGGGAATGTTTATAGGACTGTCTCTGGCAAATGTAGCAGAAATCATAAAACATACTTAATAAAAGGGTTTGAATCCCTCTTTCCCCTTCAATAATTAACCTAAATTACAGTTTAAGCATTGACAGTGCAAGGAAGAATTTAAAGGGTGAGATAAGAGGAAAAAAGGTGCACTGCTTCAGACATCCTAGCTAATATATGCAGATAGAACTGTTAAACAAATAAATTAAAAAGGACCCCCACTGTCAGCACTTGACAAGAATAGAAGTAATTTTCTTTACTCTCAGTGTACCCTCATCTTTCTTCTCTTTCCCTTAGTGAATGTGAATCAGAAACTGAAACTGACAAAACAAAAACTTTTTCTCAAAGAAAAAGAACCTGGGTTTATTTCTGTTAATGTGGAGTCTGGAATAAAATCACCCCCAAATCATCCTTCCACCTCCCAAATAAACCCCTTATGACAGAGCACTGACTTTCCTCAGCACATTTGCACCGTTTATTTAATGCTTTTTTTTTATCTTTGCAGTTCTGGTTTGTAACTTCCACAAGAGACAAAGAGACAACTCAGCTCTGGGTGGAATGAAGAACTCCGCTCTTTGTACTATTAAAAAAAAATAACTGCAATGATTTATTCAGTAGCAGACTTAGAATCTGCACTGAAAATGTGAGTCCTTCATAAACATTTTACCTGTTCCTATCAGTACCTGTTCAGATTGGCAGAGTTCAGAGAAGTCTTTCAAGGTTTTTATCTTCAAGGTCTCATCTGACTTTGGAGCATATTTGCTCTGAAATTATTCATGTTACATAAAGGAAACAGTGTCATCAAACTATGATGTGTTAAACTCTGAAAAATATCATTCTGAGAGCTGCCACAGGATTTTCCAACATAAAGTAGAGTTTTGTAATAGGATTCTCTCTCTCTCCATAAGGTAAGGAAATTTGGAAGGCACATATTTAATATGTATGAACAATACAAACTCCAGACTTTGATCACAAAATGTGGATGGGACATGAGGAACTCCATTTTTATTGAATGCACATCTATGGAAAAGCCCTCTGGTGCCTTCCAGGGTCAAATCAGTACGTGTCCTTTATTTATTCCTTCTATATCTCTTGTCATTGTATATCTGAAAGTATCTTTCAGGAAAAGGAGGAGCAAGTAAAATCTGAAATGGAAAATGATTCCAAATGAACCATGGAAAAAAGTTGGCTTTTCCCTTTGGATACCTTCAATGTGGGGGGCTCTGCAGACACAGGGAAGCCACATCAGCCATCAGCACACAGCTGATGTTTGAAGGACTAGAGCTGAAAGAAGGTCTTGACATGTAACTGGAAACCAGGCTGGGCTCCTGATTTTATGAAATAGCATCTTTAATCTGCTAAGGATGCTCATTAATTGGAATAAGGCTCTTTAAAGCCTGATGCATGGATTAACATCTTGGTTAAACTGGGAAATTACAGTCAAATTTCCATTCTTTAATATTACATCCCATACAATCAAGAACCACTGTGGCACATGAGACCAAATTTCTTTTTAGGATTCAGTGGCAACTAATTTCTTCCACAGATGGAGTTAATCCATTAATTCCTCTAATTGATGTGTGAGTATATCACAGAAACACACACTTAAAAAGTAAACATAAAAAGAGACAAAAATATGAAAAATATATTTTAGCTAATTAAATTCAAAAAGGAACCACACAGATTATTTCTAACAGTCTTCATCCTTTATAATTTCTAACTTCTTTATATATAAAAGTGATGTAGAAACCCCATAATAATTGCTGAAGTGACTCATTAAAATGCAGAATTATGTGAAAAGGAAGCATGGAAAACATTTCTGACATCTAAAGGCAAGGTAAAGTTTTCTAAAGAAATAAGTTTGCAGATCAATCCCACAGCTAAAAGACTGGCATAAATTAGCATCCCTGTGTCAAGTATTTGAAACAAATGAACCTATCTTTTAGCAACTTAAGCTAAAAAATATGGAACAGTTACTTTTGCTTTCAGCAGGACAAGTGCTTTGCATAAAATGAAATATTCATTAAACAACTTGGTTATAAAAATAGATAATTTATCACTGCAATCATAAACACCACGGCCCAGGAGTTGTATCCCTATCATAGGGAGGGTGAGGTGCATTCAAGCACTCTGCTGTCCCCCAGGACACAGTGACATGTCCTGCAAAGCCCTTCAGGTGAGCAGCACCTGTGCTCTCTGCCTGCTTAAGTCAGCAGACAGAAAAATGAAGTGGAAGAAACAGGAGAAAACCTTTTTATTAATTATCTGGTTTCTCAAAAACTCTCTCAAAATGTCTCTTTCTAGGTTCTGTATATGCTTGCTTCAACACTGGTCAAGCAGATTTAACATTCACATAAACAGGGGAATTGCTCTGTAAAGCCCTGTAGGAGTCTCCTAGAAAAGAAATGAATTGGATGAGGAAGATGCCAGAGGAAAACCAAGTTGATTTCCCATTTCCCAGCACAAAGCAGCTCAGAGCTGCAGAAAGATAAAGCTTTGACTGTTTTAACTGATTGGCAGTTTTATGAAGGTTACAAATGTGGGAACTCATCTGGAACCATTCACTTTTTTTTTTTTTTTTTTTTTTTTTTTTTTTTTTTTTTTTTTTTGTTTTGTTTTGTTTTGTTTTGTTTTGCTTGTTGTCCAAATTGGGATTAAGATCAGGCCTTAGAGTGTTGCAGACAAGTAAAAGATGTTATAAAAGGAAGATCTTATTAAATATGGATTAGGCTCTTTAGCTAAGTGCAGATAACTTGCAAGTTCTCATACAAAACAATCTTGAGTAGGAAGTTTGTTAGCACAACAATCTGTTCTTGGAGAAAAAAACAAGTGCACCTGCATAAATATAAGATCTGGTCCATGAGAACCCACAAAAGAAAAATGCAAACAGCCTGAACCTTAGTATGTACCACAAATCACCTTCTGACCAATAGATGGAGTAGTAAGAAAACTACAACCAGTGGGTGTTACACACGAGGTCTGTGAAAACTGTACAAAATTAGTTATGTGAATAAAGAATTGGCTTTTCCTGCATGAAAAAAAAGGAATTTTGGCTAACTTATTTCAAAATTAGAGTGAGGAAAAAGCATATGGTAGGTAGGGCATTAATCCACTGCCAACAAAACCTCAAGACAAAGTTTTAAATAGAGTTGTATTTATGAGTCTAACATTATTTTCTTTCCTCTTAAGAAAAAGCAGTGCACGAGAGGGGTGTTTGTGATATAATATTCATGAGTGAGCAGAAATAATGGCTTCATATATTTAAACTGAAAAGAAAAAAACAATGTTCTTGTTTCACTTGGCTGAAAGCGAGCAAGGGAGAGGAGGAGGAACATGGCACTCATTAAGGTTAAATAAAGAATTTAACATGTATCATATTAATTGAATTGTTGCACTTAAAGTCTTCATCTCAAGTGCAAAACATATGAATCTGTTTTTAATTTATCATGTTTAAGAATTTTGTAACATTGCCTGGAAAGGCAAGAAGTAAAGGGTGGGTAAAAGTCACAGAGTTCACAGATTAAATTATTAAGACTAATTGTAGGAACATAGAAAACTACAGATGTAAAATTAAAATATAATTATTGAAAACTGAAAACAACTCCAAGGCCTATGGAAAATATGTGGGAAACAACTGAGGGATTCTAAACCAATAACACCATAATGTTTTCTTTGCTTCATATGCTTAGGGTTTAGACCTAATGGCTTTTCAAACATTTTACTAATGCAGTTCCTTTAACTCTTAATAGAAATGAGGTCCCTTAAGGTTTCAAGGAAAGCTCCAAATAAGTAGAAGTGCATACAAGGCCTTCAAATACTCCTGTGAGGTGTTGCACCTTCATGCTGATGGTGAAATAAACCTCTGGGAAAGAAGGGATCACATCCCAAGTCTCCAAAATCAAAGATCACTCACTACCTGTGCTCCTCCTGGCCAGGGCCCTCCTTGTAACTAAGAATGAGAATTTGGGTTCCTCCATGCTATTTCAGAGTTGACATCAGCATGATTGCTGGAAGGGCAGAATGAAGTTTATAACTGCCTTTTCTTTAAAAAGTCTTATTTCTGCTGAAAACATTTACCCTGGGTTTAAAGCTATGAAATGCCAAATCTTTTACTGATTCATATTTAGACAATACAAAGATATTGTCTATGATTTTGTCTGTCAGATAAAATACGATTGGCTTTTTTTAACAGTTATTTCTTGTCCATAGATCAGTTTTTCTGAGCAAAGGTTCCCTGGTATGAAAAGGGACTAATGAAACTATTTTTAAAAGTTCATTTTCTATAGGCAGTGAGAAAGAAAGAGATTTTTAGTTTTCTTAAAAGGATCTGTAGCACTCTGGTTATTGTTTTCTGTTTTTCTTTGTTACAACAGCCATCATTCTCACTGAGAATTTCAGAGCGTTAAAAGTACTTAAATATCAGAGGAAATGAGTCTTTAAATCAACCCATTATTCAGCAAATAAACACTAAGCTCTTCAGCTTTCAGTCCCATACTCTTTCTAATGCCATATTTGATGTTACTTGAGGAACTTGAGTTCACATATCTTTTATCAGTGTAAAGTAGCATAAATTTTATTGCATCTAAATATTAATCTGACAAACACTTGTTAATGCTACTGAATAAATGTCTATGACTTTTAAATCTTTCTTTGAATAACTTTAAACTCAATAGGATTTAAAAATGCAATCTCCTCTCAATTGTTTGCAAACAGACAAAACCAGAAGGGTGAACAAACACAGGAAATCTAGCTTCAAAAATAGAATTACTAAAGGTGTCCATCCTATTCTTAAAAATTACTATGAAACTTATCTTCTTCAGTTTAACAGTCCTAAAAAATTATTAATATTCTGTATAATCCATCAAGCATTGACAATAGGGAAAGAGAGATCAAATACTGTATAGTCAGGGCCTCATCCATAACAGCAGAATGACAGGAATGAGAAGTCAAGGAAAATTAATGTCTTTAAAAATGTGTTACACTCTATTTTTTTTTAACCTCAGCAATTTTATGCACTACAACAACAGACACACTGATTAGATTTTTGTGTTGGCTCCAGTGAGGCTCCCAGGAGGCAAATGAAATGGAGGTGTTTTCTGGCACCTCTGCAGGAGATGCCCAAAAGGGGAACCAATAACACTGGAGACTGTGCCAAAATGCTGCTGGACTTCAAAGTCAGGAAGGTTCCAGGGCAGCTTTGAAGCTTTACAAAGGTTACTGGAGAAAAAAGTTGTCTTTCATAAGCCAGTGTGAGGACTTATTACTATAGAGCTTGCTTTTTATCATTCACAACAAAAAACCTACCCCATTTTCTGTATATTTCAGAATCTGATCAGTGTAGACATCATTAAAATCACCACATTATGCAAGGACAGCAAACTTGTACTCACCTACCCCAGCATGAAATGCTCTCCTTCTCCACAGCCAGCTCTGCCTCACACACTGCTAAGATACATCTAATTACAGTAATAAAAGCCTCCACCTGTTTCCTCTGCTTATCTGGGTGGAAAAAGAAAAACAGACATGGTCTGAACTTAAGTGAATTAAAATTAACCTAATAGTCACAGTGATTTAAGCAATGGCAGGCAGTCTGGCTGCCTCTTTCTGCACTTTCCTACTGGAAGTGGGCAAATAGCCTGCCAGGTTTGTGTTCTGTTTCTAACAAGTACTTTTAAAGCTGTTTACTCAGGGAAAGGAAAATTAGGGTCACTGCTAAGTAGAAATGAGAAAGGAGTTTCAAAAGCACTCAGCACAGAAGTGAACTCTGATCCTGTTCAGTGTAGTGGAGATGCTTTCATTAATTTCTACAAGGCCAATGCAAAATATCTTGGAAAACCTGAGAGAGGGATCTATTTTATGTTTAAAAGTATTGACTAATTGTTTGCCCTTTTCCCCTACCACACTGCTTCTCATAGATTTCTTCTTCAACAAGATTTTTTAAAAATCAAAGATTACAAAGAAGACTTGAAACATATCTTGAGGGTGTCAAGAGGGAGAAAAGCATTTTCCTATCAGCAGTGGTACTTTTATAATATTCAACTTAAGAGCTACAAAATATTGCAGATTCCTCACTGAAAGGTCAGTAGGGACAGCCTGATGTTCAAATTAAGAATCTTTTTATTTTGACTGAAGCATGATATGCTGGTATCTAATCTTTATCAGCAGCTTTATCACAAAATGAACATCAAGCAGCACAAGACTGCATTTACTAATTGCTTTTCAACAAATAATGCCTCTGGGGACGGCATAAACAGCAGTTTATTGTATTTTGGTAGAAGATTCGCCTGTGTTTGGATAAAGTTACCATTTTTACTTTTTACCAGCCATCTTCAGGTATATCTAGAAAAAAGGCAGCTCACTGCATTCCAAACAATGCCATGCTGTTTGCTTTTCTCATGTGGAAAAACTGGTGCAATACAAGTATTAAAGTCTGAATCTAAATCAAGACAAAGACATTTATTTTTATCTCCTTCCAGGTTTCCCTTTCTCTCTCAGGGATCTATGCAGTACTGAGGAGGATTTCTCTCCTGTCTTTGCTGCATATGGACAAAACTGGCAGCAATTCTTACCTTCTTCTGAAGGCTATAGGTTTTTGTGCTAGGGCTGCAGTTTCACTAAAGTAGGGGGGAAAAAAGGCTCTGCATCCCAGGAGGTAGAGCAGAAATATTTGACTTACTGAGATCAAAGTCTGGAACAGCAATAAAATAAGTTTTGATAAAAAACTGGCTCAGAACAGCCCTGTCCCAGAAAAGTAACTATACATTGGCTTCAGCAGTTTTATGAAAAAGAATGGTATTGTCCATTTAGTTAACAAATATACTTCAGCAAGTGCATGTAATTTTAAATTTATTTTACTTTTGAAATAAATAGTTTTTCATATTTTGTCCCAGTAAAAGAAATAAGCTGCAACCTGAACATGTCTTGATAATATTTCCTTTTCTTTCACTTTTTTTCTCTGTATAAAAGAAAGAATATTTCAGATAAAGACATAAAAATCATGGAACTGGATGCTTCAGATCCTCTTTCCCTGTGATTTGTTTCTCTTCTTTAACCATAGTCTTCAGAGTTTATTAAGTTGTAATCTTTCAACCCACACTTACAGGAATTTTCACTTCCTAACAATGCCAACACTGAATAATGAAATTTAGGGAGATAGTGTTTAGTGCTGTGATATCATCCAGGAGCAAGGAAAGTTGTATATAAACATATTAGAAGGATTTTTATTAGAAGTTTTGGAGGAAAGAAATCTATATCTGTTCTGTGCTTAGCTTAGAATGTCATCTAATATTTTCAGGGAACTTTTGCACTCTGAAGTACAAAAAAGTACTAAGGAAAGCAATCTTATCCACTGCAGCATCCAGGGAATAGCAAACATATGGATAATGTATCTGTATGAATATGTGACTGATTTGGAAGCAGTTACTAAGTTTAGGAAGTGTTCATATTCACATCTCTTCAGAATCACTGGCTTTGGAGATATTTCCTATGGGATTAACACATTTTATAAACATAGCTAAAACAGAGGTCATAGTGCAGCTTTCAGGATAAATGTATGCAGTTAGAAAAAGGTAGGCAGAAAGAACCTGAAAGTCATTACAGATAAACAAATCCTGGCCAGTCTTTGAGGGGTGGGGTCTGTATTCATTAAGAGAGCTTAAAAAAACTCTTGCAGTCTGACAAATGACAGTAATTTAGGTAATAAGGCAAGCAGAAAGAAACAACACAGCCAAAAGTCATTTAAAACTTGAGAACGGGACAGAGCAGACAGTGGATCCTGCTGAAAAATGAAACATGAATTGTTAAGTGGCTTTTTTGTGGTTATTTTCTAAATTACTAAAATGTATATCAAGACTGTGAAAACAGACATCATCCTGTTCTCTGTTCAGTTGTGGGCCCCTCATGGCAAATAAAGACATTGAGGTGCTGGAGCATGTCCAGAGAAGGAAATGGGGCTGGAGCAGGGTCTGATGGGGGTAGCAGAGGGAGCTGGGGGTGTTTAGCCTGGAGAAAAGGAGCCTCAGGGGACACCCCTGCTCTCAAAGCCCTGAAAGGAGGCAGTAATCAGGGGCAGGGTCACCCTCTCCTCTCCAGTTACAAGCAGTAGGACAGGAGGAAATGGCCCCATGCTCTACCAGAGGAGGTTTAGACTGGATATTAGGAGAAAATTCCCTGCTGGAAGGGTTCTCAAGCCCTGCAACAGGCTGCCCAGGTCACCATCCCTGGGGGTGTTTAAAAGCTGTGCAGAGGTGGCACTTGGGGACACGGCCTGGTGGTGGCCTTGGCAGTGCTGAGTTAATGGCTGGGCTCAGTGGCCTTAGAAGTCTTTCCCAACCTAAATGATTCCATGATTCTATTCTATGTTTGCTCTTTCACCAGACAGCAAACAGCTTGGACTCTGCCACACACATTCCCTGGCCTGGCAGTGCTTCCTGTCAGCTGAAGGGAGAGAAACATCTACAGAACCAAACCAGAGCAGAGATCAAGCATAACAACCTTAAATTCAGTAATGCTTTCTTGCACAAATTTCAGACATTTCTGCTTTTTCTTCCTGCATTCTTGATAATTTAAGCTCACGATCACTTCCCAAATGTTCTAATAAACACTGATAATTTTAGAATGTTTTTGAAGTTCACAGCTCTGTTCCTTGCTAACACTTATTTTATATTCTCAGATCTCATGTCAATTCTTCTATAAAGACATAAAACCAGCAGAATAACTTTTTTCTCAGCACCAGTTAACACCTTCTCACTTTCTGGAAGCTTACTTTAAATGTTTATTCTATGAAATCTTTCTCAGGGCTATTAAGGAGTCTGATGTCTAAATACAATGCTGAATGTGCCAATACTTTCCCCCATTTCATTCTGATCCAGCTTTCTAAATGTTAATTTTAAGACTGAAATTCTTTCCCCCTGCACTGGGAATAAGTCTGATACATCTTTATTCTTTTCCGTTAACACTGATTAATTTAATCACTGTGTATTCCAACCTTTGGTATGTTTGACTGTAACCTGATAGAAAAAATGATCTAGTTCTTGACAGACAGAAGTCCCTAAATTTTTTTGCTACTTCAGAAAAATAAAATTAGGAGACTACCATAAAAAGCTAATGAACTGCACTGCTAACACTGAAGTTCCATTTTTAAATATTAAAAACCAGAACAAATAACACAAACCTTTCCCCTTGTTTTTATGTAACTGTGTAAATAGTAACTGTAAGCATCTGAACAGTTCAACAGCAGAGGATCCCTAACCATGACATTAAATTCCTGACTGTGGCCATAATGTATTTTGAGTAAATTTCTGCAGGAGGATCTGTCTGCAAAGGTATAAGGAAAGCTAAAGGTCTTTGGAAATTCATCATCTGTCCTTTTTTGATGGAAAGTGTCAGGCTGGTTTTTGATGGAAAATGTCAGCTGCAGAAAATATAAAAATCTAGAAAACACATCAAAGAACACAGGGTAAAAAAATTACTGCAGCTGTACTCTTTGATGCTGAAAAGACTTTGATACACTTGTGATAGAATACAGGACAGACGGCTTAGCTAGAGGCTTTCTAACTGGAAATAAAGTCCTTTACTAATTTCTCTGCTTTATCCTTGTAATAAATATATAAACAGTGCAGCCCAGAAATACCTCTATTGTTTGTTGGGAATACCTTTATTTGAGAAACAAACTTACCAAAGTGTTTGTGCATTAGATTGGCTTTTAAGAGAGAAGTCTTGGATAACTATGGCACAAAATCTCCTGACTATCAGATATATTGGATTTTTTCCACATAAATATCCCCTGTTTAGCAAGAGCTCCTGTCCTTGGAGATATGCAGACTCCCACAGAATAACAAATGTACTACCCAATATTCTCCTAATGATATCTGGAAAGTAATTTGTGTGGAGATTATTTCCATTGTAAAGTTGACTGCTGAGGGTGTGCGCTGCACTCCTGAGAGCGCATAACTTTCCTTAGTATTCACTGAAACTTGTGGACCTCAGTGATGAAACTTTAATTAAATAACATCCTAAATGGATTCTTCTGTTTGACCTTACTCAGTTTCATAGACTGGGTTTGCACCAGGGACTGCACCATTGGTCCACTCAGTTTGAATCTCATATAGTTCTGCTATAATGCCTTTTTAAGGAGTGCTGGTATTTGCACAACAACATTCATTTTCTTGCCACTGGATTTCAGATTTATTGGTACAGAGATGCAACTTCCAATGGAACTGACAGAAATTGGATTTAATCCTCACAAAGACCTCGTTGTGGTTCTTTCCCGTTTTCCCCAGCAGCAAGTTGCTGCTCAAAATATAAATTATCTTAGGTCATCCTCATGATGAGAAAACAGACTATAAAATTTGTCTGTGCAAATTCCTCAGCAGTAAAGGACCCCCTGTGAAATGACTTTAAAAGTCCATTTGAAATACAGAATTAAACAGAATAGATCAGGAGCAGTAATGCACAGACCAGCAGAGGAACAAGGTGTTCAGTGGTATGTGTCAATCCAGCAGGGAGCTCACTGCAAATACAGAGGGAAAAATAACTCAGATATAGTAAATAAGAAAACCATGATCTGTGTCAACCAAATTAATTTTAATTACTGACTGAAAAATACATTTTAAGTAATTTATGATGCTGTCTTACTTTTTGCACTAATTAAGTTTGCATAATAAAAATAGATCTATAGACTACTTGTCCAAGCACTTCTATCCAGTCTTAAAGGAACTTTATGTGCTTACTCCCCTGTAAAAAATAATCTATTAAGTAATTAGTATTTCAAAATCTATTTGGTTTGCTACCTCAGGTATGATTAATTATTTAAGGGTTTTTACCACAAAAGAAAACTGAAAACACCTTTTTCTGTTCTGCAAAGCATTTGTACACTATTTTTTTGGTATAGAATCTTTCCCCATAAAGAAAAAATGCAGAGTAACCATATTAGGCCAAAATAGGTAGATTATTGTCCTTGCAAACATCACATTAATTCATATTACTAGTATTCAAGAAATAATTTTTCAAGGTTTGAAATTACATTTTGAAGTAGAACAGGAAAAAAAATCAT
Source organism: Aegithalos caudatus (assembly GCA_013389925.1). Taxonomy (NCBI): domain Eukaryota; kingdom Metazoa; phylum Chordata; class Aves; order Passeriformes; family Aegithalidae; genus Aegithalos; species Aegithalos caudatus. The sequence goes on along the minus strand of WEIU01000435.1, from coordinate 206,222 downwards.
TCTTTGGCAGCAGTATTTGAACGGAGCTCATTACAACATCCCTTGACAGGTTATATTAAGTGCTGCAATTATGCCTAATTTTGGTTTAGTACAATATGTTAATTTTAAACAGTTTAAGAGATTGTATCTCTTTTGGCCATTTTCCCTCTGCTTTGAAAGTGCACTTTGCTCCAGCAGTAATCATAATTTCATATTGTAACTAACTGCATTTTTTTAGCTCTCATATTGCAAAGAACAATTTAATAGACACATTTGCCTTACTCTGCTGAAGCCTGTAAGTTTTTTTAAGTACAGTATTTAATACCACCATGAGGAAAGATAGGAGACACCTGGGATGTGTCAAATTATCTTGACCAAGATACTCTCTTTCCTCGGAAAGCAGCAATGAAATTCATACAACATACATGGCAGGAAGAACTGAGAGCCAGGATTAAACATAGGAACTGTTCTACATCATCTTTTTTCTGGGAGAAAGCTTCTTTTCCACTGGAGAGGATTTGTAGACATGGAAGGGATCCTTTTGCTCTCTTTTGGGGATAATTTTTTTTTCCCCTATGTGCAAAGATCTGCAACAGGTTACCTAACAGAGCTGGCTGGAAGAGAAATTAGGACAAATATTAACCTTTGAATTGAAGTGGAAAGAAACCCCATCTGATGATACAGATGGAGTCATGTGCACTTTTGGTTAATGCAGAAGGCAGTACTTCAACCTACATTTTCATTTAAAGGAAAAAAGAGTAATGATTTTAATTTTCTCTTTTGAAAGGTGCTATAAAACATAAATAATATAAAGCAATGTCTGCCTGCATTGAAAATTGAGAGATGAGAGTTTCAGCTGCAAAATAACCTCTAATACCCAGTTCTGAGCTCTTAAGATTAAGTCATTCAGGTTTCATGTAGTTGAGTGAACCTTCCCTCTTGTGCAAATTACACCTCTCAACCTGCAGACAGCCAAGAGCTATGAGACACTAAACCAGTCCAGAAGGCACATGTTGGCAGGGAAAAGGTGAAAATAGGCCCCTGGAGTCCACTGGACTTCTGGTCCATTGGGAGGGTTTTGTTTGGGGTTTTTTGGTTGGTTTTGTTTTTTTTTTTTCAAAATAGAAAGTGTAATAAAGCATTGTGGGTGAATCCCAGGCCAAGAATCCCAAGCAAGAGAAGAAAAACAAGGATGAGAGCAGCTCTGAAAGTAGCAGGGGAAACTCAAGATCAGACAGAATGATCACTCCACCCCAGTTAGAAGAAGGAGGGCTCAGTATTCATCATCTGAGGGCTTCATTTCAGAGCAAAATGCATCTCACCCACACCCTCCCACTTTTTGGTCCTGCTATTTTCCAGCTCAAGAAGGAGCAGAGGAAAATCAGTTATAACTACCTTTTCTTCAAGACTATGGAAGAAAATCCTAAAAATCTAACATCCTAAGGAATTTCTGTAGATTGAAAAAGTGCAAACCACAGGTAGAGATGACATTTTCTAGCTGAGCTGGATGTCTGAGCCACCTCACTCCTGGAATAGCAGAGCCTTTATCTCCCCTGGGAATGGGAGGTCAAATCATTTAATGAAGAGATTTGTAAGTCTTTAAACGTCAGACATACTGAAAACAGTCAGCAAATAAAATATGATAGCAATCGTAATAATACTCCATGAATTTTGAATAGATTCTCTTGTACATCAATAAATAATCACATTACACATTCCATTTGAACATTTCAGAATTAATAAAAGGCACTAACTTGACTGTCAAGCACTAAAATAAGGACATTTGTTTGCTGGCAGATTTCTTCCCTGTGAGTAAACATCCCTGTGTCAGATTCCCACATGAGGATGGATAACTAGATTTCTACTAATAGACAGTTGCAACAGATGTGCCAGGATTTTCCTACAAAATTTTAATAAATCACATTATTAAATAAAATTATTCTTTTTGCTCCCCTGGATTTTTTCCCAAAAATTTTATTATAAAATATTGTATTATAGATTTGATCTCTTAAATGAAGAATAGCAGCCAAAATGTGAAACTTTGGGAGGAGTAGAAATGGTAAATTACTCTCAGAAAGAATCCAAAAGTGCAATTTCCACTTGACCTCTTCTGGCTGACTGAGGAGAGCAGCCAGTTCTCACTGAGCACTGACAGTGGAGCTCAAGGCTGAAGTGCAGTAACTTCTAATGACTGCTCAGTGCTTTTAATTATTTTCCTTTGTTCTTGCATTGCATGTTGGTAATAAGGAAAGAAGCTGGTGCTGTATTGAGTTTTAAAAACTATTTTGTCAAGAAGCTAATTAAGTTTCTCAAAACTACAGTACCGATTGTTTTCCAGCTAAATGCACAAGTTTTCTGATGCTGTCCTGATATTAATATATTTATTACCCAGAAGCCTCAGCTGAGTTGTCAGTTTAGCACAAGTTATGAGCCCAGTGATGGCAGGCAAGATATTTCCCAATAAAGAATTCATTTTAAGAAGCACCTGGTGTCAGGAGCAGCAGTAGAAGCAATTCAGTAGGAGCAACACATCCCCAGTGAGGTGAGCACTGGGCTGCAGAGATCCCTCTCTCTATTGACATGCCTGAGTCTAAACATTCCCAGTTTAAACTGAAACACTATTTTTGCATTGCATTTTTGCCCTAGAAATAAAAGATTTATAGTGTTCATAACACATTTTTATAACAGATTTTGCAGTAGGGCTGAGGACAAATTCTCAGTTTAAATTACTGTTAAATTGCCACTTAAAACTGGGACAGGTTTTATTCCCACTTTTGTACATCAAAAACTTTCTAAATTTTGCATTCAGTGAATCCAGGAGTAACTTCAAGAGATCAAAATCAACATCTAAATATTACAATAGCTTAAAATTAAATTTTTTTTTCTTACAACACTGGGTCCCCCCAAGTGAACTCTCAGGTTCAGAACTGCATTTTCTTACAGCACATGAAACTGAAGAGGTCTGAGGTCTCTTTGCCTAGAGATGTGCTAACAAAGCCCTTCTATGCCTGGCACCAGAATAAAACCCTCCTCTGGCACAGAGGGGACACAAGCACAATGTCAGTGGCTGGTGTAAACAGGAGGTCCTCAGGAACGTGTAAACATCTAAATAGCCTTGAAAAAACTCACCCTGCAAAATCAGTCTGGTACTGATATCAGCAGGATTGTAGAGATTTACAGACACTGCAAACCTTGGCCAAAAAAAGAAAAGAGCAGACAGATAAATCCTTTAGATCCCAACCATCAATACATTGGATACTGATATGATGAAAACATATTTTCAACTTATCACCAGAGAAGGCTATATCTGAGAAATTAAATAATCCTAAAATACTGGATTTGTTTAGATCTGACCTGAAGGAAGACTTCTAAGCTCTATGTAGTGTGTGAGATGCAGTCATATTTGAAATACGATTCACTGCAGACCATATTGTCTCAATTATCTGATGATGCAAAGGTGGCCGCTGATGAGGTATCTGGCAAATACTCCACATCAGTGCTACTGTCATGCTTAACTAACAGATGTTTAAAATGAAAGGCTGACAGTTTTTATGTGATGATTTAATCTTTTCAGTTGCCAACTGCAGCTTAATTTAATTTTAATCAAGAGTAATAACCACCCATAATTGCTATTATGGTAAGGCTCCATTTTTACCCAGAGCCTGAAGCAAAAATTAGCACAGATTGTACCTGTAGATTCTAACATTAAATCTTTCTGATCTAAAATATTCTTCCAAATATATTAACTTTGAAGTACTTCCAAACAATATAGATACATACATAAATATGAATGAAACAATACAGGTATGAATGAAAAGGCAAAATCACTAAGAGTGGAAACTACTGTAAAAAAAGGAAGTGAGTATGTGCTCCAAGAGATGATGAGGAAATATAAATCCCATTTATTATATAATCCCTGTATTGTTAAGGACAGCAGAGAGCCATCAGTGTTCAGGGTGCAGCCACATGATCCCCATGCATTTTCAAGTTCTTCCAAAAGAAATTCAGGTGTGCACTTCAGTGCAGTGCATTTTCAGCCATGGTATGGCAGCCTTTGAGCCAGAACCTCTCTCACAGAACAAGAGCTCACACACTGAAGGCTCTGTCACTTTGCTTTGTCACTGACTGCCTTTGCTCACACACAGATCTCTGTGCCCAGCACTCCCCACTCAACCCAAGACTCCAGAAAGGTCCCAACAAGCACACAACCTGCTCAGAGCAGGCTGTAAGCAAGGAATATCTACTGTTTTACATAGGTACAGTTTCTGCATGTGTCTTTGCTTAGCTCTGTCCTTTTTAACCTTACAAAGTAAGACCTTCAGCAGAGAGAGGAGCAACTAAAGGATGAATTATACAAAAGGTATCTCTCTTCTTATCAAGGATCATGTAAGTAAGGAGCTTAGAGGAAGCCAAGTGTAGGTAAGCCAAATAGATACAAATTCACTGGACCCAGCAGGGTAATCTCAGGGCCACATCCACGAATTAAGCCAGAAAGAGGAATGGGGAACCTAGATTAAAGGCAGAGGGTTCCTTGCAAGATCTCTTGCTGCACTTCACTCCTGCTCATGGGCAGGTCTGTGACTGTGCTTGCTCTGAGAGCTGGGCTGGCTCCAGTGATCACTGCTGCTGACAGCAGCCCTGATGTCCATGTACTGCCAAAATGAGCATGGGATTTAAAACTTTCTTGTTTTCAAGAGCAGGCACATGGCAAATCAAAACAGATAACTCCTGCAAGCAAATATATCTCAGTCTATTTCAAGATCAGCCAGCAGAGGCCAAGGAAGTGCAGACAACACACGGTTGATTTTTCCCTCGATGGACCTGCTATGGTTCATCAGAGAATATCAGAACATCATCTACTCATCAGAGAAGGCAGTGGGTGGGAAACCAGGTGCAAACTGGAAGCAGTCAAATCTTCCTCCCTTGGATGCCAAGATTGATGCCAGCCAGTTTGCCCTCACAAGGTGACAAACTGACTCTTGCTGATTGTGAGGTTGCTGTGGTTGAGGTTATGGCACCTGCCTGACCTCATTACTGCAAGCTTATTAAAATCCTGAAGTTAATTTCAGGCTGGCAGATTGGCTGTCTCACAGAAAATAACTGTCATGAGTTTTAAAATTTCTAGCTATAACAAAAGTGAGCATCTTAGGTCATTTCCACACCTTCAGGTATCTGTATTCTTTGACAGTTTTATTCAGTTATTTTTCAGCTGCCTTGAACATTTGGTTTGCATTACAGTATTACACATGCTACATAAAGAAGTACATGTCCTTCTCTCAATAGAAATAATTGGTCTGAACCTTAAGAGACTGTGCAACATTTCCTTCTAACATGGATAGGGAGGCTGGAAGAGAGCCAGGGAAGGTGGCTGTACAGGAAAAATGAAATTAAGAAAACAAAAAAATACTAAAACCTCCTCAGTTATTTTCTTTTTAAAACTAGGCTTTCCTCTTTTTAATTTTTTACCTTATACTTTCAAAGAGAGGTGGAGGCTATGAAGGATGTCATTAGGACCCAGAAAATTTGACTGTGGAGACACAGAAGAGACCAGACCTAGAGTTCTCCCTTGGTCTCATTACTAACTTCACATATTCTCAGAGGAATATGGCTGTGCTGGCAGGTCAAATAATCAAAGCACTGATGCCAAAATGTCTTTAAACATCACTGGCAGCACATTTTCTCTGAAAAAGGCCCGTTGAGTAGTTCAGAACCATATGAGAGCATACAAGTTTCGATAGAACTTGTATCCAGACATAATTTCTTGGCTCCATCCTACAACTTCTTGATAAAATTAGGAAGACATCCCTTTTAGGAAGCTGTATGCCCAAGCAAGTACCTGGGATGTGGAGCACCAATAGTCACATTGTTGTCCTGAAGGAAGCAGAGCTGAGCTACAGATGAAAGTAAATTGTAGAAAAGCTGTCAAAGATCAAAGATGCCTCAAAAGGAAATGTAGTTTTGCATTCAGTTATTTAATGAGTGGAGGAAGAGGCTAAAAATTAACTTTTATCCTTCTGGTATTGAGCCACAACTGATACCAGGCTGACCCAAATGTTGAGGCAGAACAACCATCAATACTGACTGCAGTGTGGTGGGGTATGATGAGAAATATTCCTTTACTGTGAGACAGTTCAGAGTACAGCAGCAATATCTGATGTTCTGATAAAGCAGGAGCACAGACTGAAGACACAAGTTTCAGGCTGTGTGAATTTGGTGAAATTTCAATATACCACTGGTTAGTTACAAGCATCTGAGAGTGCAAAGTGAAGGAGCCATGGCAACAACACAAGTGATCACTGCAGGAACCACCTACTGAAACTCATCTGCTGTGAGCACGGGAGGGAGACTGGCAGGACCCTAAGGCAAGGCTCAAGATTTTTCAGATCAATGAAATAAGATATTAAAGAGATAAAACTATTGAGAAAAGGTGATTTCAATGGAAGACACACTCCTTTTCTCCATGAAAAAGATCCATGTATCTAAGGAGAAATATTTCTGGTACCATTGAGTCCATAAGATTAACTGTGAATAATAGGTCCCTTTCCTCTGGAAAAATAGAATAAGGTACAGAAGCTGTTCCTCATTACACTATAAATTTCAGATGTTAATGGCCCAGTTTTCATTACACTCTTCATGGGTAACACTTACTCACTCTTTTCTGGTTCAAATGACATCAGAGAAAATGAGTTTAAAAAATTTATTTCCCTCTAACTGCAAAGCATATTTTCAATATCAATGTGTATTTAGCCCTTAATTACAGAACTCTGCAAAAAATCTTGAATATTTATCATTTGTTCCTGCAGTTAGAAAGTAGAATCACATTTATCACCAATCAGTGCACCAGTAGCACAGAAAAAGTTACATTCAGTATTTGATCTTTTGACAAACACAATAGGTGTTAGTACCTTTGCCAGAAGAGAGCTTCAAAAATCTGTTCAAGTTCTCAGTTTGGAGTTCCTGTTCATTCCTTCTACAAGAATGTGCAGTATTACTGCAATAGATCACCAGGGCTGCTTTTCTCTGATGTATTGTTGCAATATATCATAGGAACGGTGTCTGGCAGGAACATGAATTTCAGACACAGGCCTACTTTATATGTTTTATTTGAGGACACTTAAGGAAAATCAATGTGCAGTTCAAGAGCTGGCACTTAAGGAATTCAGAAGACCTTTAAAATGCTAGAGGCGTCACAAAGTTTAAGAAACTATTATCTATGAAGGATGAGAAGGACTACCCCTTACCCCCTTTATTTAGTGAGTGGAATACCTAAAATTTTGGCTGGATAAAGTCTCGTGACTTCTAGCCCATCTCTGGGATCATTCTGAGGGCTGAAATATTCCCTTACTCTCAGAGTCTTGCTGTTTCCTTCCCCACAGTTATTATAAATAAAGTCCTGAATTTTTAGAGGAAAAACCAGTTAGGTGAGTTTTTTGTACACACTCATATACAATGTATGGAAACCTTTACACCTGCCCAATTAACAAACAAATTCTAAGAACTAAAGCACATTTTATTTTACAGCTATAGATAACAACTGTAATCTGTAGATTACAGATAATTGACCCCCTCTGTGTTACACTGCAGAAGTCTCTGATGTGGGAGGATTTGAAAGGGACTCACCACAGACTTGGCATCAGCTCCATGCTCAACCCCAGGCCTACAAATGTAATGATGATGACCCAAAATATATAAAAATGCAGAAGTGTGGGGCAAAAAGGGCCATCAGAGTGACAGTGCACTTCACGTCACACAATCCATCACCAGACTACATTTGTTTGGAAAGCAGTGCCATATGAGCCTTTTCATTAACAAATAAGCCTCCAGGCCCATGCTCTTGAAATGCCTTTTCTGTCAGTCATGATGGGTGTCACAGAGAATTTTGGGATGTGAATATTCCTGCTAAGCAGCCAGTCTGACTTGGTGTTTGCCACTCCATCTGTGCAGGGAACAGAGCTGAACACACTTTAGCAGTTGCAGCATTCAAGAGCTATAGTAAACCCTTCTATTTTGTGATTCTGTCTGCATGGATTTCAAGGGATTCATAAAGTTTAAGGCCAAGAGAACCATTAGATCATCACACTCAATCTCCAGTATACCACAGGCTATTACATCCAGTTACTCCTCTATTAAGCTCAATAAGGCATAACCATCTTTTTCCTAAAGGACCAGTCTTCATTTCAGGTATCAAGAGATAGACAATCTACTCTTTTCCCTGCTGTTTCTTCATATACCAAAGGATCATCATCATCACACTTAAAACTATTTGTACAGGTTGTCATTTGAATTCCTCTAGATCAGCTTCCAGGCACAACTCTCCCCTGTTTGTCTCAGCTAGATTAAAGGTTCTTTTTCTATCCACTGTCTTCTCCACATGAGAATACTTGCTCTGCAATCAAATCATCTTCTCTTCCTGAGGTGCAAAAACAGACTTGAATTCTTTGTCTTTCACAGCAGTATATTTTTCAGTTCCTAAATTCTCTTCTGAGGTTCTTTCTACACCAATATAACTGGTTCAGCAGTTTATAAAATATATTGATACTAAAAATATATAAAGCACTGCTTCACCTGTCTGAGCAATGCTTCACCCGTCTGAGAAATGCAGGATAATCAGATAAAAGTAATTTATTAAATCCATACATTGTGCTCATCCTAAAACTCCTAAAGATAACTAATTCTTTTATTTGTCTATATATATTTATTTCTTTTACAGGGAGACATGTCACATAAGGATATCAGGTTGAGTTGTCTCCTGATTCTGAGCCTTAAAATACTCATTCAAACAACATCTAAGCATTTCTGCTTTCCTTTAGAGTAAAGCAAATAAATGCAATTTTCTGCAGAGTACTTTAAAATTCAGATTTCACATTAAAAAAAAAGACAAGGCTCTGACAGAAACTGTAGCAAGAGAGAGCCTGGACCTTCATCCTTAGCACACATCAGTCTCTACTGCACAGCATATTTTCTTAGGGCTGACAGCCAAATGTGATACAGGTTTGCTCAAAACTCAGCTCAAACTGATGGGCTGTTCTTTATTTCAAAGTTTTCAGGCTTTGTCTCCCAGCACACTGAACGTGGAGAAGGCAAAACTGTCTGACAGCAGAGCTACCCACCAGGGAGGTTCCTGTGGTGAGCCCCAGGACTCCATCTCTTGACACAATACAGTTCCTGCCTGATTTCTTACTTTGCTTCACGTTCTATCAGCTTCAGCTGCAGTTCCCCACTCACTCTGAAGTGCATGTGTGTATACACAGAAATGTGTCTAAAATCTCAGATCTCTCAATCTGTGAACCTCTGACTTTTGTGAAGCTCTCTTGTCTGAATGGGGAGAAGAGGATCTGACCTTGAAGCCCTGCCGTGCCCCTGTGCTGCTTCTGCCATGACCCCTCTGAAATGGCAGGTGATGAGAATAATCAGGGGAAAAGAGCTGCTCTGTTAGTGGCAGAGCCCAGGCTGCTCAGGTGCAGCAGTTATCTCTGTCTCTTTTCTCAGACAGCTGTTGGTTCCTGCTCTGTGCAGCAGCTGCTGACACATTCCCAGGAAGCTGCATTTCACCTGCTGAATTGTCCCATTTTCACTTCAGAGACGGTGCAAGCAGAGCTGCTGATTATGGGGAGAGCTGTGAGTCTGTGCAAGGGTCCTGTCCTCACTGAGGTGTAGATGGAAAAGATGCCTTACACTTCAAATATTGCATTCAAACAAGTAAACTTCCTTTCTGGGGGACAGTGACAAGACTATCAACCAGAATCATGAAATCAGTGTTTAAACATTGTGTTTAAAAACTGATCTCTCTTTAATTCTCTACACACTGCCTTTCCATTACAGGAAAATCAGAACATTGTGAAGAAGGTGTCTGTATCTCCCCACCCACTTGGGCTGGGCAGGGCAGTGATGCAGAGCAGAAAGGCACCAGCAGGGAGCTGTCATTTCACAGAAAGAGATGGCTGGAACAATCTTGCTTCTGCATCAGGGACCAAAGAGGTTGAATCTCTGAAAAACAGCAGTTTAAAGTTTTTGTTTCTCTTCTTCTGAAATCCTGAAAACATGTCTTAACAGAAAAAATAATTCCGGATCTAAGTCACTCAGTTCCAGGATTTATAGCAAATGAAGGCAAATTATTAGAACTACAATGCTCTGTAATGCATAAACTCTTCCTGATTTGTACCAGCCCTGTATAAAAAACAACCCCAAATACAACACACTACCTTTTTATGAGATGATATTTCTACTCATACATATTTCTACCATTTCTAGTTCGTTTTTTTTCCTGGGCCTACCAAAATGATATTAGTACACTGCATTTACAAAATTCAACAGCTGGCCCAGAAGTCAATAGACTGTCACCAAAGCAACAGTGCATTGCTGTTAAAAGGAGACATTCCATACATGTTCTTGGTTTTACCCTTCTGGCTTACACTGAATGCACCAACTCAACCACACAAATTCATCACATCACACTGAATAGAGAGGGCTTCTGTACTACACTCTCAGGAAAATCAATCACTGCTATCACACTCTCAGTGAGCCCAGAGAGTAAAAGAATGACTGGAGCCAGACTCAGCCTCCAGGGAGACAGGTATGTTCTTTCTGATCTCCAAAAAGGTGCCACATCCCTGCACAAATCCTTGGGAAATGAAGTAGAACATGTCTCAAAATAAAGCCCTGACAGAGATAATGAGAAACTCGAATTTCATACTTAAGGACAGCAAATTCAGTGCAGGCACTGGAGCAGGATGGGTGGAGCAGAGAGAGAGTGGAATGATGATGATTGAAAGGTGGGACTGCCTTTGTGACCATCTAATTGTCATGAGGAGCCAGAGAGAAAGTAGGGGAAAAAAGTTAAATATTCACTCAGCAACATCTAGCTACCATCTCATATAATACTTCTAATGTTTTTTAAAACAATTCAAATACTAAATGGCCAGCTAACAGCTGTGAGAAATGATTGATACCAAGACTTCAAAATGCCTGTTATTTCCTGATATTCTGCATGCAATGTTATGTTGAAATATTTTCCTCCTACACCACAGCAATGGGATAAGAGATGGAAAGGGATGTAACTTCAGTTTTGTCCAAAGCTTCATGAAATAATACAGGATAATAAAGCCAAGTTGGGTAAATTAAATTATTTATCCAAGAAGAATCTGGTTCTTTCTGATAAAACCCACCAGAAAAACAGAAAAAGAGAAAAATAGAGGAGTACTACTCCCATCAGAGACCCAAACCTTGTGAAGTGTTGTTTAAAAGAGGTTGTACATCAAGTAGAGAACTTAAAAACACACACATGAGCCCATATAGAGGTGCTTACATTTTTATAAGACTTCAGGAGAGCTGGAATCATAAAGGAAGGAATTTAAAAAAAAAAAAAAAAAAAAAAAAAAAAAAAAAAAGACCTAGAAGCTGATCCTGAGTCTGATAACTGGGGATCCTGAATCTAAACTGGAAATGCTAAGGTTGGGACAGATTTCTAACCCCATTTCCTTCCCTTCCTGAGCTCACCCACTGTTCTACCAGCCAGGGCAGCAGGCTGGGAGGAAAACATGCTCCATGCAGTCTCTGTTTCTGGTTTCTCTTCAGCCCCTCTTGCTGCCAAGTGAAGAATGAGAGCTCTCAGCCAAACAGATCTGTGGTGGAACCCCTGATACACACTCATCAATGAGAGAGCTATTTCCTGTGTTACCAATATGCTTTGTTTACTTAAAAATGCATAAAACACATGGTTAATTTTGTTAATTACCTCCTCTTGTCAAGAGAATTACTTGAGGCAAGCACCAATATTACTGGTATTTCTCTTCCCTCTCTTCTTTCACAGAGCGGAGAACATTTCCTCAAAATTCGCTAGAAAAATGTGTGGTTCCTGGCTCTGTTAGGATTGAAATCTTGAGTCAGATTTTTAAAAATACCTCCTTCTTCAGATGTTATTTTGTAAGTAGGAAATAATTTATATCACAGAACAAATAAAGAAATATAATAGACAAAAATTATTTTACTTGTTCCTTGTCTTCTGGACATCATTACATTCTTCCATAGAGGGGAAAGGAGAATAAAAACTAAATCAAGAAGGAAAAGGGTGAGAGATGCAGTGATGAAGAATGTACAATTTTCTTTCAACCTGTCTAAGTTTGTCAGGGAATTACAATGAATTATATGTAGTGAGTACAGGAACAGTAACCTTGTATGATTTGCAGGGAAACAAGCAAGCACAAATTACAAAAAATCCTACCCAAACCTTTACCAAACAGATGCTAAACCACTGGGTAGACAAAACACATAACATAAATACATGCCTTTTTTTCCTAAATATCAGGGCAATACAACAAAAGTATTCAAGCACATCAAATGCCTTAAGCTTTTCCATCTCTTAAATTACAAGACTGTAGGCTATTTCACCTTGTACAAAATATAACATTCAGATAAACAAACACAGACTTAAAGGTTACTTTTCCCCCCTTCCTTCTTCTCTCTGTTTCTGCAGGATGCCTTAAACAATATTTTTTTTTTTTTTTTTTTTTTTAAACAGACCCCCAGGAACATTATTTCAGTTCCTCTTGATTGGTTAAAATGGTATCTGAGTAATCCCAGGTTCTGGTAAACCAACCATGCACTTATATTTCACATGAAAACCAAGAGATGGGACCTCCAATAGAATCTTCTGGCTATATTTCTGTAACCCATCCCAGCTTTGGATAAAAGAAAGAGGCAGAATGACTGCTAAATGCAGAATGTAAAATTAGCATGATTTCTCTATATTAACTGACTAAAAAAAAAAAAAAAAGGTAGAAGGCATTTCTAGATGTAGTACATGTTCAGCTCTCACCCAGGTGCTTCATTCTGCATAACTTAGTGATGTCCATATGGAGAATGCATTCCCCAGACATCTGGGGAAGCGTGGTGAGGATTCCCTTGGTGGCACATCACACAAGTACCAGGAATCAATCTCCTTCAGCAGCTGAATCCTCAGATTATAAAAAGCATTCATGTACTACAGTTCTTAAATTCAAAAATTGTGTGTAAATACTCTTACCCAATTTTAAAACATGCTGAGTGCCCACAAGTCTCAGTGGAAACTTCAGCTATTAAGAATTCATCTAGAGTAAAAATCAAACGAGCAGATCTGACTCTTCAGCTCTGCAATACAGCTTTAGAGGGACCATTTTTTAAAGAAGTGTTTTTAAAAAGCAGTTTTAGCATTTTAGCTGTAATGTTTCTCATTTCAAACAGGTTGTATTAATTTGATCCAGCCTGTAGAAACTCTCAGAGCTATAAAACTGATGAATGGATGTGTGTTTGTGTGAGTGACGATGCTTACCTGATTGCACACTGAGGACACACAGAACTTCCTGAATGACCTCCACAGTGAAAAGCAAGGTTCTTACAGCCTTTTAGAGAGTGGAAATTATAACAAATTTTAACCATAGATGCTCTAATAAATACCCTTTTCCCTAACATATAACAAACTGGGTTCCGTGTCAGTGACATCTACAGGCCTTTATTTTGGGGGGAGGGACCCATGTCCCTCAATACTCAAACTGAACAGCAAAACTTGCAACCACATTTTTGGTGACTGATTTATATTTCTCTGTCATTAATATCTCAGAAGCACTTGGCTGTTTGTTGGTGGCAAGTCCTTTGGCTGTGAAATTTCACTGGGATATCACCCTGGAGGCTCTCTGTCCATAAATCAATTTTAATTGCCATATTACAGCCCAGAAAATTCTGCTTTCATATTATAACTGTGCATGATGGAGAACTTCAACAGTAAGATGTGATCTACAGACTTCAACTGTCTGTTATGTCTAAGTCTTATTCCCTACTCTGCTTTTTACTGCACTCCATACATATGAACTTGGCAATATTTGGAAAGCTTTTCTTTCCTTTTTTGTTAGAGTCTGTCCTATTTATCTCTAACTTTTTACTTTTTCTTGGTCCACAAGTTTGCCTAACCACAAATGTCAGGTGAAGATGATGTTCTTTGCCCTTTCCCTGTCAGAGCTGCTCCAGCCCAAGCCCTGGATGGACCAGAAGCACCTGAGGGAAATTATTCGGGAATAAAAGGGGGTTCACACTCAGTATACACAAAGAATGTGTTCTCATCACTGCCAGAGAATGTTAGTATGTCAGTGACCTTAAAGCTGATAAGGGAAATATTTTCATTATCACTGTTCAGACACTGTCCAGCCTCTGCATCTTCTCCTTGGCCTCAGCATAAACACTTTGTTTTTCCTCTATCAATAGGACTCCCAGTTCTTTCTTTACTTTTGCTACTGCTCTGTGTAGATAAGCACTGCTGTCCTTGCAGTTACACAGGTCTCTTTGTGAAGATTTCATTTAGTTGGGTTTTTTTAATCGTTCCTTCTCTACTGATTTGTAAAACTCATCAGATTTAGTTTTTTCCTTTATCCTTTGATATTTTTGAAGCTTTTCAAAGTCATGTTGAACTGAAGAAAAGCTAAGGGATTAAACACCTCCCAGACAGCAGATTTACCAGGCTCTGACTTTGCTTTGTTGGAATGCAGCAGTAACAGACCAAAGAGAGTAGATTTTTTATTTTAACAGTTCTAGAAAAAAATAGGGGGTTGCTAATAATGTTTTAATAAAAGGCTGCTATTTTAAGACAGTCACATGATTTTGGGCACATCTCTCACTTTTCCATCCGAGGTCTCCCAGTCACCTTCTCTGCTGCAGCACAACATTCAGAACATAATTCTAAAATCTCCAAGACAAGGCTGCTCTTCTGCACACATTGTGTGTAAATTGTAGATCTACCTGCACTTTCAAACCACACCCATGCCTGGGGAGAAATTGTGATTCCTACACACTGGCAGGGATTTCATGGTAGGGATATCATCCCTTTCAGCACACAGGTCTGCTGCTCCTGCAGAAGCAGGAACCATCACTACAGCCTCAAACCCCAGGGAAAGGAGGATATCAGACACATTCTGCACATTTTACTGCAAGTACATTATTTTCCATACAAATTGTGTTTCTGTGGACATAGCAGTGAGTCTGTGTTTCTATATGATATGTTAATCAATACAACATTACACACCCATGTCTGTATAAGACATGGCCACACACCCACAGAGTCTCTCTATGATAAAAACATGTTTTAAGAAGAAACACATTGTAAGCACCAGGAAATTCCCCTTCCGTACACATCAATACCAAGCTGTAGTAAAGAGCAGAGAATACACTCCAGGATAACTCAAAAATCCTGCCTGAGAAACCTGAAAGCATTTTCTAATGACTGAGAGATGAGTCTATTGGCTGAAGGCTCTCCTCCCTTTCCATGTTGGAAAAAAATCTTAAAAAAGCATTGGCCTAATGAGCCAAGCTGGTTGCCCAGTATTTCTTCTGATCTTTGATTTTACCACCCAGCAGAAGATAGGGAACATAACATCTTCAAGTTTTATGTGAGCTTCACACTTCTATTTGTATTTTTACGAGAACATTCATTTCTAGAGACCCAGCTTAGTTTTCTTGCTCAGTCAAATATTTGTCTGTGAAACCAGTTTTATTATCATATCATGGCTCCTTGCCTTAGGTATAATCAATCATTCCTGCCTGCAGTTTCATTTCAGATTTGCCAATAACACATGACAGGCATTTTGCTTTTAGACATTGCCTATTTTTTTAATGGAGATTAATTTTTAAAATAAGATGCAGTCTTAGTGTCAAGATAATTAAATTTTTGTAAGAGATACTATCTTTCTTTCTGCTGCATCAGCTCTCCTGAACTCATACCTTTAGCAGTCTGCCACTAAGCTACTCAAATAAAATCAATAGGTTCTGAAGTCCAGCAGGGAGAACTTTTTCCATTAATGAAATAACTTTATTAACTCTGAAAACCATAAATTGCTGAAACACATTTTCTAAAAAAAATTTCCTCATCTGCATAAGAATCAACAGCAGTATTTGTAAAGGGGCTCTATTGTCAAAGACATATTTGATAAATCTCTGCTGCATATTTTGCAGCATCAAAGAGTTTCTTTTTGTTTGCTTCTGCCAGCTTTGTTTAGTAGAGGCAAACTTGGAGGAGCCAAATTAATGAAGTCAAATAATGCCTGACTTCCCCTGTGCAACTTAGGTTTATTTCAAGGTATTTCATGCTTTGTGATGTCTTTCAGGTGTCAGCTGATACTGGGAAAAGAGGGGAAAAAAGAGAATGGCTATCTTGTAACTTAACCTTTTTTTCACATGTTCAGCTGGATGTTGTAATTTTTCTGTTGCATCAGATTTTTTTAGAAGAAATACAAAACTCTCTTTCTCAAGTACAAAAGTACAAGAGAGTCCAAGATTTATAAAGGAGTTTTGCTTGTTTTTATCCCCCTGGCACAGACGAGGAATCAAATTACCCCACTGGTAGGAAAGCAGTTTTACCATGATAAAACCAGGGTATGCTCAGTGGGCTAACTTTTATCACGGTGCTGTTTCTATTTTTAGTGTCTCTCATTCCAGGAGGACCTGGAGCAAGGCACATTCCACAGCTGCTGTTTGTCGCTGTTGTGCCGCTCACTGGCTCCCACCCAGACAGGCTGCTATTGATTTCAGCAAACTCTGGTTTTGACAGCTAGAATTAGGCAATTTTCCTACTATGGGAAAGAGGAAAAAGAAGAATTGGTCCCTTGTTGGTCTCATGGAGTTGCCTTTGCTGCCTCCAGTATCAACTGAGTGGCTCCAAGCATCCAGTGCAAAATCTAATATCAGGAGCTGAAAGGTTCCTACCAACGTCCACCTGCCTTGGGGCAGACTCTCAGTGGTTCAAGCTCAGCATATTTTATCCCAATAACATCAAAATGCACCTGGTTTCAGTTTAGAGAAGAAGCTTTAGAGCCCCAGTTTCCCTTTATCTGTGTTTGTACCCTATGGTAAGTATGAGATGTTTTGGGATGGTAAAGAGCAACCACAGCCTTTGGCACCAGTGCTTGGGCACTGCTGTTGCTTTCAGAGCAAGGGCGGGTGATTAATCTTTCTTCCCCTGGAAAGACTCTCTGAAGTTTACCTGTTCTCTCAAGCACACCTACTGGTCAGCCTGGTTCTGATCTGTTATTTTTAGTCTGACTCAAATTTTTAGTCTGACTCAAATTTGCATTTTAAACAAGGAGAATAAAGCTCCTTATCCTAGGAGACCATGATGTTATAATCAAAAGAAGTCAAACAAAACTTTCATCCAAAATTTCAGTTTTTTTCTTGAAATAAAGAGATTTTTTTTTTCAGTTTGTTCTTCTTATTTTTTATTTTCATTGAATTTTTTTTTTAAATTTGCTTTCAGTTTTTGTGAGACTGAAGGATTAGCCTGAGTAGTTTAAATGCTGATCCAAGTTAAAAAAGCATTAGAGATGGGGATATAATTGAACTAGTACCGGAGTGAAAAAAAAAAAACAAAATCTCATAAAGTCCTGTTGTATTTAATACTTTAAATGACTTTGGGAACACCAAAAGCAAATATTTTTTGAAAAAGCTACAGGGGTGTTAATTAAATGTCCATCTCAACCAATGACATAAAACTTGAGAGGCAAGTTCACGATGGCACTTGGCAGTGGTAGAACACAAATTTCCAGAGAATTCTGAACTTGACAGAATATACTGGATGCTGTGGTGAAAATACGGACAAAATAGCAATATTTCTGTTTTATGGATACTTCAATAATTTTCCTGTTCTGCCTTTTGAAAGAGGAAGTTCTCTGAGCAAAAATGATTGCACAACACTGAACTGCTCTGAGAGATGCCTCACTAGAAATTAGGAAAACAGAGGGCTGTGTAATAACAGAGAGAGGAAAACAAACTAAAAAGCTTGAGACTGAGATGTACTAGGGTTATGCTAGGGGGCTATGACTAAAGGATTTTAAACTGATCTCAAACACAAAAAACCCCAACACCTGCATTATGCCACTGACTCTTCATGATCTTGGATTCTCACAAGAATAATACGACTGCCAAACACAGGAGCTCCAGCAGTGAGAAGATTCAGACAGACAAATGTGTCTCTTTGATGGGAAAAGGGAACACAGCCATTGGGAAACAGCTGTAGTGAGCTGACAGGCCAACAGCTTACAGCCTTATGTTCCAGTGTGCTTGGCTTCTGTCAAGCCTTGCCCTGGTCCATGTGAGATTTAGTGACCTTGTATTCATCAGCCTCTATGCAAATCAAAATTAGAACACAGGCTTAATGGGTGGTAAGTAGGGTCAGCCTTTACATCCAGCTGAATTCCCTCTGCCCAGCCCTGTTCTTAACCTTCAGGAACAGTCATTACTACATATGTACCTTTATAAATAAATGCATTTATACTTCTGTGTTTAATATTAAATATGCAACATTGTCGTGGTTTCAGCTGGGATGGAGTTGATTTCCTTCCTAGCAGCCTGGTAGTGAAACCACTGCAAGCACCTAATGTGAATTATCTTTTACAGATGAGAAGTGCAGCCTGTTCAAAATTTAACAAGATTGTGAAATTAAAATGATGCAAAGAAATGCATCTTCTACTTGTCATTTAGCACAAAAACACATTTTGTTGAGCTTTTTGAAAATGTGTGGTGAAAGATAAAAGAAAATACAGAATATTGTGGAAGTTAGTAAAAATTTTTAAAAGGTGTAATAATACAGCCAAACTGTATTACAAAGCTGTGCATTATTCATATGTTTTTTTCCACAGGTATCCAGCCAGAATTGCTATAGAATTAATTTCATTAAATAAGAATTAGAAACGATCAAGAAAGAATTTCCTCATTGTTGCCTTAAGAGAAAAAACAAAAGATGTGAAAGGCTTTCTAGAAAACTGCTACCCTGTTTTACTAGTTAGTATAATGAGATTTTAATCATTGACTTAGAACATATTACAGAGAAATGAAGAAATGTTGCATGGCCTAAGCATGGTTCATGTTTCATGGAATAAGAAGAAGATCTGTTCATCTCTAATGAACTTTTACAGGACTATCTGAGATTGCAAAAGATTTTCTTTCTCAGTCTTGGATTCAACAGTTATTTCTAGGGATAATTTCCATTTCCAACTCTATTTATTCCTATTATTATTTAGAAGGAATCCACAGATCACATGATCTTTCTATTTTCCATTTCCAAATTCACAGAGAGGGGCAAAGGAAATTCATGGTGAAACAGAGAAAAGATGTCTTGATGGTAAGCCCAGGGATGTTTCAGACATCTCCTAGGCACTGCAGCAGCAAGAGCTATGATAAATTTTCTTCTAAAACCACTTTTGCAAGTAATACAGGCAGCAATTTTCAGATTAGATGTTTGGACAGAGAATGTCTGGAAACACATAGCACTGAGAAGAGTTTTACAAAGAGATCACTGATACAAAATCCAAAGCTGAAATGAAGTGAGAGAGCAGTTGCATCTCAGCACAGGCAACACCATCTAAAAAACTGAGAGATCCCTCACTGACACTGACAGTTCTCTGGGAAAGGAATGCTACGAGTAAGCCAAGCAATACAATTTTTTTTGATAAAAAATATGGGTTTAGGGCAATCAGCAGTGCCCTCAGTGTCACATTTGTCAGCATTTCTTTGCAACACCAATCATAACTTGCTACTGATTCATCTCAGACCTGACAAAAGAAGAAAGAATTGCACTGACCCTTCCTTTGGGGAGATCATGACCCAGAGAGTTCCAGGCATTATTTAGGATGTGCAAGACGTACAAGATATATAGGATTTCTCTTGAAATCTGGCCTTTTTTTTCCATTGCACTCAGCTGGTGAGGAGGAAAGCTGCTCACAGATATCTGTGTGCAGGGCTGGGTTAGCCCTGCAGAACCAGGTTCTGTGTATTCTTGAGCACCATCTACTGGTGCCTCTTCCTTTAATAAGCCAAATTCCTATTGAGCATTCAGGTACCATGCTCAGAACTTGTCAATTTGACTTTTGTGAGAAACCTCATTAAAATACTGAGAATAATTCACATTAATTGCTTTAACCTTGGGCCAAACCCTCTGTTGCATCCAGCAGGGGAAATGAAATTATCTTTGCAAAATCTTTCTTTTTTAATCCTCTTTGAAAAGCCCCTCATATTCAGAAATACACCACTTTCTCTTTAAGATCTTAGACATTGTGATTTTTGGATGCATTTTCTTTGGTGTTGCCATAATGGATCTAAATTTGTTTAGATTACCCTTGTTGTTTGTACACATTTATTATTTGCTAAGTATTTATCTGATTGAAAGCTCTTTGCAGAACCTCTGCTAATGTTTGTGAATTCTGGAATCCAGCACCTCATTACATCAATTCTTGAGGGAAAATGTGATCCAGTAAACAAAACAAAAAAAGCATCACAAGGCACATATTCAAAAGACACCACTAAAATTCCTCAAGCTTTTACTCTGTCAGCCAACTGAGAATGAGTCTAAAAAAATGGCTCATTTATAGTCATTGTAGCAAAAATTTGGTCCAGGGACAAGCCCAGCTTCTTATTTAATAAGACAATTTCTTCAGCTATGAAGTATGTTGGCTGCAGCAGAGAATAATTTCAGTGAACACTGAAGGATTTGCTGAAATTGCTAGTCCCTTTTGTTTATGTTGTAGGGTTACTGTGTTTAAGGCACAGGCAGTTAGTTGCTGTGCTGTACTCCTTTGGGAGCATCCAAGGTCAAGATCCTGCTAATGTGAGCTGACTGCCCCTAGAGAATGCAAGAGCAGGCAGCACCAAGTATCACTTTTTAAAATAACCTGTTGTAATATCACACAAATTACCCCCTAAAGTCAGCAGATATGCAAATTCTTTGTGCTTAAAGATTTAGTTTGGACAGAGCCATTAGAATGCTAAAACTAAAAATTATTCTTTGTAAAACCATTACTACTGAATATTCAATTTGTGAGAGATATTAAAATATATTTAATCCAGAAGCAATATTAAAGGTGAATTTGAATAGTAGCCTTATTATTTGGTTTATTTCTCTCTCAAGACATCATCTATAGAAACACTGAAAATAAAATGTGGGGCAACTTACTGTCATTTTTAAAAACTGCATTCCTCCAGAGATGTGAAATCTGAAAATGTGCATACTGAAGAGTAAATTACAGATTCTTGTCTTTATTGATATCTGCTAAAAGATATGAAGTAATCCAGTGTTTTAAAAGATGTTTTGGTTTTCCGGGGTTTCTTTGAAATAGTTCTGCTAGAAAATTGGAGATATCTATACTGTCTCTGTGCATGTAAAATGGATATTTACAGAATAATCTTGTTTGCAGAAGCAAGGAAGCCTTACACAGGAGAATATAAAGCTATTCAGGCATAGATTAGTATAGTATATAGTAAATATACTAAACATAGTAAAGACAGGATATTTTAATAAAGAAATAATTCTTCATTTGCTAGGTAGTTCTGTTTGCCCACCCAGATGTAACACAGCATTTTCTCCACACAGCCTGTGCTCACAGGTGCACCTCTCCAGGGGCACAGGGGTACCTGTGTGCCACAATGCATCTCCTTGGCAGGGAAATCTGACTGAGAGAGGGAGGGATCACAAAAGCCAGCAGCCCCACAGACAGAGTGGACAGTTTGGGCAAGCTGAAGTGCTGCAGGTTTTGGAGGT
This sequence comes from Aegithalos caudatus, assembly GCA_013389925.1. Classification (NCBI taxonomy): domain Eukaryota; kingdom Metazoa; phylum Chordata; class Aves; order Passeriformes; family Aegithalidae; genus Aegithalos; species Aegithalos caudatus. Next base: position 184,699 of record WEIU01000435.1, on the reverse strand, counting down.
GATGAGGAGAACAACTTTAAAGCCCCAACACCAAGTTTTGTGCCTGTGTGGGAAAAGCTGTACTCCAGAAAACACAAACAAGTGTCTCCAGACTAAGGGCATTTCTATTCCTGTCTGCTGCCCTTGAGATAATCTCTTACAGACCTTGAACCTTGCACCTAATTTTCCTGAAGCTAATTGACATAATTTTCCATCTCATCATCAGGGCTCTGCATCCCCACTTCTGCTGCAGACAGCCACAATTAGCTCAGGTGTCCTGACTTCTTCTGTGTCTGCAATTCTCCTCCCCTGGGACTGGAGATAATGATGACAAATAACCAGACAGCCTTAAAAAAACCCAAGGAACATTCACTCAAAACCAAAACACTTAGCAGAAAGCAGAATTTAACACCCTGGCTGCGCTTTTAGCTTTCCAAGATGCCCAGCTGGTAGCTGTAGCTGCTTACAGCCTCTCCCAGGCTGGCTGTGATCCTGGCAGCTGCTGGCAGCTGGCCATCAGCCCCTCACAGTTTGTTATCTCTTCAATCAGAAGAGTTCGACTCTTCCATCTTCCTCAGTGACAGATATAGACTCCTGCAGCTGAGTCATTTCCCTGGTGCTGCTCCTGAGCCTGCCAATGCACGCTGATGTGGAATTTCCTGCAGAGCCCCATCAAGGAGAGCTTCACACCCCAACAACCCTCAGGTTGTTCCTCTGCAGTAATGCACCTCCCACACTTGGTAGGGAAAAAGTTTCAGTTTATTCCTTGACTTATTAGGAAATTCATCTGGAAGGTTCTGTACATGTCCCTCTGTAATTGGCTGAGTGCCAAGAGAGAAACACCTGTTGGACCTTTCCTCGGTCTATCACACCTTTTCCTATTGGAAGTTTTCAAATAGAACCATCCTCAAACATTGGGTAGAAAAAGGGAGAGAACAATAGAGCCAGGGGCGTTCTCTAGGTGTTGTACCAGGTGTGAGATCTCCTTACACTGTGCACAGTTTATATATTTTGTTTCTGTATTATTTAATTTCATTTATTAAACCCTTTTGATTTACAAGACACTCTAGACCATGCTGTGTCTCACTATTATTTATAGCCACAAATCTGAACAGGCTGGACCCTGCAGATCTTATGGAATGAATCACCATATTCCTCCCTCTTTTCCCTCACCACACGGAGCGAGTGTTCTACCAGGGAAGGCCAGACTGGACAAATCCCTTCACAAAAAAAATCTACTTCTGTCCCAAGACGTTTCCCGTGGGATAAAATTACTATTTTTTCCCCCCAGTCATTTCTACATTTGATTAAAGTCTGGTACAATGTTTTATATGCTCAGTTGTATTCAAGGGACATCCTCACACATCAGCAACTTCAAGGTTTCTCTCAAATACTCTTGCTATCAAATCTAACCCCAATTCCCTGCCTATTGCTGTCTGCAATAAAACTGAAACCACATTGACCATATTGCAGACAAATAAAACCATCAAAGACACAGCAAACAGATTTCAGTGGGCTGAAATGTAACTACATTAAGTATTTTGTAGCAATATATTGAAATACTAAATTTTAATTAAAACACACAAGATTAGATTAGTGACAAAATTAGCGATCATTCTAGATACCTATGTTTCTAGTGACCAACTTGACGATATTCTTTGGAAAACATCCTATTTTTTTTGGAACAAAGTTACTTTAAAGGTGCTGCAGTATCAGCCTCTGCTCCCCCAGTTCCTCCTCAAATCACCACTTTTGCAACTTAACACGTTTTGGTAGGAGTAAAGCAAAATGGGAATATCCTACTCTTTAAAAAATCTTATGACACTGTTACAATGACAAATTGTAACCAATCCCAAGACTAAGCCTCTACTGTAAGTCTAAACTGGTAATTCAGCTGATATTTTTCTATGAAGGGCTTCAGCTTTGATGGGTTTCATCCTCTCAAATTTTGTGCAAAAAAGGAAGAGAGAGGAGCATGGACCCACGACATGCTGTCTCTACCTCTCCAGATTATAAATACAAAAGAAATAAAAATGTAACTATATATTTTACAGGAAAAAGCCTCTTGAACTTACATGAAATAGCCAGCATGTATCTGCAGAGTGTACCATGAAGAAGCTATGATTGAAAAATATCTTGTAAGATATTTCATAAATAAGTACTGGTTGGCTGTAGCTCCTTGTTCATTACAGAAGGAAGATACTTCAAGGACATTTCCATACCCTGACTCCTTTAAATCCTGATGAAAGAAAAAGTTTTTCCTGTTATAATCCAAACAGCAGTGCTCTATCAGTCTCACTGAATTTAAGTTTTCTCTCCTGACAGTCATTTTGTTGTGAAAGCCCTCCCAGAAGGCTCTGCTTGAGAGGTTAGCCTTGGACTTTCTCCACATCCTTGGGTCAAGCCCTGCTTAAGCCTGATTGTCATCATGTGGGAAGTTTTGTCACAAAGAAAGGGGAGTTACTGCTCCAGATCCTCACACCATATAATGTACTGTTAATTACTCTGCTTCTGTAATTGTGATGACCAAAATATATATCCCAGGTACTTTGTTATTAATATCCAGAGTTGAGTTAAATTCAATTTCTAGAATAGCTTTTCAGAATAGTTGTAAACAACATGGAACATCAATGTTCCAGGAAAATTTTCTGCACACAAAGACTGCACATGATTTATTGGAAAACCATTTAGGGAGAGTAAAGCCTCTTTTTGCAAATAGCATGTTCAATTTCATCTTTCCAAAACAGTCCACAGAAAGGCTGTCAAAGTAATCTCAGGTTATGACTGTCACATCATTAATCTCAATCTTATTTTCTACATGACTTCTGGAGAAGAAGAATTTTTGTTGCTGTACCAGAGAGATGAGTGGATAGATCACAGAAAAAACTAAGTGACAAATGTCTGCCCTTAATCTACCCACAGTTTCTAGTCTACAACTATTACAGATGTCTATGATAACCTATAGAAGCTATTCAGCTTTTGAGAAAATGCTGTATTAGCTATTACATTTTCAACTCTGACCTTTCTATTAGGAGATCTATCAGAAGTTTCAAACCATCACCGTTTGGAGAGCCCATGTGTCCCCAAGATGTCTCTCAGGAGCATTTTGAGTTCTTCCATGGAACAGAAAACCAGAGCTGGAAGAGAGGAGATGTTCTGCTCTGATCCTGCTCGGTGCTGTTTGCAGTCAGCCATCTGTTCCTCTCTTCCCCTTTTTCTTTACAGATTATGAGTTACTCAACACAGCTCCTGCTACTTTTAAGCATTTTAGAGACAGATAAAACAAGCAGAGGATGCATTTAGAGCTATTTTCAGAACCCTTATACATGCACATACACCTCCTGCCTTAACTGTAGGTGTGAAGAAAAAGCACATTATCAAATCAGGGCCTCATAGCTTTCCTCAATGCCCTGAGTTTTCTTATTGCTTTTGCTCACGGTCTCTGTGCCACTGAAAACCCAATTGGTCCGATCATAAATAGATTTTGGGACAGTGGAAGGAATCGATGTAACTTTTCAGGATATTCACACTAGAAATTCTAGAAACTTTTCTGGCTGGTTTTCCTCCTTTACTGAAGCAGGAAACTTCACAATTGAGTTTCCTGAAAGATAAATAATTAACCTGGACAGATAACCTGGACAAACCATCAAGACAGAAAGTCAGAAAGATGAATCAAGTATTGAGGAAAAATATTTGTGTCTTTAACATGGAAGAAAATAAATGATAATGATGCAGGGCAGAGTAGAGGGGGGCATGGGCTGGCACTGGAGATCTCATGGCTATAAAAAACTCATTGGTGGTTAAAGACATGGCACCAGAAAAATAGATTTTAGAAGTAACAGGAAACAAAGAAGTAACCAACATTTGTGCAAAGAATCATGTACAGTAAGTCCATTTGGAAATTACATAGGGCTGCAGATCAACATAGAAAGAAAAAGGTGAGAAAGTGCAATATGATCCCAAGTGGATCATGGAATGAGGAAGAAGAAAGCACAAAAATTACCATGGTTCTTCATTTGAACTGTTGAATTTTCAACTATTTTTATGATAAATCCTAGAAACAAGGCAAATTCCTCTGCAGTGCTGAAAGGTTTTGTTCAGTCCCCTTAAGTAGTATTTATTTTTTTGATTTCAGTCCCAAGTTCAGGCAAACTGAATTCTGAAACATCACTGCTAAAATCTAAAGTGAGATGAAAAAGACAAACGCTATTGGTAACAAAGAGGATTGAGCTTAAGGAAATAAAACACAACCAACTCCAAGCCTCCAGAGCTGCAACCTGAATTCTAAATCCAAAATGCCCACTACTAGTGTAAGAATTCAGTTCATGTCTCTCTTTCTCATGCCAATATCCCTGATATTTTTTTTACCAGTAATGGCTGGTCAGTATGCAGCACTCAGAACAGGCACTTCCCTGGGATTAAGAATGAAAGGATAATCAGTTAGGAGCTCACAGGAAAAGAGAATATACACATTCCTCTCTAGAACAGAAATCTTTGTCTATGGCTTCCAATTCAATCCTCTTTTTTTTAAAAAAATCTCCTTATTTCAAAAAGAATTTAAAAACTAGAATAAAGTACTCAAGTAATTTTTCAGATTCACTTAATTAAATAGTCCTTTAATTATGCAAGATGTGGTTGCCTTCTTCAAACAAGTACAGATAGAAAAACTGTAATACTTGCTCTTTGCCCTGAAGATCAGCTAAATTAAGATGCTCTCACTTCATGCAGGAGAAGCCAAATCATGAGAAAAGGAAACCAAATCAAGATATAAACATTTCTGTACAGCCTATTTTGAAGGCCAGCAGAAAAAATAGTAAAATAAATTAAAGCAAACCTTAAATGCCTCTTGATCACAATAGCAGTCCAAAGCCTTACTGTTGAACTTCATCTCTTATTGCAGGGGGAGTGGGAATTATTCTGCCCTTGTGCCTCAAAACCAAGGTGGTGTGAATGGTGTTCATCTTTTTTTATATACATTTAAATTACAACAGTAAATCTAAATGAAATGACAGCTGTGAGATGGGAATAAATTATGTTAAGATGTAAATGAGGCAAGGACACAAAACACCTTTGCTTTGCTCACTCAAGGCTCAATACAGAGGTAATTCACTCCCTCCAGCAGAGAGGCACCAAACTTGGCCCAGCTCAAGGAGCAGAGGTAACACAACTGGCCCCTGTGCAGAGTTTTGAGATGCACAGCTGGGGAAGAGCTCCATATCTTATTTACAGGAATGTTGCTTCTCTGCACACTTCATTCAAAATTAGATTTTTATACCAGTGAAACTCTAGAACTCAGTTCAATAACGGAATTGCTTCTTTTATTATCTGTTTAGCAGAGTAGCAAGGGAGTGAGGATTTTTTTTTATAATTGATTTAGAAAAATATAATTTTAATCATCTTTGGCATCTAATTATATTATTTCCAATTATGTAACAGTACTGCTCATTACAGAGTGTAAAATATCAAGAGAGAAAGTGTTTATTCCAGAAAACTTGTCAATTTTACCAAGCTTCAATTTTAAAGTTTCATTCTCACTTCTTGCAATTCAATTTTTCTTTTCTTTGCTGGGCAGTATCCTTTGTCCTCTTTTTCAGTGCAAAAGCTTGTTCAGACCTCTTGGATACAAATCCTGGTACCTGAGCTACTCACATGCACATCTTCGTGCTTAAAAATACACAGATGTGAGAGGATGAATGCAAGGTTATTTTTGTCTTTAAATTAAATCATCTTTCTTTTCTATAACATCTTGTATTGAAGGTTTCCTACAGCACCACAATATTATACCCTGCACAGTCAAACTTTCAAAAGGAAATATATTTGTTGTTTATTACCTGCACAGAAGAAACACCCAGCTAAGGAAGCAGAAATTGCTCTGAACTTCCACTGCAAACCTTCTGAAAGCTGAGAATGAAGGGGTTGGAGTGAAAACAAATGCCTCTCTGTTAAAATTCTTATACAGGGTAGAAAGCGACATGAACCAATGAATTCGTCTGAAAGTGCAGTTCATTCATCTCTAGGAGAACATTAATGAGAATAAAGACTACAGGTCCTTGGAAGAGCCAGCCAACGTTTGCTCACCAGTGATAGAAACCAGGATTATCTGGTAGGTCTTCAACATTTCCTCTATATTATAGAAAAGCTGAAGAGGATAGATAGTTTCATAAATAATACTCCTCCAGGTCTTTTTCACAAACCTCATCTCCAGAGTTTCTAAGAGGCTTTTGGAAAAATATACTGCAGAAAGAAATGTAAATATGAGCTGTGTATAATTCAAAACGTCCCATTTTAGGGGATTTGTCACCAAAAGACACTATAAGTAAAATTAGGGTTTACTTTGGCCATTAGAAAACCTAATTTAAAATAACAATGTAAGTATTATACTTGATCAGTGCCAAATAATTATGCACAGGCACTTCTAGGGGATGTACTTTGATTACACTCTACTTTATCTCAACAAATAACCATGTTAAATTATTTCTTTTTTTTTTTTTTGCTTACTACCTATGAGCCTCCAATTGCTTTTCAAGAGCCATGAGTGTACCTACTCCTTTTTCATTGAAGAGAGGCACAATTGTTATTTTTCTGAGTTATTACAGTTGCAAAGAAAATAAGCCAGATACTTTAACTCCTGCTCTTCCTCTCCAAACATTGCTCACTGCAGTGCTCACAGATGAGACTTTTAATGTTCTGAATGACAAAACAAAGTTTAGAAAAGCAAACTGCTGCCAGAAGACCCCCAAACACTCAAACTTGTGTCTGATGGGACCTTTAATACTGTGAGCTTCAATTCCTTATGAAGATGGAAAGCTTGATCACCAAGACCATCATTTCCACTGTGTTTTCTCCTGAAATCTGTGGCTGTGTCCTGGTCATGGCTGGGCTAGAGTTAATGTCCTTTATGGTAGCTGGGACGGGGCTGGATTTGGGATTTCTGCTGGAAACAGAGTTGATAACACAGGGATATTTCCTTGCTGCTGAGCAGAGCTCACACAGAGCCAAAGCCTTTTCTGCCTCTTACCCCACCTCATCCACTAGTGAGGAGGTCAGGAGGCAGGGCAGCTGATCCTGCTGACCCAAGGGATATCCCATCCCATCCCACCCCACCCCATCCCATCCCTGCTCAGCATGCAGAGCGGTGGGGAGAAGGAGGAAGAGGAGACTTTCTGAATGATGGAGGTTTCCTTCCCAAGTAAAAAATATCAGGTAATAAACCCCAGATTTCCCAGGTATGGCTATACCTGACTGCCCTTGGAAAATGATCTCTATCTCAACTCACAAGTTTCCTCACTTTTGACTTTCCAATTCTCTTTCCCATCCCACTGTGAGGAAGTGAGCAAACGGCTGCATGGGGCTGAGAGCAGGCTGAGGTTAGCCAAGACAAACTGTTAATTAACTACAAATTAACTGGGGAGAGGTCATAATACTGAAAATATTTTCAAGTAGAAAAATACCTTTTTGAGAGCACAATTAAAGCCTAGCTTTGAAGGTTTAACAATTACCTCAATTTATGCATATCCTGATTTTATGGGTATTTGCCCTTTCTGTGAAAGCTGCTTTTTACAGAAAAGCTTTTTTCATATAAAGGCTGTTCTGGCAGAACTATTCAGAGAGATTGAATCCCTTTGAAGCATCCAGAGTAAAACAGGTTCATTTCAGCAAGGTCAATTTGCTTTTCTGGCTTCAGAGTGTGAGGGATCCAACCAGCACAGAGTGTCCTGCCTCTGTCACTGCAATTCTCTTCCAAACACCAGATCACAGCGAACATTTAAAACAACTCTTAAACTGAACAAATATAGTGCAGTATTTTATCAGAGCTAGATCTCTTTTTTTTTTTTTTTTTTTTTNTTTTTTTTTTTTTTTAGCTGAAGGATGTCTGAGGAGGTTTACCTATATGGGAAACTTTTAATTAAATAGCTGCTAGATGTCTTCTGCTGACAGAGATAGACAAACTCTGCTCAAGTATCCATTTTCAGTCAATGAATTTTTACTTTTTAAAGTGTGTGCTTAGCAAAAGCCAAAAGCCTGAATATTTGACAACAGCCAATGCTATTATGTGATTACATTGTGTGCATGTTTTCAGAGTTAAAGATGTTACTGTGTACCCTGTTGTAAACATTACTCTAGTTTTAAGATGATGTTAAAAAGAAAAAAAAAAAAAAGTTGCAATTGCAATCCAAAACACCATTACACCTTAAAAGCCTCCTGTCAATGGATTTATGGATATTCAACCTCCATCCCCACAGTTTCCTTCTTTCTTATCCATAAAGGCTAAGGTAAAAATTTTTAGGCTGTCCTTGCATTAGGTTGATTGGAGAAAACCCTTCAGAAAAATCAGATTTCAAGATCCACATGACTTGACCTCAGCCCTGCAGCAACTCATAGGACAGTTCCAGCTTTGTACACAACAAATCTGTGCTGAGTGTTCATTTGAGAGACTTCAGCAGAAAGTTAAGGAAATGCTAAGAAAACATTTATGAATTACTTAGCTGCATATTGAAACTGTCTGGTGATGCTTTCATGAACTGCTCTGTGAGTAGAATGTTACTGGGATCCTGAGAGTCTGGTGACCTAAAGGATTTTGAGTAGGCAGAAGTCAAACATTGCCTGCACAGGTTCCTGCTCAAGGAAGTTTTAACAACACTGGTCAGGTGTTATTAAGTAATACCTTTCTTTCTGAGAAATTTTAGATAGAAAAATTATAGTAAAGAATACTTCAAGGAGATTTAGGTTTGCTTTTTTAAAATTTCATAGAACTCTGAGATTTTTGGGGGCTTTTTATGTGCTTTTTTTTTTTTT
>WEIU01000435.1:119609-175906 GCA_013389925.1 Aegithalos caudatus | reverse complement strand
TTTTTTTTTTTTTTAAGATTAAATGTAGAATGGTAAGACTGCAATAATACATTGTACAAATCCAATGGGCAAAAACACTGTCAGAGTAGGCAGTTAATAACAGAGAAGCACTGGAAAGAGATTATTCCCCAGTGCACACCTGCTGCATAATTGAAGGCACAGTCAGTGGTGATATCCATAGGAATGGATATGATCCAGTTATTCAACCTGTTTTCTCTCCTATAGGATTAAGATACAGGCAATACTACCCTACACATCTACACATGAACTATTTATGTGCCTTTTTTTTTTTTTTTTTTTAGAGGAAATTGAGACTACCAACAATCCTAGTGCATAGTTCATCTCATCATAATAAAAGAAGAGCAGGGAGACTTTGCCTCCACCCTCTCTCAAGATTTAGAGAAGCTTGTCTGAATATACACAATTAAAATGACAACATTCTGTGGTTTCTGCTCGTATTGCTTACATCCCAAACACATCAGTGAGCAGCTATTTAGATGCTGCCTCTCCAGCTGATCTGGTTGTTACTGAGATGGAGACAAAAAATCCTGCTGGATGAGCAGGTGAAATTTATTCCTGATGTCTTTATCAAGCCTAACAGCAACCATTGCTGTTCCTATTTCCAGTGGATTGTTTGTTGGGAGGTGCACTAAGGACAGTGGATATTGTTTCAGCTACCAGGTAGTTGCTAATTGCATCTCACCTCACCTGATTTAACACAAATGGATCAACCCTTCCAAAAGACTTCGTCCAGGGCCTCTTTTCAGGTTACATGCAATGCCTACAAGGCTTGATCTCCTCAGCCAGCTCTCCAGAGAAGCATTTCAGATGCTGAACTTCTGACTGAATGGTCATGACAGCTGCTCTGAGATTTACAGCTGTCTTGGGCTTGAAGTTATTGAGCAATTTAGTGCTGCACTAATTGGTGTAACAGTCTTGTCGCCTTCCCTTACACAAAAAAAGCTATCCAGACTTAGGCTTAGTTCTAAAATAAGTAAAATTACAGATAAGCTGTGTAATTTATACACAGGCATCACAGAAAATTCTTCAATGCAACAAAGTTCTTTTTTTGTATTGAGGCAATTTAACCCAGACTTAATTGTTCCTCAATGCTCCACAACACAACATGAAGCCAGCAAGCAGGAATTCTTAGGTGAAGACAAAAGCTGTATCCCTGGGGTGCTTCTGAACATCACTGAACCACCAACTTAATTTTTTATGTTAGGGTTTTTTGTAGGTTCTCTACCTAACAGTATGAATAAGGCAGGGTCATAAGTGTTCAGAAAATTAAGGCAAGGAGGGGACAGCGAGGGCACATCTCCAAAGAGGGAGAAAAAGTCAGTGTTTCCATAGAACTACATGAAAAAGTATTCTAGTTAAAATACAGCCAGATAGGCTCTATTCAGAACTTACTGGGTTATTACAAAGCAAAAGAAGCACTAGGCAAGGTACTTTAAATGCATGAAACCTTGATGTAAGCCATAGATCATGGACAAGATGTAGGAGACAAAAATCAACAGCGTGCCCATTGGGAGCACCTGAAAGATGAATGCAGGGTGACACCTGAATGATTCGGGTTTCAGATGTTGAGCAGTGTCAGTGCAAGCCTGGGTGAGCTCTGTGCTGTGCTCTTCAGCCATCTCTCAGAGCTGAGGGTGCTGGCAGGGGTCTGCTCCCTTCCCTGGGTGGGTTTTTACTGCTCAGCAGTGCTTGACAGCCATGTACCATGGCACAGAGCTCCTCCCCATCCCCTCCTGGCAAACCTCCTCAGGGCACCATTCCCCACATCTCTCCTTCCCAGAAGCACAGTGGCACAATGCAAAATCTCAGTGCTGTGAATCAGTACATCAGCTCAGACCAGCAGGATGAATTTGTTATTCTCTGTGGTGCTGTTTCCTGGTTTGCCACTCTTGCTCCCATGGGATCCCAAAAATATTGCTTGACATTTAGGTTTGAAATTGAAGGACCTGGACTACAGTAATAAAAAGGCAAATATTAAATCTCTGCATTTCCTGATGAGTATAATTCTGCCTAGCTGTAAAGAAGTTTGGGGTACACCCATCAGCTGGGCCCTCTGAGGGAATTAAACATGGCAGCATCTGCTCTGGCACCTACAAAAAATATCAAGTCAAAACCACAGACAACCTGTTTAAGGAAAGAGCTGAACCAGCTATTTTGGCTTACAGTTTTGGAATGTAATATCTTAATTCTGCCTAAATCCTGCCTTAGGCATGGAACTGTTTTCCAGATCAAGCCCTTAGGACTTGTAAAGTGTAATGACAAATGCTGTATGCTACAATTGTAAGTGACATGCAGTCTCACGTATGCCATACATACTACTCCCTCATGCTACTCCATTCTCACACCTAACAGAAATATTACAGATTTACAGCTGACTTAGGACAGTATGAGATCAGAATCTGATCCAGGCAATACACAGAACTGTCACTGAGGATCACACAAGCAGAGTTTTTGTAAAAACCTTCACTGTGTGATGTACCTGATAAATCACTGATGAGAAGAAATATGGAGCCATTCCTTCTAAAATATATATTATCTTCCTATTAGAGATAGCTCTAAACCTCACTTTTATCTCTGAAAGTCCCTGACCTCTGGCAAGTCCCAGATCCCAAATTTAGAACAGCATCTGAATTTTGCAGCTGGTGTTTCCATTCATAATTAGCCAAGTGAAATCTGAATACATCCAAATTAGAGGGGAGTATCAAACTCTGGACTTCCATATGAGTTGTGCAGCAGTGGCCTCTTTCAAACACTCATCATGTACACGTAGCCATGATGTACAATAATCTATTAAAATCACCCAGATCATTTTTCACAGTAAACCCAGGTATTCCTGCACCAAACAGTTGTTAGTGATATTAAGCACAAGTTGTCACACAAATTAATGTTAACACAAATTAATCAGCCTAAACATCTGGTGTACCAGACACTTGTGATTGAAGGGAGGGTGGGGATCGGATCTGAAGGCAAACAGGTTCTACTGGAAGTGAATAAAAGAAAAGCCATCACTCTTCTATGAGTCTGTCATCTGCTTTGCCAATTCTGTTAAAAAAAATACATAAAATTCATCTCTAGAGAGAAACCCAAAGTTCAGTTGCTCCTCCCATTTCTATTTGCAGCGTTCTTCTCCTAATGTCAACTCCATCTGTCTTCCACAGGAACTTAATGTCTTTTGAATTGTCTATTTAATCACTTGCAAGTTTGTCCCCTTGTTTGGCTGTACTGTGCCCTTCATCTGTCAGCTTCAGTGCTCACCACACAGAGTACCTCCCTCCCCCACCCATGGATCTTGTCCCTCCTTTTCCCCATATTTCATTTTATCAGGTCACTCTTCTGTTATCCTGAGGTTAATTTTTTTCCACCCAGCGTAACCCATTTCTGCTTTGTAAGCATATGAATCCCCCATTGTTCTCTCCTTTCCCATCCCTAGTTTTACAGAGGATGCTCTCTGTCTTCTGCTTTACAGGATGTCTTCAGAGCCTGCTCTGGCATCTTTGTGCTATAAGAAGTGTGATTTTTCTATTTGGAGCAGAGAAGGACTTAAAATTACAGAAAGTGTCTCTTCCAGTAGCAGCAGTTTGTTTGGTGCAGGGCTGTTGTTACACAGTGATTTACTAGATTTTTTATTTTTTAAGAATCATTTTGCATTATTCATTTCTGATAAAGTATCAAGAGGCACAATCAAACTCCATTCACTCACTCATATTACAAATGAGTACTAACATATAGAGCATTCTTCTCCTTTATGGATATACAGGAATTCTAAACAAGTACTATTATTCCTCTTCTAATTATGCCGCTATAGTTGCAGGGAAGTACAGAGCTATACAACTCATATGTAAATCTTCTTGCCTGGAACACCCTTGACATTTCTTTCTGGCTACTACAACAGACTACCCATGGTACTGCATTTTCCAGGTACCATAGAGGAAATCAACCAAACATTATCAGACATAAGCAAGCTTGCTTTGTTTTTTCTTACCTCCTTCTTTATCCTCAGGTCTTACACTTGGTTTCAGTGTGGTTCCACCTTAGGAGAAGGCAACATTTTTATCAATAGTCAATTAGAGGTGTCAGTCAAGTTTTGAAACAGGCTCTACTGTATTCTAGGGATAACCCCTCCAGAGCCCTGACTAGAGAGATGCTTTTGTAAAAGTGGGAATCTGGGCCACTGGAGAACATAGCCCAGGTTTTGCTATGCTTTAATGTGAGCCCATAGCATTCTGGGACATGGTTTGAAGATTTTATTCAGATATACTCAATAAAGCCCAGGTATATTTTGCAATGTTCTGCCTCTGTGTAAACAGATGTGATGTTGCCTTCCAATGTCAAACCACAAAGAACCTGATGGAGCTACAATAAAAGATAAGCTACAGCTGAAGCATCAATTCTTAATTTGGCAGATGATCACAATCACTATCCAGAAATATTAATGGGCTGTCCAGTTTCTGTGTGGGGTGCCTCTAGGAGCAAGTTTCATATGAAGCTGTGATTCAATGCATTTCCACTTGCTTATGCTATAATATTTACCCTCTTTATTAGAATAATTCTCCCACTGCTGAATGGAACTAAACTTTTGCACCAGAAGCTAAATATGCTAAATGTGTTTTTCTGTGGTTAAAATATGCTTATGTTAGCAAGGTAGCAAGGGGAACACCTCCTTTCTTTGCAGGTCTGGATCATAACAATATTCCCTGGGGGCATATAATGGACATCAGAAAGATAATCCCACTTTATTCCTGAAAAGTGAGCCATGGCCTTGTCCAGTTATTAACATTGCTGGAGAGCAGTCAGAGAAAACACACTGACATCCATTTTTCATTAGTCACCCATTACACATTTACTGCTGAAGAGAAGTATCCTTAATTTGCTGGAAAAGTGACAGCTTTTACAGCTACAGAAAAGCCCATCTCCTCTCCTGATGGTTGTAGGAACTTTAGATGCTGAAACTCCAACCTATGGTGAGTGACAGGATCCTAAAGCATACTGAGGAGACAAATACAGCTGCATCATGGAGCAATGGGGAAAAATGTACAGATCCAAACTGTCCCTCAGCTGAGAAGGAAAATGTAAAAGTTTCTTAGACTTTGGGCACTAACCATCTACAGAGAAGCAAGTTAATATTGTTTCTGAAGTAGTTTTTACACAAGCATGAAGGACTGACTTCAATGGACCTCATGGCATGAACAGTTGCTCATCACAGAAAGAAAAATGCCAAATAAAAAAACAAAGCAAAACAAAACAAAACACAGTCAAAACCTTGTGCACACATTAGATTCTAAGCTATTCTTGTTTCAGCCAATATTTATTTTTCTCATAATTTCTAATTCCAAAAGAAACCTATTCAAATTTAATATTTGCCTTTTTTCTCCCAACTCTTTCCCCCATACTGTGTCATACAGAGAATCCACAATGTTGAATCTGTCACTACATTCATTTCCATGGCAACAAATGGGATGCCATAAAGAGTGTTTTAATCCAAGGACAGAGTGGTAGATAAAAGTTAGATTCTGAAACAGAATTCTTGCTCAATATCAAAGGTAATTACAAAAGGACTGTAGAAGGTTGCTTGTTTAGCTAATTTTCTTTTACATACAGAAAAGTTTGCTTCTCTTCACAAAGGACATTCTCACCTTTAAGTGCTGAGCTCTCAGAATAATTTTTATGGGTAGAGGTGATTCAATATGCTAATATTTATCCCATTTTTCTTGATTATATGACATACATCTTTTTTCCTTTCAGCTGATAAGCTAGTTTATATTAAAATATGAGTAGAAGATGCTATGCTTGATTATGCTCAGTGGCATCTGCTTATTTCAGTAGGCTGTGGGGAAACACAATTTATGAGTGCAGAAACAGGGGTATTTATAGTGACTTCCAGCCTGATGGATTCCAAAACCTCTAAACAAACAAGAGTGGATCCAAAAGAAATTAAATTCTTGATGATATCTTGATTCCTCCTTCAGGTTTTTCAAGTCCCATGGGAGTATTCCTAAAAGGATCATGTGGGACACAGCCTAAAGAAATGCAGCCCTTTATCACCATCTTTCTGCAGTTCTTTCTGCAGTTCTCAACCTCAACCAGCCTTTGCTGCATCCAGCACCTCCTGTGGATCTAGAAATAAATAAATTGGAAAATGTACAGTTTTCTACCACTGGAAGAACCCAAAACTTTTGCAAAAAGGTTGTTAATAGCCAAGAAAAAATAAAGCACAGACGTACTTCTCCTAACAATTCCAAATTAGCCAGAGACTGCAGATGTAGTTTACTCAGGAGGCATGCTGCAATCACAGCTTACAGATTTCTGTCGAGCTATGTACTATCAGGAGAAGAAAATAAAGTCTAAATCAGCACTCCAAAATGGCATTAAGAAAACACTAATGTTGTGGCACAAACTGAGGTAAGTGATAAAAGGAACACATAAAAGCAAATATTATACTAATTTTTTTTTCTAGGGTTTAGGCACACCAGGATACCTACTTAAATCCTTACTTAATGTGGCCTGCTAGAGAATCAGAGTGCATCTGGCAAGGCTCTGTCCCACCAGGTGCCTCCTTTGATGGTGTTTTTTACCTCAGCCCTCATGTCCTTCTAACTACAGGCTTTGTACTTCCAAATTCACTTTCCTATAAACATCACAGAAAACGTAAAGTATTGAGTGAGTATTCAAGGTAAGATTTGAACCTAACTTTGAAGATTCAAGGGGATGAAAGAGACCAGTGGAAGTTTCCTGAAAAAGCTCATTGGAAACTTGACTTAACCGGAAAATAACTGATGTTTCAGAAAAATGTATAAAACATTTCTTCTTAAGAAACCCTCCAGTAAGATAAAACTCGTCTAGTCACACAATGTCTCACCACTCACTGAGCAATAAAAGCAGAAATGACAACCACATGAAATTATATTACATGGAGTAGCTTGAGGTCTGTTCAGAAATTCAGTTTTATGCTCTCACCAAAGCATTTCTTCTTCCAAATTACATATGCATCTTAAATTTTTGTTTCTTTCCTTGCATTGTTTATAATAGGGTTGGGTTTGGGTCTGTTTTGGATCCAGGTTTTGGATTTTTGCCGGAGACAGTGTTGATAACCCAGGGGTGTTTTGCTACCCCAGAACAGCATTACAGAAAAAATAATAAATATTAATACTATAATTGCCAATAAAAGCAATTCCATTTTTCAGAATAATATGTATCTTTCCTGATTTAAATCATACTTGCATATCGTTGTTTTTTTCTTTAGTCAAATATTTTCCTAGGTGTTAATGCTGAAAAGATAAACAATGGTCTATAGAACTTGAGCCAGAATCAATATCCAAAGGAAAACAATCCATCCAGAAGACTGTATGCTCCTTTTCATATTAAGAAAATCTCTTCAGTCAAAGAAACTGAAAAAGGAACAGTGGAGCAGGGTGGGGAGAATGTGATTTTTGAGTGATTTTGAATATCCCATTGTAATTATGACTTTGTCACTTTTTGTCTGACCATAGGAAAAAAAAAATCCAAAACCCTACTTATTTCAAATAGAAACTCCAAATGTCCTCTTCTGCCTATTCCTACAATGTTATTTTAATTGTATAAAGTGACAAATGTGAGCCTCCAGGGGAATATGCACTGTCCAGCTCCAGTGTGTGACTGGGTAGAGAGAAAGTAATCTGTGCTGGTATTGTGTTAACCCTTTGAGATGACATTAAATACTTTGTCCATCCAGATACACAAAATAATACTAACATTTTGATAGTTACTAAAAATTACTTCTTCTAGACTCCAGTGTGTAACCCACCACCTTAACTTCTCCACACAGGACTCACAGGGAAGCCCATAGTAACGCCTTTCTGTAGAAATGTTTCCTAAAAATGTTATTTTATAACTGCTAAAATGCCTCAAATAAATCACACTGTGTATTGCAAGAAAGCTCATGGGTTCAAAATGCCTATATTTCAGCAAATGGAATACATATATTCCCCCTGTTCTTTCATTTAGGTCTCAGTGATACTTTTATATCGTCTTTGCTTGCTTTTTTAGTCATTTACAGTCTGTGAGAAAAATAGGAATAGTGCCCTATAAAGTGATATGTGAAAAGCCAGTTCTGTGGTGCTTCATGCATCCTAAATGTTACATTTGCACACAGTTAATAGCAAGACATTTGAAGAATAGTCCAATACTAGTTTTCATTCAGCTGTCACTGAGGGGAACAAGAAACCCACCTATCAAAAATTAAGGCTTATTTCATGTCTCCTTCATGCCTGAGTGTGTCTTATAACTTGACTAAAATCTGTAGTTTTCTACTGACATTAACTGGCAGAGCTATTCCTGGCTAACTAGGAAGACATGAAGAAGCATAATAATACATATGCTAGAATTTGGGGATTTCTTTTGCAGTCTGAGGGCAAATACCTGAGTTCCTGCCACAAACCACTCCAAGGAATGTGAGGGAAAGCCTCAGCCTGAGACACTTGATGGGTGACCACTTCATTGCACAGCACACTGTGGAGACTCTGACACACCCAGACCTTCATACCTGGGCTGGACACTTCACCCTTAGGATGCTTTTTTGACCTTTTTATCAAATACTTCACTCAGTCATTATCTGTGCTGAGAAGAGAGCTCCAGCAAATCAAAAAGCACTGCAATGGGAGCTTTGCTTAATGCTCAAGAGCTCAGGACTTGCTATATGCATACAGAAAATATATGGAACCATTCTTCCCAGTTTGACCTTAAAATATGGAAGGTGACCTTTGCAATATGTATATGCAGTGTGAACTTTGGTGCCTACTAGTCATCTCTCTGTGTTTTTTGAAAGCCAAATATGGCACTTTGGGCTGGAAAGGACATACTGGAACAATGACTTTCTCCATCAGAATCAAGAACTCGCAGCACAAACACAAGCACAGGCTTCAAAGGCAACTTGATAGTACCAGCAGGCAGAAAATTGTAATGTTTTTATGTCCAAACTCAACAGCATGTTGTAATACAGACTGGGACTCCCAGTTTATTCTCTGACCCTCTTTCCCAGTCCTTTAGCATAGTCACAAGACAAGTGGCAACAGCAACAGGCAAAACACATCCTTAATTATGAAATTTACAGATGGAACTGTAGCTAAAAAAACCCCATGAGCCTTGGAATCTGTTTCTTCCATGGAATAAAGGTTTGTTGTATCGACACTTAAATGCGAGCCATTAAAAATTAACAAACTCCTACCCTTAAACATAATGCATATATATATGTTTAATAGCCTATGAATAATAGCTCTGAGACTACACATGGCTGAACATTTAATCTAGAGAACCTTTGTTTCCTCTTGTCAAAGTAAGCTCAGGTTTTGATATTGAAGAGGTAGGAAACAAGAATAATGGTCCCATGGCTGTGAGTTATTTTTAGCTTGTTTCTCTCCCTACATTGCGTTGTTTGCTTGTGTTGTGTAAAGTAAATGAGATTTTAGATGAAATACACTTGGTTACCATATTTGTCTGGCCATTAATTTCACTATGAAGGATAATGTACATCAATAATCATTTACATCTAAAAAGTCTCAAGTTGCAGCGTTTTGCTGAGATATTCAAAATGATGTAGAGGAATTGTTGTTATCCTCATTAATTTTAATACAAGGTATGTGTCTAAATCATGCATCTATATCCCAAGATTATTTTATAATCTCAAGCCATTTTTCTTAATGACATGATTTTGCTTAGTTATATAAAAATGCAGCATGATTTGGCTATTTAACACCTTCTTAACTTTATATTACTACAGAAGATAAAAGAAAATAGAACCTTATCTGCATATGGCATGAAAAAACACAGTGTGAGGGTTCTTTGTCAGGGCTTTGCCACGATGTAGGCAAAAAACCCTTGATGATTTCTGTTTAAAGGTCATTATTTTGAGGCACCAGCAGTGCCACTGATCAAAACATCAGAGATGATTCAGTTTCAAAGTTATCACTGAATAATTAATTTACTTAAAACTCAGACAAAATAAATATGCAAAACAGTGAGATGATATTTGACAGCTCCTACACTCCTTTTAATATTTAATGTTTATGTGGGTAGATTAGCAAGAATATCTAATTGAATTAGCAACATCATAATTTGAAACATGAATATCTAAGTTTCAGTGGATGCTCACTGCAAGCAGTGAAGTAATTCAGTGGGTCATATTCAAATATAGTCAATATACCACGCTACCCACTCACAAAATAACAAAATGGAATATAAAAGCACAAGGGAAAATACCTGATAACCACATAATTTTGAAACATCAGAACAAATTGTATATTTGATTATCATTCCATGATTCTTTCAGGAATAAAAAACGGCCGAGTCTTATTGCTTTAACTTTAAAAATTATTTGTGGGTAGAACTTGGCAAGCTTTTGCACCAAGTGACCATTTCACGTCTAAGCACCTGCAGGGAGGAATTAATCCCTGAAGCAGCTCAGCAAACTGGCACTACAGGAGTTATGGGGAGGCATTGGGGGTAATCAAGGACTGGTCAGGCAGCGAATGAGGGATGCTTTGCATTCAGGGAACCATGAAAAAGACACAACAGAGACAGAGAAAGGCATGGGTTGGAAGGGACCTTACAGACCACTTAGCTCCAACCTCTGTGCCATAAATAGGAGTGCCACCCACCAGCTCAGGCTGTGGGTCAGGAGTTGTACACAGGAGATGTCTGAGCACTGATCCAACTCACTTTTCACTCATCATGTTGTAGACCTTCCATTATTCAGATAATGCATAATTCAGGTAATTCAGATTCAACTTTTTGGATTCTTTCAATAAAGACCTTCTCAGCCCAGAGCTCTCAGCTGGTGAAGGAACTCTCCAGCCAGCCTGCTGTCACCACCTTTATTCTGAACAGCAGCAGAGACAACTGCTGTAACACAATGAAGTCTCTCAAGGTAATCAGAGCATTATTGGGGTGGGTGATAATAGCTGAACTGGAAACATGTCAAAAAAGTAAATTAAGCATGTAATCTGACTACCTTTGGAGAAAACAGAGTAGGGGAAAAGACCATTGTGTACCAAAATACTTTGTTCCTTATAAAGACAGTCCTGGGTAGATGAAAGCTAAAGGATGTTCCCACACTAATTGATAAAATACAGGAGACAAGATAAAGACAAGGAGATGAAGCCAAGTACTTAAAAAGCTTTTCCATCTCTATAATTAACAGGAGAGCCAAGTGTCCAGCAGGATAGAGTGCACCTGATCTGTGATCACCACTGCATCTCACAGGGAACGTGTAAGGGAAGCTCTCAGCCTCAGAAGCTGTGCTGTGAGGCAACCCAAATATCACACATCCCATCAGGAAGGGAACTCACAGGATACACTCACCCTGCTGCATGTGCATGCTTCAGCTGAGCCATTATCCAAATGTCAGGAGCTGGCTGGCTTAATTTTAACAGGTGAAGCCTTAATAGAGGATCTAGAAGGGAGAAAAAAAATCAGAAGCACTATTAGAAAAGAATAGGTAACTTCTCTCCTTTTTTGCATGGTGAAACTTACAGGACTTGATCCAAAGACCACTAAAGTCAAAGTAATATTCCACTGAAATCAAACTGAGCAGCTGATCAAATTCCCAATGAAGTAATTCTTTGATTTATAAACCCCCCCATTTCTGGACAGGCTCACAAACACTGTCACTGGGTGGGTTGTTCTGTATCACTGCTTTTTAAACAATGATAGGACAGAAAGGCAATATCCCCTCTGGTGAAACCACACATCAAATTGACTAATATTTCACAGTTATTGACTAATATTATTGTAGCCAGCAACTGAATAATCAAACTGGGGTATTTAACTGCAGGCACTTAAATATTAATCTAAACATGTAAACAGCAAATTGGTCTAAGTTATCAAAATTCAGGTAACTGTGACCATTTATTGCTGGCCAATGCCTGAGTTTCTGAGCAACCAGTGTCTGAGGTTATATGTGACCAGCTGCAAATGGGGGTCCCAGGCTTAGCTGGGAATTTTAGCTGACAGCAGCTTCTGCACTGGTTTTCATTGTTAGATTGTAAAAAGCTAAATACTTTCTCTAATTCTCATTGAGAGAAGAATAAACAAGGACTTTTTTAGGGTTTCTTAAGTCCCTAATGGAGCCCCTATACCTCTGTCTGGGAATGCTCCTTCAAAAAGTTGTTTCTTAGACTTCAAAGACAGTGCAAGATTTTACTGCAACGTAAATGCAGTGGACTTTTGTTCCTGAGTATTTTATACTGACATTTTATATGACAGAGCATCACCAGGAAGTGAAAATGAAACCAAAATTTTACCACCCTAATTGTGGTACTTTCCAAGAGTCCAGGTGTGAATTTTCTTCTCTCTTCAAACACTTTTTCCTGGAAAGGTTTGAGTGATCCTACCTAACACATCACAGGTAAAAATAATCAAAAACAGCTGTTAGAGGAGTATGAGGGACTAATGCTAGAATTAGTCAAGTTTTTAGGGTTAATTTTTTCTAAGAATAAGGGAAGAACTTAGAGTTGTACTTGAAGGATTGCACCCAAGGTACTATTGAGAAAGAATTATAAGAGAAGATGTGGTCAGAACTCTGGCATCCCTCATTTTAATTTTGCTGGGAAGAAATGGAAATATAGAGGATGACAACTCAGCCACTTTGGGGTATGATTATCAGGCTCACTGGTTTCACTTGGACCTTTTGGATGAGGTCCAGGCAAAGCTAGTGAGCAATCAAACTCTATCAAGGACACCATGAGCCAGTTAAAACCCCCAAGATTCATTGTCCCAGTGGGTCACGAGCTGTAACATTTTCACAAATTTCAGTTGAAGATGAAAGAGGATTGTGGCTGCATTCAAATCAATGGACCCAGAAACATTTCCAAGATATTAAATATAGGTCTGTGCCCTTGGACACCATGGCTCCACTGAGAGAGATTTTTGCATGGAACAGCCATCTGATTTCCACTGAAAAGAAACCCAACCCACAAATCAGTATCTCCTGGCCATGTCCTTGGTCATGGAACAACCGACCCAGGAAGGTACATAGCCAAGTCAGACAGAGGTAACATATCTGTCATCCCAAATTCCTCTTTCCAATGAGAACTGAACAGAGTAATTTAAACAGATCAATATTGGATCAATACACAATACTGAACTATTGTGTATTAGTCTGATTTTCTCACAGCATTTGATTTTGTTTCATTAAAAGTGACTTCATGAGTAAATACTTTACAAAATTGAGTGGAAAGTTTCATAGGAATGGAAAAACCAAAGGCAGTCCATGCACATGGAAGGTAACGTTTTGAAAACTTAATTTTCACAGGAAGTTTTAATTTCTCTCGTGAATCAGGCCCTGAATAAGGTAAACATATTTTTGTAAGGTATAGATTACATATAACTCTTTCATATTTCTAAAGAAATTGCTATAGGAAACATTTTGTCCAAATTAGAGGTGAACTTCCATATTAGATCATATCTTAATCCTCTTGAAGCTTCTCCATCACACTGCCAATGTGCAAGACTTAAAGTGAATTTCTGTGCACTTTAGGTGTGTTTTGAGACTTCTCAGATCATTTTTAAGGTATAAACTGCTGTCTGCAAAAACAAGAGTGGGAACCCTCCCTCTCCAGTCCTGCAGTGCCACCTAAACTGCCATGATCCCTTTCCATAGGGCTCAGCAGAGCTGGCAGAACCACATTTCTGTCCCTGCAGCTGGTTCCTGCCATGGCCTCTGGTCTTCCAATTCCTGGGAAAGCCCTGCATGGGCAATAAAGGAACATTAACCCTCAGAGGGCCTTGCTGTAAGATCGGATATTCCCATGCAAAACAAGTAATTCCATGGTCAGAACAGGGATTCACGATACACTGGAGATCATAATGTACATAATGTACATAAGTACATTAGATATTTCTTCAACTTCCCATTGGAATATATCTGTATAACATAAACATTTAAATATCAATATAAATATTATATCTTAATAACCTCAGGGTAAGAATCAGAGCTATTCTCTTGCCCTACTTAGCAAATAACTTGATCTGTACCTACAGCACAGTTGTTCTGTTTTTTCTCTGAAGCCGCATAGCTACAAAAATTTACAGTTTCTTGCTTTCATTTATTTTATAAGGTGTTTCCTTCCACAATGTATTCTTTCACCTTAATTTCACCAATAGAGCACTGTTGAGTAAAAAAGAGATAAAACATTTTCATCTATTGGTAGGAAGGATGAAAGGAATATAAATGGGTTTTGAGTTAACATGAAAACATGAAAATGAGTTGAAGGGGTTTTTTTTTTGTGTTTTATGAAAAGATTTTGTAAGTCATACAGCACCCTCAAAATGTTCCACGTTTGGTATCTTTGCTGTGTTTGAAAAAGTAGATACCTCCTCAAAATGGAATTAGCAGGCTGTATCCACTCATGGGAGCCCCACTGTCTCTGCCAAGCTCATTCTCAGGAAGTGACTCTGAATGATCTGGTTAAGCACACATTTTGGACAAGCTAGAAGAATATTAAAAAAAAAAAGAAAAAAAAAGTATTCATCCCATCCAGAGGGGAATTCAAATGTTTCCAAGCACTGGAGCCAGCAAAGCTTCTGAAATACGAGATAACATTCAACAGAGAATCCCTCTATCAGGATATGTGACTTCCATTATTGCTTGTTTTCCACAAAGGAGCTGGGCACAAGGTCAGGGGCATGACAATCCCACAAAGAGAAAGTAGGTCTTGGCTCAAATGCTAGGATGGATGTTAAAAGCAGAGAAAAATCTAAAATTATCTGAAGAGGGCTACAGGTGATGGCAGGTACTATGGAACATGGAGAAAAAGGACCATTTTAAAATTCACTCTTGTGCATGAAAAATAGAAATCTAAAAGCCCCAGAGCAGCAGCTTCTGCATTAGATTCTCTGTCAAAAGCAAGCAAAGAGATTCAAAACCCTTGACTATGGCATAAGTATTTGCAGTATCTGCATGCAAATGGTACCATCACCTACTTGAACAGATTGCTGTAGATATGGTAAATGACACCACTGATGTGGTGGGTCCTGTGCTCTGCCAGGAGGACCATTTAGAGTAATTTGGGAGGTAAAACATCCAAGAGACTGCCAGCTAGGAGTCCTGTCCATATGTTTGCCTTCTGCTTCTGCCCTTATCTCTGAGACTCCTGACTGAGGATGCACTGGGCCCCCTTGGAGCACCCTACATCCCTAAGATCTCATTAAATCTTCCATGCTTAAGCAGAGTGTTTCACTTACATTTTCCATTCTGTTCAAGGGTGCATTGGGACTAGCCCACCCTGTCTGAATTCCTTTGCATCTACAGCTAGTGGTGAAACATCCAAAATTCTGTCTGATCACATCACTGGCAATGCAAAAGTGAGGTTGTGTTTGTATCTATTTTCTTTTAGACTCTAAGCACAAAATGTACATTGTGGCACAGAATACTCTGACATACCCACCATTATGCAAGATTTATTCATTTAAGTCCTGTGCCCAGCCTTTCTCTATGCTCCTTTCTTTGCATCCAATAACATGTTAAGAAAAGATACTATTTCTTTTTTATATGATAACAAAGCAGTTTGCACAAGAAAGCCTTGTTTATTATCTGGCTCTGCAGTTCCAGGATAATACAAACCAAAAAATAATAAAACCTAATAATAATAGTAATGAAAATAACAATACAATATTGCCAGCAGAAAAGTAGACATGGAAGAAAAACAAAACATGCATCCTTGACTACACAAATACAAAATTAATGTGCAAATACATTCATGAATTAAAGCACTGAATTCTGCTTGCTGTTATATCTGAAGCTGAATTATTATTTTTCCTTCTGTGTTATACCAAATTGTAGCCCAGTCTTATGAGAATTCCATGCAAAAATGTTCATTTGACTTGCAAGTTTCATGACTTTTAGCACCAATATTCATTGGAACTACTATAAATATTATACAGCACAGACTTTTTTTTCTTCTTTAAAAATATTGATAATCTGAATATAAATAAAGGAAAATGTAATACAATTACATTGTGTTTAGTAAGTAGTGAATAGGGAAAAAAGAATAGTTTGCTAATCCATCCTTGACTGAAGTAATTTGAAATTGTTTAGGAATAAAAATCAGAATTAAGAAAAATCAGAAATCATCAGAAAACTGATCTCCAGAACCTAAAAGATAAATTCACCTGGGCACCTTTTCATATCACAGTTTTTTGAGTCTGCCAGATCTCTGGCAGCTTCCCCAGCTGGCTCTCTGCTTTGTGAGTAAGATCCAAACCCACCCTTTCTACTCCTGAGCTAACCATCATTTTCACAAACTTGAACTGCAGCCTGTGTTGTGTATGGAAGGCTCCTACTTCACATGGACAGAAGTTGAACTTGTGAAGCCACCAAGCACAGTGCACTTTACCAATGCAAGGCTAGTTCAGAAACACCTGTGCTAAACACCTGACCTACTGTGAAAATGCACGCTATTCAGCAGCCTTTAAAATTTTCCATTTGTCACCCACAGTGAAAACAGGAGGAGCTGAAGTGCTTCATACAGACTGGAGGATAAAAAAAGTCACATTGAGACAATGTATTTTAACTCCTTTCAAGGCCTTTTTATAATGTCCAGAAAGGCACCCTGGGGATTCTTCACCTATTGATGAATGTACCCCCTTTCCACAGTGATATTTGATCACTCCCCAATGGGACCAGAAAGAAGTTCTAAATATAACCACCAAGAAGAATGCTCTGAAGAACCAGGACCCACAGTTTCCATTACTTTCACACAGAAAACTATGATGAACACTGGGGTTTGCTCATTTAGCAAAATCTGAGCCCATAGAGGGAGAGAGAACGCAGAAGCTGGAGCCAAAATATGGCTCACTACCATGAAGGACACTACAGTGCTACTGAGCATGTGAGGTTAAACCTGTAAACTATGAACAGTTACCAGCAAAAATGCCTCTAAACTACACCAGATTACACCATCAATTTGGAGGAAATAGTTGGTTTAGAAAAAGAGTCCTAAGAATTTCAGTTAACTGCTTGCACAGTGGGCTATAAAGTGACCTGCAGAGTCTCAGCAAGAGCATATTGGAATAAATGAAGAGTGAATCATTTTTGTGAATGAAAAGCTGAAAGCCTCCTCAGTGAGAAGAAAAAAAGAAAAATTGGGGGAAAACTAAAGAGGATCATCAGCTAACTCTATTTTCTCTAATATTTGGGATAGAAAAGGAAACACATTGAGCAAAAATAAGACCAAACATACATTTCAGATTCTCAAGAAATGCTTGAGTTCTGCATGGAAATGTATTTACATAAACACTCACACTGTAAACATCCATAGTACTCATGCAAATATACTTTTACACAATCTTCAGGCTAGAAAATAATTGTACAACTCATGCTCCTGTCCAGACGAGGTTTCAGGTCCCTATTCAGGGACCAGGAATGATCCAGCCAAAGAGAATCAGCCCTGGAGAGGGACCAGGAGATTATAAACAGACAAGATTCAGGAAAGTCAGTTAGAAAGCAAGCAAAGTGCCAAAATCAGAAAGAACAGTACAACATAGAAAGTTTTGAAAGAAGAAGTGAGTACCCACCACAAGCTGTACTGCACAGAATGTTCTGACACTTCCAGCAGGAATACTTCTACAAGTTTTTATCAACAGAAGTATTTCCAGCACTTTCCCTTCCTCCCAATTATCAGGCAGCCACGTCTGATCCCTGGCTGCAAAAAGCTCAGTGCTGAACCCTCAGCCCCCAGCAGCCACCCGAGCTCCTCATTCTGCACAATGCTCAGCACACACTTCATGGGCATTGCTGAAAAGCAAAAAACAAGAGCAGAAGGCTAAGACCAATTGAGGAACACAGTGGGTGGTCTATTAGAAAGTAAGAGAACATTTCCTTTGTGAGTTTTTAAGTCAAACAATAAAGCAACTAAGGCAGCTAGTAGGAGCAGCAGAGCGTACTAGGAAGGAACTGCATGCAAGGGACATGCATGCGTACATAGGAGGAACTACAGAGCAGGAACTGAACCTGTGTGATTGCAGAAGGGTTTGCTATAAGGGTGGCAAAGAAAGGGCAACTTTCACAGCTGGTGGGAAACATAGGGAAGGAAAATTTAGTTGGGCTGTTGACGGAAAAGTTAGAAAATGACAGGAGACCAAATTACAATCTGTCATAAACAACTGTTACACTGCATTTTCCCAGTTGCCACCAGCAGACATTCTGTCTTCAAGCTGGAAAAAGTGCATTGGATGGAAGAGAGTGCAGTGGCTGAAAATAGCAGAGAAGAGGGATCACGGGAGAAATACCACTGAAAAATACAGCCTTATCTGATACTGCAAACTGAGTTTAAGCAGGGAAGACAGATCTCCAGGATGACAAAACTTCACCAAAATTTAATTTAAAAAATTGGAACACCAAGAAATGCCTTCATAGCGTGCAGCTTTTCCTCTCAAGTTTTTAAAGATAATTTGTCACTTTTTATAAATGTCAAGAAAACTTTGTTTTGTTGCAACGTCTGAATTTATTGCCAAAACCGTCATAGAAACAGCACAAGCAGTTTGATCCAAAGGTCACCAAAGTCAGTGGGAAGAGCAGAAATTTTTTCATAGGGATTTAGATGAAACAAAAATAAACCCTGTACATATTTTAATACAGAATAAATAAAACTCAACAGAGAATTACAAGAACAAAGACGGGGGAAAATTAAATTCACTGGGTTACTTTTACTCTGCCCTTACAACAGCTGTTTTCAGAAGAGAAAGAAAGGCAAATTCCCTTTCAGTGCAGCCCATTTAAGTACAGCAAAGATTACACTCTCCATAATCCTATGCCTCTCCTTTATTAAATAGTCCTGCTTTGAGCTACTTCTGTGCTTCTCTTGGGATGGCATGGAGCATATAATTGGATCCACTTCATATGGAGAAAAGAGCCTGTTAACCAGCAGTTGCAACAGCAGATGCTTGTTCACTCGTGAAAATAAAGACAGAAAGTTTCCATCAATCATTTAAAACTCTAAACATACAGGCTGGGTTTGCTCTCAGCAGCTTTGCTGTGCATGCAATTTTTCCCTGTCTAAATCTGGTACCCAGGCTTTCAAAAAATAATTCATTGCCCTTAAATAATGGTGTAACTGTTAATGAGAAACACAAAAGCCCTCCCTGGCAGTTGGTAGCACTGCCTTTTCTGTCACTGCAGGAATTGTATCTCAGAACAGGTTGGGACAATGCACCATCCAAATGAAAGCCCTTGGTGATGTACTGATCAAGGTGGAACTGTCCATAAAGAAGAATTCAAAATTCAGCCAGCTTTTATTTGACTATGCAAAGGGGAATAGAACTTCCAAAGAGAGATGATATTAAGGATGGTGTATCACATCTCGCTTTTGGCAGTGATACAGATGATCTGAGTAAACTGGGGCAAAGTCATGATCCTG
This sequence comes from Aegithalos caudatus, assembly GCA_013389925.1. NCBI lineage: Eukaryota > Metazoa > Chordata > Aves > Passeriformes > Aegithalidae > Aegithalos > Aegithalos caudatus. The sequence goes on along the minus strand of WEIU01000435.1, from coordinate 156,500 downwards.
ATGAAAGACTGCTGCCCTCTGCAAGAGGAAAAAGTTTTCCTTTCCTGGAATCACACATACAGTCCTCTGCTCTCACATGGCCAAGGTGCACAGGGCTAATAATGAATTTCAGAGTAATATCACTTGCAAAGGCTACTCCTCCACCTAAAGGCTTCCAAATGAGCACTACAGTTATGTCAATTATCTTTTTTCATCCTTTTTCCCCAATTTCTCTGCCTTTATTAACCTACAAGGCTTCTTTACACATTAGATAAGGGATTAAATTAGAATTAAACATGTTTACATGGTAGACAATGCAATGCTTAAAAAGTGCAATCTCCTACCCAAATCCTCTCTTCCATCAGAATTAGGTGCACCACAGCCCTGCAGATCCAGGACCAGCACCCAGGAGCTGGGATGTCTCATCTGAGCAGCAGGTTCATGACTTTGCCAAGCAGCCAGTGAACACGGGCTGCAAGTGACCACAGGCACACCTGCAAATCCCTGAAGCAGGAAGCTGAAATGCTTAAAATAACAGCCAGACTACCCAGAGGATGAGAGACTCAGTGTTCTGTATTGGGGTAACAGACATAGAAGCATGCAAACAGTCTTAAAATGTAAGTGTGGCTTTATTTTTAGAAAGCACCTTTTCCCTATTTCCATATGTTACATAAAGGATTCGGACTTCATAGCCAGAGCTTTTCCTGTTGCCCACGAGAATGGCATCAGCTGCTTTGCCTTTGGGGCTTTAGGCACGTGGGGAAAACAAATGGGATTTGGGAAACAGAGTGATATTTTCTTGAAATAGCTTGTTCCTCTGGCATTATGCAAAGCCTGTGCAAGACTTCAGGCAACCAAAGCAGCCACCAAGGGACAGCAGACAATCAAAGCAAGTGGAGCTTTAGTGTCTAAGATACAAAATTCAACTGAAGTAGGAAAATGGCTAAATTAGCCTTACAATTACATCTGGCATTCAAATGATTTTTAAGTAATTTAGAAAAGTCAGTGTTTTAACAAAGTACTGTAAAACAAGAAAGGTTTCTCTTCTTTTTTTTTTTTTTTCTGATAAAAAAAAGGTGGAAGGAGTAATTTTCATGGGAAAAAGCAATGCACCCAGCAAAAGGATCAAATTTTAGCCTTCCATCTCCTTCGTTCCTACATCCTTCCAATAAAGGCACAGCAGATTTCAGAAAGGCATGGGTTTAGCAGAACTATCAGGGCTGATTTCATTCTTTTGTTTTATGTAACTACAAAGTAAATTCTCACATTTCAAAATAAATCTAAACAAAATTAAGAGAAGAAGAGGACTATAAGTCACTAACAGGAGTTCAACTCTTCCTCTCAGCTTCTTGTTCTTGTTTGTCTGGTATTGTGTTAAATCTCCCACAAATAATAGAAGGTAAAAACAAGAACATATTTGTATCCCATGACGTGGGGGAACACCTAACTCTGACAAAGAGGGGGCTGCTGCCAGGAACCTGCAGCAATGAGCAATCTTGCTGTGCTCAGAGCAAACCCAGGTCCCCACAAGCTCCCCAGGAACAGGGCACCTCACAGTCCTTGCATCCTGTCAGGAGTGCAGCAATCTGCCTGCCCTCTGTGTGTGCAAGCACACACATGGATAAACTTCCCCCTGGGCATTGACACACCCAGGCTCACAGCAACCTGGAGTTCATATTTATAGTGGTTTATATTGAAGTGGCTTTTGTAAAAACTGTGTTTTACCCGAAGGAGTAAATTTTTGCCTTAATGGAGGGGATTGTTTTAAACCAGCACTGGGATACAAAGTGAGTGAAGCTCACTGGCATCACCCCAGATGAGCCAGGTGCTGGGGACAAAGCAGCAGAGTCCTCCCCATGTAGCTGGGGCTCCTCTGCACATTGGGATTTGTGCCAAGTGGGGTGTCCTGGGAGGAGAGGAGCTGGCTCAGCCCTGGCAGGTTTCATGGCATCCTGCTTCTCTACTGTACAGCAGGAATCAAATACGATATGAGTGCATGGCTGGCTGGCTTGGCAAACAGATTTAGGCCACTTAACGAGGAGGTGGCTCAGGACTGCCAGAAAGAGCCCTGAGCAGAGCCAAGGGGACCCCACAGCACTCCCCTGCACAGGTCTGGGATGACCCAAGCCAGCCACACACTGCAGATTAAGCAATAGGAGTGACGCCTCTAATTGGTATTTGCCACTTCCCAGTAGCCATTAGATGAAGGAATGAATTCAACAAATTCAGAAGGCTCTTCTGTGCCGAATAATCCACAGAGCATCTTCAGACAGACACTGAGTTACCTGGAGACACTTTATGGAGTCTTGTTTTCTGGGGATATTCCAAACCCACCTGGATGAATTCCTATGCAACCCACATGAGCAGGAGGGTTGGGCTGGTTGATCTCCAGAGGTTCCTTCCAAGCCAACCATTCTTTGATTGACAATTCTGCTGTGAGGGAGAGTCAAGACAACTCCAGACCCCAATAAACCTATTTTTCTTACTGACTCTGCTACTCAATCCATTTCTGTCCACCTGCCAAAAGAAACAAGAGATCCAAAAGCACAAGATAAATCATAATAAATCGACTATTTCCCCAATACCCTAATTTACGCCTTTATTTTGCTCCAGGAAATAATGAGACAAAGAAACATAACCTCATTTATAAAACTTGTTTGCCAAGAGGAGGGGATTCTGTTTCTTCCAGCAACCTGGAGTTAGCATAACAAGACTAGAGAGATTAAATACAGACAGATTTTTATGATGCATTGCTTCCTATTTACTGCAGAATACATCACTGCGTCCAACAGAGAAACAAGAAGGTGACTGCATGGAGCCTCACACACTTTTAATAATTTTTGACTGGCAAAGCACAACAAGCCTGTCAATACAAGTCCAAGTTTGCTTTGTGCCAGCAGTACACAGGTCCCAGAGTGAGAGATGCCAAAACTAAAGAGGTGCTACAAAAAGAGGAAAGAAAGGTGGAGAGGAGGACTCTCTGGGTTGCTTTATGTATCTTATTATAATATAGGTTTGATGGGTATTTTGACCACTGACATATCCTGTAGGCAAATCAGTTACTCCAAATGTCCTCTCCCAAATCAAAAATCATAATTTTAAACTAAGAATAACAAAAAACATTGAGCAACACGTGTCAAAAATAGGCAGCCATATTCCCAAGTATTCACATCACATAAATACTGAACTGATTATTAGGCTGTAATTTCTAACAGTAAGAAGAAGAAAAATATGTTTAATTACATGAACCGACCGCTGGAGGAATAGAAATGTGATCTCTAAGTTTGACATGAAAACAGTAGATATATTGAATTTTTTTAAAAAGGCATTTAAAAAGAAGATACAAACAATAAAAGCAGTAAATGTATCAGTGAAGTTCCTTACATTAAAAAAAAAAATTATGTATGGTTATATGCCACTTTTTTTTCTTTCAGCAGTTAGAAGTTTGATAAATTAAAGTTGCCTTTTTTTGAAGCATCTGGTGAGGTAGGAATGCTCTTTCTAGTGAGGCCAGACAATCCTAAGTGACCTGGGTATTTCTGAGAACCATAATATAAACCACACTATGCTGAAATGAGTCTTTCCCTGATTGAGAAGTTTTGATTGGAATTCTGATTCCAGTGCTGTTTCTTGTAACACCCAGTCATTAACATCAGGAAAAATCCCATTAAAGCCTAAATTAAGTAAATTCATAGCTAAACCTCCTGATACTGAGTAGTTGTTTTCAAAGCCAAAGGTCTTTTAATTTTAAGTTTTTAAAGAATGAGGTTTTGTTTACCTTTCTTAATGTTCATCCTGCTTCAATGAGAATAAATAATACAGTTATAAAGACAGCTCATTTTCTTCTTTCCCCAGTGACCTTTTCCACAGATTGATCTACAAAAGAAAACATCTCTGGCTCCAGCTTTCAGTACTTTCATCCTGAGAGCCACTGTTAGTAACAGATTCAGGTGTGTCCACGTGGGCAGGGACATCTCCCACTAGACCAGAGCCCCATCCAACCTGGCCTCGAACATTTCCAGGGATGGAGCATCCACAACTTCTCTAGGAAAGCTGTTCCTGTGCCTCACCACATTCACAGTAAAGATTTGTTTTTTTCTAAAATTTAATCTAAGTCTACCCACTTTGGAGTTTAAAACCATTGCCCCTTGCCCTATCACTACTGGTAATAAAGTGTTTTTCAGTCTTTCTTATAAACCCTTAAAATATATTTAAAGGTCACCATAAAGCTTCCCAGAGCCTCCTTGTCTCCAGAGATGACACATCTTTCAGAAACTAACATTTTATGACATTCTTTTACAGTCAATGATTAATCCTGAAGCTTTCATCTGAAATGCTTTTGCATATTTTGGTGATTATACAAGATTTGCAATGAAGCAAGAAATCTAAAGAGATGGCACTGATGCATGAGGCAACAAACACAAAGGCAGGCATACATCTTGGTAACAGTGCAGAGATATTCCAGGAAGGGAAGCAGGATTCATTTTCCAACACATCTTTGGTATAGTTCCTTTATAAGAGGCATCTTTTTCATAGTAAGAATTCCCTTCAAATGTAATTGTGGAGTTTTATAAATCAAGTTTTCTAATTCTGGAACTCAGCACAAGGGGTTCCTTTTCATTATTTCTCAATAGTCAAATGCCAACTGTTCCTCAGAAAGTCTGTCCCAAAATTATGCAAAAAAATGTATAAAGAATGTAAACATTAAAATATTAATCTGTGAACCATTTCATTTCACACCACAAGTGTTCCAGGACTCTAAAACATAAGCATTTCTGTAAAATTTGGGTGGGAGATCCTACTGTTACACACCTGCAGACTGGGAGGAGAAGGTGCAATAGCATGACTTGAAATACATGGTTATTCAATTTTACTGATAAGACACAGGTAATATCCTTTAGGTCACAGGCATGGAAATCTCCCACTATCAGTTGGTTTATAATTGCAGGCTCCAAAAGCAATTAATGTGTCTGAAATTGGAAGATGTTCTTTCATCCCAATGAACAAGCAGGAGAATACAGCCCACACTACCATCAGGCCTGAGTCTTGTTTTAGTGACTGGTACAATATTAGTTCTATTAAACTTGGCAGGTTGAGGCTGGAGGCTTAAACTCTTCAAAGGCACCTGCATGTTTTTCAATTACCTGAGTGTTAACAGGAGACCACAGAGGACCCAGACAACCCCTGGGGCATGCAAATGTCTCTGGATGTGCAGCTTTGTGCCCGACAGTCCCCAAGTGATTTTGTTAGAAATGCACAGGATGGTTTCTCCCAGCCTGGTGCACCCAGCTCATCTGGGCCACCTGCAAGGTCTGGGGTGTTTCAGAGCTAGGGGTTACTGAGTCAAAGTGCTTTTGTGGGTGTCAGCCTTACAGCCTGCAGCAGCAGCTCAGGTTCAACTCCTGTTTAAAACAAGCAGGAATCGAATCCCTGGTGTCACCTGGCCTTGCACCAGGGCTTTAGAGGGAAGCTGCAGCCTCACTCCCTTGTAATGACCTACATTGAAATGGTTCTCAGAGGAATAATTCAATTAATTCAGACAGTTATCAGCTGGATCTTTCTCCTCACCTCTTTTTAGCTGTTTTACTGCCGTTTTTCTTATCTTACTAAACAGAAGCAAAAAAAATCCTACGGAGTATTTCTTAGATGAGGCTAAGCTACTAAGCTTGAATGAAATTATTTTGGGTAATGGCTTGAGCTTGAGGAATGCTTCTTTTTAATACTAATTATATTTGTCCTTAACATGAAACAGAGCACAGGAAAATGTGCAGAGTGTCTTTTTATCTTTTAATAAACCAAAATTCAAAAAAAGCCAAAAGAATTTAATTTGTAGGGTAAGGAAGTACAAGAATAAAGATGAAAAACCTGTTACTCATTTCAAGAGAGATTTTATTTTCATCTACAAAATGCAGCACAGTAGGCACTGCTTAGAGATTACTTTTCCATTACATTCCAGTGTTGAGGCTATCATCCAGCATGACACAGAATTGCAGAGAACTGAGCAGACCCCACTGTGGGATTTCAGGCTGCCCCAGTGCTGCATCCAAGGCACAGACAGGAATGCAAGGAAAAAAACAAAACAAAACAAAACAAAACAAAACAAAAAAAAAACAAAACAAAAAAAANAAAAAAAAGAAAAAAAAAAAAAATTGTAATAAATTATATTTCTAGCTCTGGATTTCAGATTTACTCCCAAGGCCAGAATTTTTCTAATTTCTGTTAAAATAGTGGAGCAGGTAGGAAGGCAAGCTTGCATAGAGCTCCAGACTTATTTCCTTGGATACCACCCTGAGATATGCCTTGAGAGCATTTCACAATTCACCTCTAATGTGGATCATGTAACTGCCAGCAACATTTGAATTAAAGACATGCCAGTTGTTTGGAGGAGCAGAAGGAGCTGCAGCCTGAAGGATTTTTTTTATTGCTGTGAACTAGGAAACCTGCAGAAAGATAAAGACGTGATCCTTTTCTCTCATCCATTTTGGTGGATCTTGTTTCCTGGCAAAGTTAATTTTTAAGTAAGAGTGCAGAGACAAGTGCAGATACATCCTGCAAATGGCCATCAGTCACAGCAGGTGGTGACAAGACCCCAGGAGTTGCCATGAGAGCTCTGGCTCCTTTTGTGCTGAGACAACACCCCCACCTTAAGGAGTCAGTAATTTAAAAGCATCCTTAACCTGACTTTGCACACTGCTTGTTAATCTAAGTTTTCCCATTGAAGATGTGAGATTTCAACTGATGGACAAGTAAATTTTAGAAAGAATGGTTTTGCTTCCTGTTTCCTTTAACCAAAAATCTAAGAGAGATTTAACAACATGCTCACATACCAAGTTAAAATCATTACTTCAGAACTTACAAGAGAGTGGCTCAAGTTCTTAGGCCAATTCAGGCAGACCCTACATTAGTTCAGGTAGCTGGGATTACCAATATGACAAATAAATGCTTCTGCTTTGGACCAGGACTCCAGACATGCCAGCATGGTGCATCCAAAGGTATCCATCACAGGTTCCAGACCTCCATGTGCTCTCTGGAAGTGCAGTGGGTGCACAAACCTGTGCACATCCTGTACTTACCTGTGCATATGCAATCAGACTGGCCCTGCACAAAGTGTCTAAATGATAGGAAAAACTATCATTCAGTAAACCTACCAATAATTGTGATAAGTGTTTTAAAGAGTTACTGTCTGTTGTCATCATCATGCAATAAGTGTTGATTTGGAGGTTTTCACTTTATCTAAAGGAAAGCTTTAAAAAATAGTATCTAAAATGAATGCATTTGGATTCACAACCATACCTACAGATCAAGAAAGTGGCTGGAACTAGTCTCTGGTCCAGCTGGAATGGATCTGAGATGGCAGAGAGACTCCCAGTGGCCTAGGTCAGAGTGCTTTGTGAGCATGCACAGCAGTGAAAAAACATCTAAAAAGAAATATCATTCAAAATATAAATTCCTAATTTTTACAGCTGCTGGAAAAAAAGACTTCTTGGAGCCCCTTCTCATATTAAGATCTATAATTCCATCTAAATGATGACTTTCTGGACATTTTCCTTGCCTCCAAATTTGCTAAGTAAGATTCAAACTTAATTCCTCATTTTCTAGCTTTTTTAAGTGCTGTTAATTTTCCTTTTTTTTTTTTTTTTTTTTTTTTTTTTTTTTTTNTTTTTTTTTTTTTTTTTTTTTCTGTCACTGCTTTTCTGGTGTAGCAGTTACTTTGTTACTTAATGCAAAGCAAAACTCTTGGAAAACCAGGGAGGATTCATAAATCTTGGAAAGAAGAACTGCTGGAATACAAGATATCAACTTCCTGCCAAAGAAAAAGAACCAGTTGACAAATAAGTGTACTCCAGCATTCAGTGCAAATTGTGCCTCCCTAAACTGACATACAAGAACAAATTCCTGGCCTCAGCCTCTACAACACCCTCTGAATAACCACTGTGAAAGCAAGTATTTTACAGAATAACAGATCAGCTAATATGTCTTATCACTCCTGTAAGAAAAATAATGAACCAGAAAAAAAAGATGAAAAAAAAAAAAGGCATTGAGGAGTTGGGTACATACTGCCATGGAAAATTTAAAGTAGTAATTTTATGGTAAAGTTAAAATTCTTATTCTGTGTTTAAAAGTTTTGTTCAGTTTTAACAGTAGGGTTAGAATTGACACAGCAGAGCTTATGGTCCTTACATATCCCAGTGCATTAGAAGTTAATAATGTGGATGAGCACCACTATGGGTTATGTCACAGTACTCTAGGCTGAATTTAAAAGTGGCTATTAAGAAGGGTTTTGTTTTCTTTTACAACATTTTGCACAGGGTGTTTTATTTATAATGAAAATCAGAGTAAGGAATTGCTCAAAAATTGTCTTCACTGTGCTGGGCTTTAGAGCAAAATTCTCAAGATGAACTCTAATACTGAGAAAGAGTCCAAAGTGCTCCCTTCCCTTTGCTGAGCCTCTCCCACACAGCAGTTATAGGAATCAGGCCTCTGATAGAGCAGTCTGCATGCTGACAGGCTGTCTTTGAAAAACTGTGACAGGGAAGAGCTGATGTGCGAGATGAGGAAAACAACAGTGAAGAAAATAAGCCCCTTTAGGTGACTTGTGAATGCTGAAAAATATTTCACTGAGGTGATTGAGTCAGTATTAGATCTGAAAATGGTTTCTTAAAAACTGAAAGGGAAATTGCTCCAGTTACTGAAAAAAGCATAAATACTGTAAAGATGGTATTTACCTGATCTGTTTCCTGCATGAAACTGCTCTTATCTTCCTCCTTTAACTACACAAAGAAAACTCAGCTTATTTCAACTACTTTTTCACCTGATGTTAGTTTAAACTGTCAACACAGAAAACGGGGTTGGGTTCTCTATTTTCTGGAGCTATTCTATCCAAGGAAGAACACATTCTGTTTTCCCATCATGCCTACTAACTAGTGAGCATTCCATGAAAAGAGATAGTTTATTTATCCAGCCTTTTGGAAATCTTTTTTTCTTCGATGATGAACTAGACAAGACATTAATATCCTCTAGTCCCTGCAGTTCATGTCTGGAATGTGAGGGGACTGTTGCCTGAATATTGTCTGCAATGCTCAGTGAAAACTCTGTCATCTGATAGAAAGGAGTCAATAAGTACTACACCCACTCTTCTCCCGAATCAGGAATAGAAAGTTTGGAATTTAATAAGTAAAATAACTCTCAGAAGCATTTGGAGGGAATGAACAGAGTTCTGGTAAAGCATCACAGCATAGAGCAGGTTAGGAAATCTGATATGACAGAGAGAATCCAAGAGAAAAAGGTAACTTGGAAGAACTATGGCTGCCCCCTGAATACTGGGAGGACATGCTGATTTAACTGACCACAAATAGACTGAGTCAAAAAATATGGTTAGAAAGAAAAATAAATGATTCTACATTTCAAAATTTAATTACAAAAGTAATCCTTTTCTTTGTGCTGCTGAGTCCAGAATTACCACTGAAAGTCCTAAGCATTCTCTTTTAAAAGCTTTTCATGCTCAATGAGAAATAAGAGCACATAAACAAGTAAAAGTATTGCATTGAACTTCACTAGGATTTGAACCCTGGTCCAAATACAGATGTTATGTATGTTTTTGGTCATTTACAAGAGAGGAAATATGGAGAGGTGATTTCTGCTTTTTGGAATAGCATAATACACAACACACAGCTTCATTTATAATCCCTCACTGAGTAGTTACTACCCCCTATTTAATAGAAGTACTTTTACTATTCATGCTCTTAACTGCAGCCGCTCTAATTTAGTAGCTACCCTTGTTTAGAAGTCTCACCTTTAGCATAAACTTCAGACTAAAGTAATTACATTTAATACAAGCTGCCCACTTCTGAGCCTGTCCTTGATTTAGAGCTTCAAGGAGAAGTAATTAAATATAATAGAAGCCATGGCCTGCAAATGAGGTCCAGAACAAAGATTGGTTCGTACACCCAGTCTAACACTATTTATAAGTGCAATGTGTCAGTGAAATAGAATAGTTCCTGGAAAAGACTGCACTTCATGTTGGAAGAAAGCCTCATTCAGAGCTGAACAAATGGACCACCATCCTGGTGTACCACACTGCTTTTCTTTAGACACAGAAAGAGCCCTTGTAATCATCCTTCCATAAAACCCTACATTTGTTTTTAAAGTCCATACCAGCTCCTTTACTGGATGTGTCTGTCCTGTGCCCATTTTTCCTGTATGGCTGGAAGGTGACATTTATTGTCTGTTTTGCCTTTCTGTGAATGGGAAATTTGTGTTAACAGCTCATTCTGCCCATTTGCACCAGTAAGGCAGAAGCTGTTCCTCCTACGGATTAGCAATGTATCCCCTACATTTAGGGTGGGACAATACCTAGAAATCATTCCAAACACCTCTGTCAATAATGGACTCCCAAAACAAGCTGTGATGGGCAACAAACAACCCCAAGGTCACCACAGGTGACCCTTTACTTTCTGATTAAAATGGATATATTTTAATTCACAAAACCATTGGTCCCAAGCCCAGGCCCAGCCAAAGGGGCAGCAACCAGTGATGGTCAACCTGAAAAAATCCCACTGACAGCACAGCTTGTCCATGCAAACCAACAGAGCTTTCCCATATCCTCAGGGTGGGTTCTGGGAATGACCACCAGCCCAGAGCTGAGGTCCTCTGTTGTATCTTGCAGCTCTGTCTCTCTGGTGCAGCCCCGGCTGCGTCACAACAGTACCTTTGTGTGGGTCAATCTGCAGCACCGATCTTTCTCGCTGTAAGGCCGTGAACAGAAGGAGGGACCTTTTCGCTTCTCGTGGGTTTTGGGAGTAGGTCTTTATTTTGGGGTACTCAGGGGAGTTCCCTGGACCCAGGTTCGGAGTTTCCCCAGAGAGCGAGAAAAGGCCCCGACCCTGAGTCCTGGGGGGGTTTTTACCAGTTCCATTCCAAGGGGGTGGGTACAAGTTCAAGACCAATAAAACCAAGCCATGTACACATTCCAACATCATTGCAACAACAAGAACAAATCAAGCTAAATTGGGGAGGGTGCTTTGTTGTGTCCACCAACCACCGTCCATGCACTAGACCTTGGAGGTAATTTATGGATACAAGTTGCCAAGGAAGGAAAAGGATGATCTCAGGGTGGGAGGAACCAATCTGGGCAGAAGCCTGGGTTGTCTTGGAGACCTTTATCAACTTCTGATAAGAACAGGGGGCCTAGCTTACTCACTCTCTAACCAGCTAAGCTAAAATTACAGTTTACAATAAATGCTATCCTAACACTTATAAATCCACACAACACTACAGTCCTCCACAAGTCACATTCCATAAGCAGCCATAGAGCTGTCAGCTTTGATTCCAGGGAGGGCAGAAGGAGGTTTGCCTGCCATCTCAGAGTTCATTGCAAAAGACAACAAACTAGACTCCATTTGCCACTTCCACTGGTCAGAAATGTAGATTCAGGACTACCCTCATTCTTCTCTTGCTAAGGAGGGCAACAATTTTCCAGTCTCATTTCAACCTTCTCAGAGCTTCCCCAAGGTATACAGATTAGGACAAAGGATTATAACAAATTTTAACAAGCATAATTAAATTACATATAGTAATACGCAATTACAACATAATGGAAGTATATTAAATTATAACATAAACATATTATAATGTTACATGCTGTTCTTATTATGATTACATTAAGCCATACAAGCCAGACATGGCAATGAATGTTTACCTTGCACATGAATGAAAATTGTGACGTACTCAGCTGTGTGATTGATGATGAAATTCTTCCTGTCTTCCTCCTATTAAAAATTTAAACCATCCAGACTGAATTGATCTATGCCTATAAGTAATGCAAGAGCTACATGGAAAGAGTTGCAATGAAATACTGTAAACATTAAATTCAGCTTTTCAACTGATGTCAGGATTTTTAGTTGTAATCCAGTGTTACTTACTTGACAGACAACAGTCCACATCTCATCTGTGGTATGATCCCTTCAAGGTAAGGGCTGTGCTTGAGACTGCTTAAGGACACCTAAATGTCTAATTTCTTGAGCTCTACTAAAAAATTCCACCAAAATAATTGTTTTCTACCTAAACCTACAGCTTTCATACTGCAGTATTTTAAAAACATAATAAACAATGCTGGAAGTACAGTGTCAGTGGCTGACAGAGATGGGCAACATAGAGGAGTGGTGCTTTCAAATCATGTGGCTCTTGCCTTGTGATCAGTGAAACTGTGAATGTATTTTGCACAAAAGGGCTAAGCACACATCTTTCAAAACAAGTCTTTTAATGCCCTTACATTAGCAGTTTTGCAAGTTCAATCTCAAGCTAAACTACAGAAATTAAATTACCTTAGACTGAACTCATTGAATTCCAGTCAAAACAAAAAATTTACAGTACCTGACAGAAACTTTTTGAGTGCAAATGACTTTCAGCATCAAGCAAAAATCAACTGTCAATGAAGTGACTAAATTTTACAGCCATTCTTACTGATGACTTCTTGAAGTATTAAAAACATTGATTTAAAGGTGGGAGAAGTAGACAGGAATCTATTATAAAGCAGGAAATATGTCTTGACTATGAAAATCAATGCAGCTGGCAAACATGAGGACAGATAAATATGGAAAAAATACAATCATCTTTGAAGTGGCACTGAAGGACAACATGAAACAGGGCTCCCAAACATGTAGGCTGAACAAAGAACTCTTCACCATAAGAATAAAGCAGCAAACAGGCATTAATTGATTTCTATTGGAAACAGCACAATAAATAAAATCAGCTTATGAAGAGCTTTTATAGATAGTCCATTTTTTTTAAGCTTACCACAAAATTCTTGTATACGTTTCTAGGGCCAGAATTTTACCTGACTATGCAGACTAAACACATTTATCAAAACCTTACAATGTTTGCCATTTCATAGAGGATTTTTTTGTTCTGTTCTTACCCAAAAAACAGGTGATCCGTAAACATGGCTTAGCCTGGTGATGGTGCTGGGAAAAAATGCTGCATCACCAGAACACTTAGCAAAACAAATTCTGAAATATGTCCTAATACAGAGTGGCTTGAACTTCCATGTAATTAATGTCTTTCAGATACACTTCCTTTTCTTTTACAGAACACTAAATGTTTTATGCCATGATTTAAAATGACCATAAAATACCCCATAAAAACAAACACAATCTGAAGCTGTAAGAGTCAGAGCCTAATCACAGTCATTAATGTTATATAACAGTATAAGTGTTAGAGAATAAGATTATAGTGTCCTGTAAAAACAGAAGTTATCCACATTTCAAAAATTCACATATAATCTTACATTCAAAACAAACAAACAAACAAAAAATAGAGCTTGCACTGGGAATTCTGTTCCTAGAAAATATTTTGAATAGTATATTAAACAATTAAATAAAAAGATGCATTTCATATGTACAAAGTATGCTACATTCAATTCCATATCTGTTTCAGCTAGTTAATTCTCCATCAGAACTCAGACTGTGACCACACATTAATTCCTTCTTGTGGTGCCTTTCCTCTTCCAAACAACTGAAAATGGTAACACATGAGCTTCTGTTGCTCAAAATCATCTTTTCCTTCGTTGCCTTTGTCTCCTGACATGTTCTTTTCCCTGCAGCTTGAGAGGGATCAAACTTTGCCATTTGACTTGCATGTTTAAACACAGCCACAGAAATTCACCCTGAATGGCAAAAAATGTGGCAATGATCATGGCTGATGTACTGGTGGTACGACCCTTTTACACCATGATTTGCCTGAATTTTGGCCAGTAGGGCTGGGATTTCATTTCCTCATGCCAATCATAATGTGCCATCTTTAGGGTTTAATGCACAGGGTAAGGACCCGAGTGCTCTAATCTTAAAATTTCTGTGGAATAGGTGTAAACCATTGTATTTCACTGTTTCCTTCAGGAGATGACAGCCTGTCCCTGCCCTTTATAAATACAGTTGCAAGGAATATTGAGTAAAAATAAGGTTCAGAGTTTACCTTTTAGTTTTCCCCAAAGCTCAACAGAGAGACAGGTATCCATAAGTCTATAAGAGACACCAATCCTCTTGTGTCTGAAGGTGCCAAATCCAAATATAACCCATCCAACCCTTCTTTGATAACTACTGGGCAGGGATTTAGTAGAACATCTGTCATTATGGCAGCCCAGTATTTTGGTGTATTATATCCCTAGTGACTAGATGGCTTTTTTCCACTCTATCTGCTTCTAGTATTTCTTCCACCTAAAAGATTTCAAATCATACTCACTGACTGCTGTGTTTAATAGGCATCCTCAATACATTAAAACGTTGTTCCATGTGAAATGTGCTGTTAAGTACTACCTTGGTTAGTAATTTAGTTTAATAGGATATCAACAACACGTTGGCATTGTGCAGGTTTGTGACCTAATGATTTATGAGACAAGTAACATTTGCAGACACATTGATTTTGGTAACTGTGCAATGAACAGAACTGGAAAACAATTTTCATCCTTTTTTTAACATCTCTTTTTCCTCCTCTCCCAATATTAATTTATGCCTTGAATGGTCCCTTTTAAAGCTCATTGAGGGTTTGAAAAAAAAAAACAACTTGTAGGTCAGGGCATTATTTTTAAGCCTTCAACACATCAGGAGCCCCTTGCATTCCAACAAGTGACAATTAATGTGTTCCACATCACTGGTCCTTACAAGTGAGACAATAAAATGCACTGACTGTAGTAAACCTATTTAAGCTATGGTGAGATTTGCATGCCTTGACACTCAGAGAAATTAAGGACAACAATCCCACCTCATGCAGGGTGCTCCCCTGCACCAGCTGGCTGACACAGGTGGACACGTGAAGGAAGAGACAGCCCAGTTCTCTCAGACTAAATCTACTGGGAGCACCTGGTAGAAATCAGGATCCCTCAGGGCTCATAGGAGAAATAGTTTACTGTGCTGCTGCATAACCACACCAGCCTCAGTTATCTCATCAGGCAAATCAGACAGTGTGAATGGAGTTAGGACATGCTACAGGAGATACAAACACAACAGCTGATAGTAGAAATTGCCGTATTTTTTCTGCTTCTTTTTTTCCCTAGCAGCTGTTGGAACAAACCACATCAGTTTTATGGCAAGGGAGGGAATACACAAACATTTGCCATCAAAAAGAAGCTGCAATAAAAGGGAAAAGTTTGTGTGTCACAACCAGCAACTAATGGCAGAGGCAGGTGAGGGCTGGGAGCAGAGAAGGTGTCTGCAGTAGCTCTGATGCCCACACTGGGCCCTTTTTGCAGATCAGAAGCTACTGAGAGTCACAAACCCCAGGTGCAGCTCCAGCAGAGAACACTTTACCTGGCTGCTGCTGAGCCCTGGCACAGGCAGAGAGAGGGACCCACCCAGCTCGTGAGGAGAGGGATGCTGCAGCAGACACATCAGGGGTGAAACAAGCACTGTCCTCTCCAGGGGTGGATTGTGGAACTCTTCCACAGACAGGAACCAGAAAACATCAATTAGCACTGGCATAGTGCAGCCAAACATGGAGCATCCTTCTCTGCTCCATAATCAGTGAGAAAAATCATGTGCTGATCAGACTTGTAAACTGATGCTGAAATCCAGAGTTCACACCATGTTAATGCTGCAAAGTCTAGCTTAAATCTAAAAGATCTCTTTTTCTTTCAAATTTTATCCCAGTTTCAATCTTTGCAGCTGATCCACATTTTTCAAAGGACTAATGGAAGAACTATCCTTCCTCTCCCAGCTCCTGTCTTCATTATGACACCACGTGCAGCCCAGCAAATCTGCTGTTAGCAACTCAGCTCTGTCACTCAGTTCAACCTGCTTCAATTTATGTCATACGACCTCATGGTTATGTCCACTTCACTTTTATTTTAAGCTATATTCTCTTCCTCATTAAATATCTTTTCTAGCTTCAGTCAGACATGGCTATTTTATGGCTATGACAGCATTTCAAAATGGTTTTAAATATAGATTTATCCTCTTTGCAAACTCCATCTGATACTCTTATCCTCTTTAATTTCTTCTCTAATTAACATAGGTCTAAAGTGGGAGAAAAAAGTTCAAGGATTTTTAGGGATGTGTCTTCCTGTATATATTTGCACATCCTCAAATTGCTGCATCTTACTTGCACAGTGCTGCTGAGAGGATTTCTAGCTGGCTCAGCACTGCCTCAGTTGAAACCAGCAGAGCTGGCTCTGCCAGAGTCCTGGTGAGAAGCAGAACACAAAGGATGGCACCCAGTAGGTGCAGTGCTGTGCCCCAGGATTTGGGTCTGCTCAGTCAGAGCTACCTGGGGCATCCTCACACAGTGCACCCTGCCCTGTGGAGCCATAGCATAAAAGGCACTTTAATGTGAGTTCTGTGAGACAGAGGATTAATGATAGAGGAGATTTAAGAGAGGAAAAAAAATCAAGGAGCCATAGGAAAAAAGGAAAGACAGTGCCAGAGAAGGTTTTTTGAATTCACTATTCTGTTATGGCAAACTTTCTTGTTAAAGCCACATGAAATGCCCTCACTGAGAACTTTTGCAGCTGAAAACTGCAAAAGCATAGGACTTGCAGAATCATCAATCCACACCATAACCAATGTGAATTTGAAGCAGGATTTATAAGCTTATTTTCATTTGGCTAAAGAATGAGAGTTTATGCATAAATGTACCTATTCATTACCTCAGGCTAATACCCCTATTCCTCTTCTATCATTAAATTAGATTTTAAAATAAAATAATTTTCAGGCTTTTGTCAAGGTGTTGATGGATCAAATCTGTGTGACACTGATCCTTCCATGTCTGTAAATGGGAGGATTATCCACATTAGGAGAGATCTGCAGAGGTCACAAGTGTCAAATTGCTATTTAGTTCAGGCTATTTCAGTAAAAACTGAAAAAAAAATTAAAAAACTTTTCAATGATACAGGAATTTGAATAAAAGTAAGGTTATCTGTTTCCAGCTCTACCAAACTTCACAGCCTCTCACTGGTTTGAGTGTCCCATGTTTGCCAGCAGAGAATAAATACAAGGGTTTTATTCCAAATGCCGTAAGTTCCCATCACGTTCACGCAGAAAAGATATTAAATATATTTGCAGAGAAACCACCAGATGCTCCCATCCACCACTGCAGAGGAGAAAAAAGCAGGCAGTGGAAGAACAGTACACCCCTTTCAAACTAGCTTTTCTAAATTACACACAATTCTTAAATGCTTGTTAACTTCCTGGGACTGCAATTATCACGGCAGTGACAGCAATAAAAATAAAAGTGAGAGCTAAAAAATAAGGTGCAAACCAAATTGATTACAAATCAAATACTCCTAAATAAAAAATATTAATTTCTTCAGTCAGTGCTAATAATTGAAATGCTTTTTGAAGTTGGTTATTTTCAAAATTACTTGGAAATGAAGATGAGTGTTCCTTCCTAACTGCAGGTTGTTCTTAAACTACAAGTAAAATTGTAGTAGTAGATATACTAGCAGTATACTAGATATACTAACAGTAACTAACAGAAGATCACAACTACCTAAGCTGTGTTCTAGATGTCACATATTACATTAATCTACTGGAATTAATCAATATATTGAATTTATAGTACAGTAAATATAGCTTAACAAGAATTGATCCAGCACCAGGTGTGTATGCAAAATCCAAATACAGGTTTAATAAATTTTAATAAATTAGACCACCTTGCTAATTTTCACTTTAGATGCTCATTTATAATCCCAATGTCTCAAATGTGCATCACCAAGTATCTTGAAAAGCCTGTTCTTGGGTTGCTGACTTTTTTTGCTAAAGTGTATCTCCTTGGCATGTACCAGAATGCTTCCAATTTTCATCAGTGCAATAAGTATTATATAATAATAATGAGTGTTATTATATATACACAAAATTAAGACAAATTAACTGGGTCAGTTTTGTAGACCAAAACACACCATTTTCCTACAGATTATTTCACAGAGCAGGGCATGGACTGGGGCTGCTCAGCAGGGGAAGATCCAGGCTGGGACAGGCAAGAGCTTGGGAGGGAGCCTAGCAGCACAGCCCAGGGAGCCATGGCACCCTTCCTGCTCGCCTGGTGAGGTGAGATGAGTTTCTCCAGAGAACCATTCAGATTGGAAGCCCAATGGAGCTGTTTTCAATCACCTGTCTCTCCCCCTTGCCCCCAGAAAGAGTCAAGAAGGGTTAATTTTGTAGTGCAGTTACCTCCAACAGTGGCTAATGGACCAAGGCATCTGTTGAGACTCATTAAGAGCCTGAGTCTCCTTTATTCCTGTGAGATCAGGAAGCTCCAACAGCCCCAGACAACACAATGTTCCTACTGAGCACATTTAAATTATGATGCTAATTTAAGACATCCAACACTGTGGGCAAACCTTGGGCTGTGGGGGTGCCACACAAATCTGCTCCACCACTCTTTTCCCATCTGTTGCATTGTCACCACACTTCCAGTGACAGAGGAAGAGCCTAGAGATGCGTCCAAGCAGCAAGTTTCTAAAACCTCTGAGATGACTTGCTTCTACAAGATGATGCCATTTGCACTCAAGGGCAAAGACAGTCTGGCATCCCACACAAGAAACTCAGCTGTTCCTTTAGGGATTTGCTTGCTGGGAAATGTCAGTAGGCAAAGCAAGCAGCAGGTTATCAAGCCTAAATTCAGTTCTGTGTATAGAAATTAATAGGAACATTATAGTGTTTTCTGGGTAGAGGCATG
Organism: Aegithalos caudatus; assembly: GCA_013389925.1. Lineage (NCBI taxonomy): Eukaryota > Metazoa > Chordata > Aves > Passeriformes > Aegithalidae > Aegithalos > Aegithalos caudatus. The sequence goes on along the minus strand of WEIU01000435.1, from coordinate 137,858 downwards.
AAAATATGATGCCCAAAAGTGGATTTAAACTAGAAAAGGATATGTAAACTCTACGTTCCTGTAGAATTTGAAGCTGAAATCAGACATTAGCCTCCACAACGTCTGCAGAAAGTCTGCCTTAAGGGAAATAAATGGTGAGAAGTTGTTAAATATGACCTGCCTGCCAATTGTACCTCTGGGATCACCTCACTTCCCAAAACAGCTGGGAAAGGGCAAGGGTGGGAAACTGCAGAGACTGAGGAAATGCTGGCAGAAAAGCTGCTCTCTGGGTCAGACACCAATTTCCTGTAAACAAGGAATAACTCCAGAAACCTGCTGAAATACAAAGGATTTAATCAGCTCAGGATCCTTGGCTCAAAACTCATATTTTTCAGAAAGCATTGATCAACAAGGGTTTTCAGGAAGGCTAAGTAGAAAAAGTGACAAAGAAGTACAACTATTTATCCCAAATATAACTTTATTTTCAACTGCAGCGAACCGAAGCAACTGAAGAAGTGAGAAATTCCATGTGTGAACACTTTCCTTCTGGATTCTCAGAATTATTCATCAAAAGTATCTGTTATCTGACAAACCAGAATACATCATTAACTAGAAACTGGTGACACTGAAGAGGTGTGGGAAGGAGTTTATCTAAATGCCTAGGAACAGATTCTTCCAACACTTTCATTGCAGTAATATATTTGGGTTTTTATCACAGACTGACAACAAATAAATGTAATCTCATCTGTTCTATTTGTCTTTCAGTCTCTGTCAGCTGTCAGCTTTTTTCTCAGCATTTTGAGGCAAACTATAAAGGTTTTTTTCAAAAAGTATTTCAAAAGAATATGAAGTAAATCCATATTTTGCTTCCCTGTTGCCTCTGCCTCCACCTAAACAAGTGGTCTGAAAACAAATAAACCAACCTGCAAATAGCTTCTAAGTTACACTTAACTGTTTGACAGTACATGTCAAACCCCAGCTACTAAGGAAGATTTTATGCTGAGGTGTGTTCAGATGCTATAAGAAGATTCCTAATGCAGCTGAGTGGAAGAAGATTGTCCCATTTTATACCCACAGCATGATTTCCTAGTGCTGAAAGTGGCACTGCAGCTCAGGAATGCTGCAAGGATCTTAGAAATGCTGATTACTGAGAGAAGCATCAGTGACAGGACCTAGGGGAATGGCCTGAAGTTGAGTCAGGGGAGGTCTGAGTTGGGTATTAGAAAAGTTCTTTCTCCCACAGGGTGGCTGGGCACTGGGACAGGCTCTCCAGGGCAGTGGACACAGTCTGAGAGAGCTCAAGAAGTGTTAGGTCAGCTCCCAGGCACATGGTGTGACTCTTGGGGTGTCCTGTGCAGGGCCAGGAGATGGACTCTGTGATCCTTCTGAGTCCCTTCCAACTCAGCTATTCTGTGTTTCCATGATTCTCTGATTATAGAGCACAACAAATGTGTTCTATCACGTGCAGGGAATGCAGGACTTTTAAACCAGAGCCATTGTTGGGCTACAATCACTTATTCTGTTCTTTTTGGGCAAGGAACAACCTTGTGGTATTGCTAAGGAGCAAAGATGATTGTATACACTGTGTTGTATTGTCTGGTTTCACTCTTGCTCTTTTACTGTCAGGCCAGAAAGGTTCTGGACTGTGGTGCTGGTTCTTTGGGTGCCAGCAAGGATGGCATTTCGTAAAGAACTCACAATCAGTCAGCAAGCAACTTCTGCAGAATTTAAATTATTCTTCTTTGTCCTAGTTCATCTGTTGCTTCTTTGGTTCCTTGATGCCACAGAAGAATGGCCAGATAATGAAGCCATGATTGCAACATAAAAATGCAAATTAAAACTCTAAGAATAAGATCTACATAAAACAACAGGCTGGTCTAAAGGCTTTTAATCTGGTGGCCTTGGCTCAAATCCTTAGTGCAGAGCAACCACTCAGCAATAGTGTAGGTGTTTCATCCAGTTCTGGACCTGACATTCCAGTATGGCATTACATGGTTCAGCACTCTACTGTTCCTTTGAGCCACTGGAGGCTTTGACAGATTTCAAAAGGAAGGTCCAGTGTTTACCACCAGAAAAGTAATATTTGCTAAAATACTTCATTAGTCCACTCTTTTTCAACCCTGTACCTTTGCAGGGCAGATTTTTTATAGTTGCCTGCCATTCTGACTGCTTTAGGTTCTTACAAGCCTCTTATTATTAGAGAAATTCATATTCTTTTATGACAGGATCCTCAAAAGACCTTGACAGCAGGGTAACATTTTCACCTCCATTTCAACATTTGTGGATAATACAAGGTATAGGCAGATCAATGTCTTAAGGCTGAACAGATACATTCAAGACCTTCAGGTAGGACTATTCTGAGACATCAAGCAGAAAAATCAGAAGTCCAGGTAACATGAACCTTTTGAGGAAACATCAATAAAATGAAGGTTCCTTAAATTCAGAAAGAGATTTGGTTATACATATGAACTCAAACTTCGAGAAGAATGAGTTACTGGAAGAGACTGCCTGAATCCTAAATGCTTTGAAAGAGAGAACAAGGAGACAGTGGTCTAGGGAGGCCAGTGAAGTGGAAGATGAATTTGTTTTCACTTTTGTGCAAGGGTGAACATCCTGACCTTGGGATGGGCTCATCGATGTAAAGCTGGAAACCTCCCTGAACCTTCAGGGTTATGAGTCCTGACCTAGGTGATGTAACCCTTCAAGGGTGATCTCAGAGAGAGCTCAACACATCCCAAAATTATCCTGCTCAAAATCATCCCAAAATCAACTCAGCACAGCTGCTGCAGTAGTTGCTGGGGTGGGTAAGCCCAAACCCAACCCCTGCAGCCTTTTAGAACTGAACAAAGCTCAAAGATGGGGGCCACAGCTGTGGGCAGGTAATTCAGATAGACACTGGGATTGTGCTAGGTAGCACACTTTAAAAACAACAGCTGATGCACTAGGCTTGTTTTAAAATTAAGAAATAGTAGTCTAACAGATCTGTGCCTCAACATGCACAGCAGCTGCAGACACCACCTTCTGGAGTTAGAATAAACTCACTGCATCTGTAAATTAGACATTTATATGTCTGGCCACTGTGGTGATTATTGTTGCTATTAAGCAAGAGTGCAGAAAATCTAAATAAAACATGGAATATTGGTGTTGATCATTCACTTACTTCTTTCCTGATGCAGCCTGCTGTTGTGCTAAGAAAAAATAAAATACAATTATGCATTATAGCATAACACTTAATTAGCTTTACAAGAGGACATTAAGCAACACACCAGATGCTAATGAAACCCTGAAAGTCCATTTTGTAATGAAGCACATATGTACTAACATATTTTAATTTCAAGCTGGTTTAGGGATTACAAAAAAGAAATTGGAAGTTACAACCTCAAGACTGCACAAAAACATGCAAGAAGTATTACTGGGAGTAGGATTTATAGTTTAAAAAAATATCTCTATCAACAAAAAAAAAAACCCACACATGCAGTGCATTCATCAGATTAAAAGAACTATGACAGCTGGCAGCACTACTGGTAAGCCCCCTGAAGATAAAAAGCAATACCAAGTCAGAAATCACTGGTAGTCTGAAAAAAGCCCATGAAAGCCTCAAAGAAAAGTATGTGTAACCCATTTGATGAAAAGTGACTGAAGATCTGCAAAAAGAAAGAGATGATCACAGGATTAAGCCAGGAAAGTTATCTATTTAAAATCCTTTAAAGATACCAATGTGATGTTCTTAAGACTTCTATTTCTGCCCAAATGTGAACTATCTCTCCAAGGACCCAGTTCAAAGATAATCAAAGTCACTGAGAACCATAAATTCTGAATAATCCTGAGGATGTCCATAATTGCCATCACTGTATTGTCCTTTTAGAGGGCAAGTGAGAGCAGCACGTGGCCTCAAGTTCCAAAACAAGCCCAGAGCAGGGATTTGAGCCAGACCATTCCTTGTGCCAAAGTATCCCTGAATGCTGGACCTGCCAGCAGTAAATGGAGCCTCTTTTGCTTCCCCTGCCCTTGCACAGAAAGCTCCAAAGTGGCGCTTCTGGTCATAATAAACAGAGAGATTCAAAGTTAAGATTTCTGATGCCCTCACTTCATAGCAAGCAGGGTTATTTTGCTGGAATAACAGGAGCTTTGTGTGTATTCAAGCTGCTGTGGTACTGGAGAACAGGGTACCCAGGAGAGTTTGCTTTCTACAGGGTTGGGGGCAGCCAAGTGGCTATTTCTGGATTGCTGGGGATGGATTTACAAAAGAGGGTGCTTCTGAGTGTATCACAAACTGGAGTTCTATCCAAAGTGAATGGAAATGGAGCAATTAAGAGTTAGTCTGTGTTTGAAAATTTGTTCCTTTGATTGTTGAGGCAACATTTTACAATATAGATATCTCTGTTGCCATATTGTGGAACTGCACAGCTGTGTTCATATTCTGATTGTGATAAGGTAAAAAACCTAAATTTGAAACAAACAAAACCAAGCCAGAAATAAATCATATATAAACTATCAGACTGTATTTTACAGCAACCCTCCAGAACACTCTATCTAATCCCAGCAATATTACAGACACTACTAACACAGTAAATATTTTTTAGGGACTGAAGTAATGCAGCATCTCTACCACCTGAATTGATGCTTAGCAGCAAAATGGTTGTTTCTTTCCACAGTTTCAAAACCCTCAGTTCCAAACTCTTTGAGGCAATCAGAAGAAACTGCAATGGAAACTCCTTCCATGACCATTCTCCACAATGTTACTCCTCACAGTTAGATTATTGCAGCAACTGGGACAGCTCCCAGGTCTCTACAGAATGCTGAAGAGTTTTTACACCTATTATCTAATAAAACATGCATTTTTTCAAACATAGGTGCAACATAAAAATTCATCTAATAGCTTTATATGAAGCTGAATGAGTGCAAAAATAAAGAGAAGAAAATGGACAAGATACATTTTCTTAATACATGGTTACAACTAAACACAGATAATTCTTTCCCATTTGTAAATGAGCAGTTGTATCTATGTTATCATTATGCAGTTCTCCTTCTCCCTCTCCTCTTAAGGTATTGATTTTTTTTCCTGCTAATGAACTAGGCACTCTGACAAATGTAAACATCCCAGCGTCCAGCAATTTCAATACATAAACCTACTAGGAAACACAGAAACATTCTGCAGTAGTCACAAAATGCTTGTTTTACCAGTCACTTGTTAACACCCAATGCATAAATGTATATAATTACTCTAGTGCTTCATGAACCACCATTACCTGGTTGAAGAACTTGGACAAATTGTTTGACTTATCCTGCACTCTCATTCTCAGCATGAGCTGGAAACATGCCAGAAGAATAAACTAGCCAACAGATGTTAATTGTGCACTAGACCACACTGCATGACTCCACATCCTACACAATTTTAAATATTGCAATTACTCAGAGATACAAGGGCACGCTCTCCAGACAGCCTTTCACACCTTAAAGAATTGTTTTGGGAAACATGCAAGGAAGCAAGACGAAGTTAAGAGGTTAATGCAAAACACACAAACAGTAGTGATGCTTCCAAGGAGCTCTCCCAGATCTTCCATGTTTCATACCAAGGAAAACAGAGGAAAGTTCAGAAAAATGCAAGCAAAGAGGATTTGGGGATGAGGACGATAAGGACTGGCAGTGAGTGAACAAACTCAGGAAAATCAAAAGGCAGAGAGGCTTGCGCTCCACAGCAGGGAGCTCTGTGACCTCCGGCTACATGGGGGTGAAGGGCTGGAAATACAAGGTAGCATAACAGGACCCTGATCTTAGTTTGGGTTCTCACTTTTTTGATTTCTCACTTTTATTGCCCTTTTAAAAAGCCCCAGTTACAAGACTGAAAAATCTGAAAGAATTTTTTAGGCTCAAATATTTCTTTTCTCAGCCTTGTTTTGGTTGTCAAGTAAACACAAACTTTAAAGAGAAAGCTTTTTCCAGACCTGCTCTTTTGATGAGAAATGAAATTAGTTTTCTTTTAGAGATTGCTATCCAAGTGTAATTAGATAAGTTTACAAAATATATTTTATTTCCCTTCAAATGGAAATCATATTTTAAAGGAGATTAGAATGTGTAACTTCTAAGCAGAATCAAAGGAGCTTATCAACATACAAGTCTTTTATTGTCTGACAAGCATGGAAACTTTGTCTGAGTAGAGATTGATTTGATGCCAGCTTGCTGCAATTAGAAAGCAATTAGCATTCTTTCAAACTGAGGACCAGAAGAATGGCCTAAGGATGACATTCAGTTCAGTGAATAAGAAAGAAAATTTGTGCCTCCTGCTTTTGAATAAGTGATGATAGAGTTTGGAAATCCATGACTGTACTGTAAACTCCATCTGCTGCCTCTAAGGCCAAGCCCAAAACATAAACAGAGAACTTGTTAACTGGTGAACACAGTATTTTGACTTTGAAAAAGAAGTATGCAAGTAGGTTTTTATGATTAGCCACCATTTTTTCTTGCTCTTTTAAGATGATGCCCTACTGGATTTTGACTAAGAAATCTCAGTTCACTTATGCACTAATGATGGCAACATTGTGAAGACAACCAGCCCTCATATCTTGTAAATTCTAGTTTAATTTTTTGTAGGGAGATGTTTTTGTTTTGGTGGTTTTGTTTTTTCCACTTCAATCTCTGTGCAAGGGTATGAAACAGCCTTGAACATACTGCAAAAGACTTCAGCACCTTCACAAAATACCATAATTCATTAAATACAGCTGACTGAATTAATTCTTTTCACACAAATACCAATGTTAATTTTCATCAAGAGCTAGTACTCCAACCAACAGCAGTAAATCCAGAATAAATACTCTACTCATCCCCTGTTCCTTCCATTTTGCTGACTGTCATGCTGTTAGGAATCTTGCTGGGAACTATTGGAACCAGGAATACAAAATACCTGAATTTTTCAAGAAAAGCCATTTTATTCTGGAAAGATACAAAAACACAAACCAGGGACTTCTCTTGTGTCTCTTGTTGCAAGTTTTAAATTTTTATCCCTAAACCAGCACAGAATGGAGAAAGGAAGATGAGGCTTTGCTGATTCTCCATTTGAGGTAGTAACTACTTGGCTGCCCTTTCAGCATCATCTTTGAACAATCATTTCCTGGAAGAAGGGGAATAAAAAGAATGAATTATAGAATGCAGTGCAGTAGAAATTGATCTAAAGACAGGTCAGGATAGAGGAAAATGATACACATTTTTCTCCTTTACTTGTCTGTAATGTCATGTTTCTTCATAATGATCCCAATAAACAGGCTTTCAATGGAAATAGCCATGTGAAGACTTCTGACATCACCAGTAAGCACGGGACTCACCACTATTTCATGTCCATCATTAACATCTCTCAATTGCCAGTGAAATAGAAACACAAATATTTAACAAAACCTCTCAAACAGCAGAAATAAGGGAGAAGAATAAAGAGTTGAAGGGAGGAGAGAAGGCATTTGTTTCCTGGCTGGAACAACTCACTATAGAGAGAGGATTAAATTTATTTTTCTAATTAGAACCTTGTTAGTTTTGAATTATATTCAGCAGTGTGGAAAGGAAATCATGAGGGAGATGGTGTATAAGCCAATGTTAATGCCCAGCAACAACCACAATAGACAAGATGTAACCAAAGGTGAAATTGCACAAGCTCGTATCTCTTCACTTTAAGGACTGAAAGAAGAAAAACTTTAAACTGTAAAGAAAACGTCACCACAAGTTTTAACAAGGCATTTGCCAAGGATACACTTGATCTGACAGACCTCCCAAGCAGTAACTGCTGTCATACACATGACAAAGAAAACCCTAAGAAAATCCAGATAAACAGCAAATAAAACAGTCTAAACCAACCCTCATTATATCTAAAAACTGATATTCTGACAAGAACCAAAACCATGATCTCATTCAAGATAAATTAAAATTTAAAAAAAAATTTTAAAAAGAGAGAATTTAGGAGACCTTCAGTTTTATTTCACCCAAGAGCATGTTTATAATGCCATGTCAAGATGAGCTTTCTGACTAAAACTTGGTCAGGATTTGTATCTACGCTGGAGTTAATGACATTGCCCTTCAAGGGTGACGAGTTCCTTGGTAAACAATTACATGTAACCATAAAGCAAATTAACACTGAACCCTCAGTTACAGCTCACTGTCAGGGTATACTGCAACCTCAGCAATCCTCCATGCAAACACCCTCTCAGGAGAGCTCTGGGAGGAGATGGATATCTCAGAAATCTGTAGAACTCCTACATTAATGAGTGAAACTGGGGACTGCAGTTTGGGGGTTGGCATGAATAATTTTGAGAAACAAGATACACATTTGTATTTACATTAGTGTAATTTCTGGAGCATGCTGCCATAAAAAGCTATGAATTTATCCTGTCTAGTAGGCTTCAAATCAAGGCTGAAGACCTCTGTAGAATATACACCATGATGGAGCTGAAGTAAAGATTTTTAACATAAAATAAAGTTCCATTTCCTCTACTACACAATGTCAGGGTAAGCAATCAAATATCCAAATTTCTGCTTAAAATCTATGGTTCCATACTAAGAAAAATTTCTGAAGCAGTGGAATGAAAGAAAAACATAACTTTTCTACATTGATGAGGATAAAAAGCTCCTTTTCCAGTTTTTATACCTACCAAAGCAAGGAGACTTCTGGTCTAAACTAACCTTTGAACAAACACAGAATGCCCTTTTTAATGTCAACACCTATTCCTGATAACAATTAGACAGTTCAAAATAAATGCCCCAAAACTAATATTTTAAAGCATTTTTTCTAAATATTGCTAGAGCCAGAACCTGGGTTGAAAGCAGGTACTTTTTGGGTGGGAATGAGGGGAGCTGCAGGAACAGCAAGAAAGGGAATGAAGACAACAGCTTGGAAGCAGCTTCCACAGCCTTAGAAACACAGCTGACATGACAGAGAAAGATTTAGTGCTCAATGCAGTCTGAAAGCAGCAGAGAAATACAAGGGATTTATGTATTTCATGCATTAAGTCTTGTTGTGTTCACAAAAACAGAAGGTTTTGCATTTTTTTTTAATTAAATGAGGTTGCACATGAGAAACACCCAACTCCCTTACCAACACAACAGAAGCAAACCAGAAGACCCAGAGATTTTGACTAATTACCCATATCAAATGGAGAGACAGAGGATAATACAGCTGTAAGTTTAATAATTGGCTATTGTAACAAGACTGACATCACTGAATGTCCTTGGGATCACCACTTCTTTTGGTAATAAAGCATTCAGAATGGTTATGGTGAACATTACAAATGTTTATTAACATAACAGCTCATTCTGGTTCCACAACATGCAGGATGAATATAATGGTGCTACATGTATTATTCATAGTGTGTAAAACCAAAATAATTCCTTGCTTCAGTCTTCTGGATTCATAATTTAAGATGAAGAGACAGCCTCTCTCTTAAAACAGAGATGTTTATGCTGCTCTAACTTAGGTTCATTTGGGTCTCACACAGACACAAAGCAGAGGATGTGACTTAACACATCAATCAATGTGAAAAATTGTTAATGTAGCATTTCCAAGTGCCCTGATAATCTCAGAATTAAAAGCAACACCGCAGCCTCTTTTCTCAAGCAAAATATCATGTATTAAACATAGCAGATGGAAAATAATGTTATATAAAACAGCAGATAAATAAATTGGGATCAGGAGCACAAAGCAGTGTGTGTAGCAGCCAGAAACCTTTAATTCCTCCAGTTCCTCGGGTAGCTCTAAAACTGGTAATAAACCAGCTTAAACTGTTTCTGTGGGGTTAGAGAGCTTAAAGAACAAGCACTTGTGAATGAAATTTCAACCCAGTAGTGGTGTCTGCCTGAACACCAGAGTTAATAAAGGAAGTGTTGACAGTCCCTACCTACAAAATGCTACAATACCAATTGAAATGTCATGCATGGCCAGCCCTGCCTCAACAGCTCCCATCTCTTGGCCAAAGGAAGAGGTGACAATCTTCTTCTTAGTAGGTCTTCTTTTTTTTTTTTTTTCCCTACAGGGCACTACAGAATAAATTTCACTACAGACAGTACTAAAATACTGCTCGTACTAGGAATATTTATTTGTTTAGAGTCTTCTTAAGTATTATAAAAAAGCAAATAATATTATTTTATATATTGATTGCATATAAAGTCAGTTTTGGATCAAATATATCACTCAGGAATTTCTGAGAGAAATTGCCTTGGACATACAACAAAAAAAAATGTCTTTAGAAACCAGGTCAGATGTGTTGTATTATTTCATTTTGGTATTTTCCAATGTGATATTTGATTTTTTATCTTAAAAAAGAAAAAAAATAAAAAGCTTTTTTGTTGGGAAAAACACATTTTAAAAATAAATATTATCAGTCCAAACCAAGTCATGTGGAAATCATGTGGAAAGCCAGAACATTAATAAGAGGATTAGTGACAGACTGCAGAAATTGAAGGAAAAGCATAAGAAACAGTATATGAATATAGTGAACATAACCACATTCACAGGTAAGGTCAGGTGGTCCAAGATCAAAGCCTTTCCTCATCCAGATGAAATAAAAACAGACCAGGATGTTTCAAAAATCTCTAATAGTGAAATTGTCGAACATGTTCTTAAATCTCTTACCACTTTTGGCCTAACAATTTCCATTATGAATGTCTTACAAATCTAATTCACAGGAATTTTTTTTTAAGATATTTAATTATTCACTAATTTATCCAGGAATATTAGGTAAACATGATGTGGGAATTGGCAGCCCCTGTGCCCTACAGAGTGCCACTTCCAAGCAATCAAAGCAATTCCTAGTGCAGATTTCACACAAAGTGCCCCACATTTCCCTTGGGCTGGGGAACCTTGACTGCTGCTCCCCGTCCTCTGAGGCTGCCCTGTGCAATTCCCTGTGCAATTCCACAGTTGTTTGCTCCAGGAGGCACAAATCAGGTGCCACTTAGAAACCTCTGTGAAGCAACACCTCATCCCTAAACCACTTGACAACCTGTGCTGTTCATCCATCCCTCCCCACGTTCGGAATTTGCACTTCAGGCATTCACTTGGACAGGTGTTTTCATGTATAAATCAGACCCATAAATTATGTCTGAAACCACTCTGGTGCCTGACAACAAGCAGAGAGGAAGGATGACACTTAAGCAGGAGAGTGATGAAAAATGACACTGAAGATGACTTTGTTCTGTCCTGGAAGGGGGCACAGAGTGCTCAGAGACATGGCCCTGCCTGAGGCAAAGGGAAGGGACCTTCCCTGGCTGGTCAAGGCAGAGCAACCCTGTGTGCAGCCAGACCCATCACCAATTCCCACTCTGTTGTGTGCAGCCAGACCCATCACCCATTCCCACTGTTATCATGGGCTCCCTGTTGACAAGACTCTTCATGTCCTCTTTCTAAAAGATGCCTTTAAGCATTCTTTTATTTTACTTCCACCAAGCAGAGTGGGCAGCTTGTATCTATCCACAAAACGTTGCCATTTTTCCCATTAAATATCAAGCCTGAGCTAGAGAAGAAATGGTGAATCCTTTGCATTATAATAACCAGAACAAATCTGCCCCACACTTTTATTTTATTTCACAGTTTACTCAATGTTTCAATTTTTGGAGCACAGCAGTGGCATTTTTCCAAGTCCAAATCCAATTAGTCTTTTCATTATATGACTGCAATGCAGAGTATTAAAAAAATTGATTGTGTTTGGTGTCATTTATTTAATCTGAGTGTAAGTAAAATTGCTTATTTGATCGTTTATCTAGGAGAGAGTGTCATATCACAGTTTTACTAATCACAGAATTTGATTTTATTTTCATTTGTTATTAGAGACTGCAAACAGTGGAACAAAAAAAGTATATTTACAACTTTCAGTTAAGAACTGAATTTCCCACCTGAGTCAACAAACCACCCTCAGTGAGACTGTGTGTATGTGGAGTCAAGGCTAAACTAAAATACATACCCATGTGTTTAAATAGAAAGATAGTAAAACTGTCAGCAGGAACACAATCAATAATTACTGTGGTGTCTGAAGGAAAGAAAAAAAAGCACCAAACTCCAGAATGCCAAAGGGAATTTTAGCAGAGAATGATGGCAGTGTTGTTCAAGCCCTCAATGTAGCACATTTGATCACCATAATAAAATTATTGAGATGATGCAAGCGGGCTTTAACGAATACATGACAAATATTTTTTTTTTTTTTTTAATTTGCATTATTTTTTTTCTTTGGCTCACAGGAATTTCTAAATTAAGATTTTTTAAAATCTTATTTTCTCCTTATAATTAATTTTTTCTGTACATTTTAACTGTTAAAACCAACCACTTCCCCAGCTCTTCAGGATCAGAAAAGATAAGCTTTGAACAAAATGTGCATGGTATAAATAATTAATTTACTTCTGCTTCTATGGTAGCTTTATATGTTTTTTGCAGCTTAATGTCTGATAAATGACACAGACAAATTGCCCTCACATTTGAGGAAACTGAGGGTCCAATTTGGAAATTTTCAAATGAGGACCAAAATACTGTCAGAAAAAAAAATACAGTGGTCTGTATATTTAATGTAGGAATATTTCACAATTTAAATAAATTTTCATTAAAAGAAAAAAAAAAATCTTCCTAAGGAGAGTTGCCTCTCCCATGAGCTATTCTCCATAAAGTACAAAGAAATTGGGACCCACAAATCTGACCTTAGAACTGCAAAATGCTTTTCCCTCTAGCATCATCTGCAGTGTTGGAGAATAGTTTGTTTGGCACATATGCTCTCTGAGTGTGAAGTCATTCCAGTGAAATGAAAGACAGTCTGGTGGAGTTCATTCATTAATTTTCACAGCAGTTGGTGCCCTGTTGGCATTTCAAATTAACGTAAGGAAAAGTTCAAGAGATTTAACTTCGTTTCAAATCATGTCTGCTATGATTTTGAAGAAATGTTACAAATAGATTAAATTGCATTAGTAAAAGCTAATTGCAGAGCAAAAGAGAAGAATATTAAATGCTAAGTACCAAGCTAATTTCAGGGTAACATAATTTTACCAACTGAATCATGCCCTGCATGAAAGCTCTCACTCAAGCAGCTGCAGTGGTGATTGAGTCTCAGTGCAGGGCAAAAGTCCCTAAAGATGCTGGTTTGGAAGTGTTAAACAACAACTTGGAATGAAAGGATTTCAGTCCTGTTCATTGCACAGCTCCAAGCCCTTCTCTGCAACTGGATCCAAGGGTCTGAATAAACCAGTTCTAATGTGTATAATGAACTCTTCAGGGCTACTGATAAACTTCAGGGCCTTAAGGACATTCAGAGCTCTAATGATGGGGCTGGGGTTTCCTGGCTCTTGCCCTTGGCTAGTAATTGCAAAACTCCCAGTAACGTTTTCTGTACTAAACTATCCTGATCTGACCATGAAATAGGGAACTTACATTAAACCCCCTGCAATCTCAAGTGTAATTGCAGCTCCTTATTTATTTCTGCACTGGTTGGTTTTGCTGTTTGTCCTTTAAGGTCACAGACAACCCAAGAAATACATCAATTCAAGGAAAAAGCCCACTTGCTGATGGAGAGAATTAAAACACTTTTTTTTTTTTTTTCTGAATAACAGAATATCCAATGCATTTTATACTTTGCTTCCTTCCTGCTGTGTGGGGAATTTCTGTGTGAAACCAGTGCACTTCAAATGAAAAACCTGACAACTGAAGAAGAAGAAATTAAGGTGATAAGACTGGGGAAACACAAAAACTGTAGCCTCAAATTACTTGATCACAAATCAGGGAGCCATTAATGAAGTTGGATAAAAGCTGACAGAAGAACTGAAGTGCAATCACCTAATTTAAATATTAGCAGTGCAGATAGCTGCATTTAAGCATCTCTCTTTCTATATAAGAGAGAAACAGGTTCTTCAATGCTATGGTTACTCTTTCTTTGTGTAGGAATCAGAAGGGCTTATTTTTCTCCTTACCTATTTATTTTTCCATTGTCCAGAGTCCAGATGATATCCAGAGTTAGGTAGGTTGAGTCCTTCCTACTCCCTGGTGTATGGATGCTACTAAGAAACCAAAGTGAGGCACTGGAACCTTGAGAGGCTACACCAAGGGATATTTGTGAGGCTGGAGGAAAGGATGAAACTCATCATATTTCCAAAATTAACTTACTTAAGGACAGGACATACACTGCAGTGGCACCACATCACTCAGGTCCACAAGTGTTGACAAATTTTCACAGGAATAGGGCACTTCATTGAAATTGTTCTGGCTTTATTTTTTTTACTTTAAAAAAACCATTTTTTCATGATGGAACAGCAGCAGGAGCTGTAGAATGTCTGAGACCAGGTGAATTCAAAGTTAAATCAGAAGGATAATATGTGTCCAATAGCACTTCACAAACTGCTTGCAACAGGAGTGGGTGAAAACATCCATAAGGAAGCAATTTTATGCTTGTTATATTCAAAGTGTGGGAGGAACACTGTGAGTACATTTCTGAGCTCAGTAGACACAGTAGAGTTGCTTTGGTTTGTTTTCAAAGTAGAAGCTGAATAAACAGAAACATTATAATAACTCAGAGTTTGCTATGGCTGTAGACCCAAGGAATGAAGTAATAAGATTAAAAAAGAACAATATGTGCATTGTAGACTACTGCATAAGTGAGCTAAAGGACAAGGCTATGAAGCAGAAGGAAAAAATACAAGCTTAATCTTTGTATTTTGGAATATTTATGTTCACCCATAATAAAAGCTGGCCACAATTTTGCCTTAAATTAGTCTAAACCACTTAAACTGGTCCTCCCTTTCTCTAATATAATATAATGTTATGATATAAAATATGGAACCCCCATTTCAGCCACATGCATGTGCTCAGTGTGAAACAGAGATGGCTCCTGTCACAGGGCACACATTTCTCTGTGCTTTGTGGCACACAATCCTTGAGGAAACCCACCTGCAGACCCCTGTCTTTTCCTGCTTCAGAGTAACAGCAGAGAGCAGAAGGGCCAGAAGTCAGGGAGGAGAAAGGGGGAGAGATGATCCTGGATTCCCAAGTTCAAAGCCACCAGAGCCAGTGTAAGTCCCTGGAAGGGCTCAGGAGCAGGGAAGCTGGGGGTGCTCAGTTCCAGGGTCAGCCTGGGAGGACACAGTAACACAGAGTGCCCTGTTCTGAGGGTCAGCCTGAGCAAGGCAAGTGTTGGAACAAAGTTATTGGTTCTTCAGGCCTGGGTGATAAAATCCTTCCCTTCTGGATCAGTGGTGTCTGAGCAATGGAGAAAGCTCTACTTGAGGCTTTCTCTACATTCACAGGAATAGTTTAAAGGAAGTTCCTTTCCCTTTCTTTCCTCTTGGGTCCTTAAAGATGCTTTTGGATAAATTCCCTTTGCTTCACCCACATTTACCGGGACACAATCATCTGCAGGTTCACCACTGCCTTCTGACATTCATAAGTCATCAAAGCACCAAAACTCCTTGCCACAGACACAACTAAAAGTTTCTGCAAATTTGTGGAGTGTTTTATATGTGATTGGAAGCATGCAGCAACAGGCCCCATTAAGAGATTCCTTCCTTGGCCTTCTCCAGACTTTTCAATGCTGTGGTTTATTCAGAGGCCAAGGAGCTCTGAACAAGAGCTTCTGTTTACCAGGAGTTTAGTTATGCATAGCCACCCATATCCATGGTGACTTTGCAACATATCTGTAATTCCTTTGGATGGAAGCAGTCATCAGCTGCAATTTTCACCTGGGACACAGAACCCTTGGGATGAGTTGATTAGGGAAGCTGTGGCCAGTGGAGTCATAGCCATCATGCAAATTCTAAATAAAAGGCTGGAATTGAGGATAGCCAACTTCTGCCTGACATTTCAGCACTGCAGTTAAAGGTCTGCTCCTTTGGAGCAGCCTCTATTTGTCAAGTGAAACATCACAGATATTTTTCAGTTACTTTTAAAAAGATTTCAAAGTAATTAAAAAACTGAGTATAAATACCAGACTAAAAACTTGAAAATGCACTATGTGATTCAGTATGTCCATGATGTATTAAATTAACTACATATATAATGCTGAGAGACAAAACATTGCTGGCAGTAATTTAGTCCAAGATCAGGAAAGGAATTTGGGAATTACCACATGCAGAGAGAAAGAGACAGTGAATCACATCTCCCAGAGGATTTCCAAAAACAATGGAAAAATCTTACAGGGTGAGAAACAGATTTTTTAACTGCAATTGTCTAAAAACAAAATGAGTATTTCACAAAATGCTTTTGTCTCTATCAGCAAACACACACACACACACACAAAAAAAAAAAAAAAAAAAAAAAAAAAAAAAAAGAAAAAAAAAAAAGAAATCCAATAGCATAGATCTAGTAAAATGCCACTCTGTGGCATTTGGAGTATTCCACAAGTGTTTCAGTTTAAAGATCTTTTTATCAGAGGATGGTAAATTTGACAATGACAGTATTTCATGGGATTATATTGAATTCTGTATTTTAGGTAGCGAACTGGGACAAGCATAGAATTTTTGGGAAAGTCACATCATCATGAAAAACAATTACCTTGCTGCCATCCCAACTCTCTGTATATTGGCAATGCTTAGTGGAGCACCACCTTTAAAAACCTGGACCCAGAACCTCCCATTCTGCAGAGGTTTAATATAACAGACATCTACTCTGCACAACACAGCTTCATAAACTCTGCCGCAATTCCACAGCAGAGTCTCTGAGGAAACACACCCTTAATAATGTTCTTTTCTCCTGAAGAGATGCCAATCAGCCAACAAGTGAAGAAGCTTAAATGGACTATGCTTGCTTCTATGAGAGAAAAATGGATTTATTGTTATATCAAGAAGATAAAAATAAAATCAAATGTTTGCAAATCTCTCCCCCACACACACCCTATTTAGAAACTCATGCATTTCCAGAAATCTAGGAGGAAAAAATAAAAACAAAACCAGAGGGTATTAGTTTTTTTTCCAATAAATTTAGGGAGTTTGGCTTAATTTTTGTTTTGGTTTTTTTTAACTCTAAACATAATGTACCTGGACATGCTGTAAGAAACTTCAGCACACAAGTAGTACAGCCATTGTACTCCCTAATACTTTAAGAACAT
The DNA here is from genome assembly GCA_013389925.1 of Aegithalos caudatus. Taxonomy (NCBI): domain Eukaryota; kingdom Metazoa; phylum Chordata; class Aves; order Passeriformes; family Aegithalidae; genus Aegithalos; species Aegithalos caudatus. Next base: position 120,837 of record WEIU01000435.1, on the reverse strand, counting down.
TATTTTTATAATTATTAATTCTTTTCATCTGGGAAAAAAAAAAAAAAACTGTAGGAAAGGTCTCACAACTGATCTTCAAAAATTACCCTTTTGAATCCATCTTTATTACTGGCAAGAACACAGAGTTAATTCAGTTACTGCCAGGCTTATAATAAACATCTTGGTGATCAGGAGAGCCACTGGCCCTGTTTGGGAGTTTCAATAAAACTGTTCAACAGTCTGACAGATCAAAGACTGTAACACATTTTAGGAAATTAAGTTAAAAGCCAAATTTAAGTCAGCTTTGAATTAAAAGATTCACCTAAACAGACTGAAGGGAAAAAAGATACAATTAAAAATGTAATTTCTCAAATAAAACATGCTCTGAATCCTTCTAATCAAAATGTAGGCAGAAAACTTGTAACTAGAACTTTTCTGAGAGTCACAAAGCTGTTAAAAGGGACTGCTTTCCCCTCATCGTGCAACATGAGTGGGGTTTTTTCACAACATTCATCTTCTGAACTTAAGGACACTTACAGACAGCTATTTGTAGAGTTACAGAATTATGCTGACACAATTATTAATATTATTATATGAGAGGTTATGATAGTAATGCAAAACAAAAAGAAATACATAAAACATAGCAATAAAAGTGTGATTGCAATGCTGCAACAGAGTGGTAGCAGAGTTTTTGTGTAAATAGTGATGGGAAGATCTGTCACCCAGTCATGCCGAGGATGAGCAGAAAAGTGGCCCAGAGAACATGGGAGGGAGGAGCAAAGTCCTTCAGCAGCTCTGACAACAATTTACATTTGTAATCATGAACAGTGCTGCAGAGAGGACACAGTTAATGTGATAAATAACTCTGCCACCTCACTTCCACACATAAATTCCAATGTGCTTTCTTATTATCTTGCCTGACTTACAGAGGGCAGAGCCCTGCTCATGTGATTTTGCCTGTTCTTTTTTTTTCAAATATCCAGAAACTATACACAGGAAGTAAAAGAATATATTTTCTTTCCTGTTTCTTGGAAAAATATCTGTAATTGCATTTGTTAAATGGAGACCAGATCTTTGTAGGCAACTAATACAAACATATCACATCTGCTCTCCATTGCAGTGACTCTGAGAAGGTGAGTAGAGGCACTTTGCCCTCAAAAAAAATGCCAAAGAACTGTGTCCAACAATAATTTACCAGAGAAGTTTACAGACATATTACTTGGGGACAATCACCTGCCTTTTTTTTTTT
>WEIU01000435.1:68781-119585 GCA_013389925.1 Aegithalos caudatus | reverse complement strand
TTTTTTTTTTGCCACATGTCCTAAACACATTCTTGATGTAAAACAGCAGGCAACATACCAAGAGATTAATTTTACTTTTTTCCAACCATAACTGGAATATTTCTCTACCTCCTCCCTCACTCTTTGCAGTATGCAAGAAAGCTTGCTATAATCATACAGATCAGCATAGCTTATATTTATTGCCTAATTACAAAAAAGTAATAATAAAAATGAAAAATAGCAATATAGATTTTCAGTCATATAATTCCAATGTTCCACTTTACTAAAGTGATGTAAAACACCTACTCTTATTAGCCAGGAATATGCTGAAACAGCATTTAAATAGAGACAAAACCCACAGCCAGGCAGAAAGCAAAAATGCTACAGAGATTTTACAGTTTCCAATTAGGTGCTTCACTGCAAAGAAGACATGAAAAATACGATTTTCTATCTCCATAACTTTACACAATACACAAGGATCTCATGTTAACACTCATTATATATCATCAATCTCAGAGCAGTGTTTTGAGACCTCCAAATAAAAGTACAACCTATGACTGGACAAAAAAGGACTTTTTTTTGTTCCTAGGTTTGCTATATATCTTCATTTGTGGTGAGAAGATGCAATTCCCTGCTTTCACAGCTTTATGAAATACTGTTTACATGAGCCAAGGACCAAGACATTTCTTGTTGTTATGGGAAATTGTAGCATCTGAGATGCTGCAGTAGTTTGGTAATCTAAGCATCAGACACCACTGTGTTTAAATTACAGGACATTTTGGAGAAAACTACATACATAAAAATCAAATTAAACCAGCAAATATTAAGGTAGCATTAGGGTTGGGGCTCTAATTAACTTTCCTGAAAGTCAGACTACTCAAAACATTGGAGATCCTCAGATAGCTGAACATGGAAGGAGCAGAGAAAACGAGGCAAAGAGGCATTGTAAAATTACCTAAATCAAGGTCACAGCACGGTGCAGCCACTGCCCTGGGAGAAGGCTTTGCTCAAAGCAGGAGGGGACTGGAAGTGGCTCTCAGACATGCTGGAAATGCAGTTTCCACTGATTTAACACCACACAGCAGATGAACAAGGGATGTGCCATATTCTTGTTGTACAGGGAGAAACAGCAGACAGCCTGGAAGCTTGAGGAGAAGCTTCCAGGAACCTGGAAACCACAGCTAAGGAGGCAAGGAAGCTGACGTTTTTAGAAGTAGGGAGTAAAATGGCTTTTACAAATCTTTTTCTTATTGTGGCTGTGATGGCAGGTGCTTTCCTCAGCAGTGATCTCTCCAAAAAAACATCTCTTCATTTACTTTTAGTACACCTGTGTTCCTTCAGTGCCACTTTCTGCAGACAGGGAAATAACTGCAGGAAGCTCCTCTCCTTTTCTGACATGTGCTATCACAGACCTCATTCTCTCTAAAAGGTGTTTCTGAAGGCTGCTGAACCTGACAGCTTCTGGATTTAAAGAGTAAGTCAGCAGAATGATTTGGGAATCAAATCCTGGCATAATTCAAAAATTCCCAAAATCGTTCTGTTGAGCCAGAGAATTGTTATGGAAAGGGAAGTTTACCATACTGTAAATAAAAGTTTCTCAAAAAAAAGAAAAAAATCTGGTGATAGAGCCCTATCCTTCTTTCCCTCTCCCCTCTCTCTGTCTTTAAATATTTAAATTAGAGCTTTGGCCTTATCCAAATCTTATTTTTCTCATCTCTCACTGCCCTGTCTTATATTTTAAGTTCAGAAGTTCTTTGTGGTGTCCCAAGTATATGAACCTGCATGACTAAGCTGTCTGTGGATACAGGTGAGTTTCTGGGGGTCTCTTTTCATCATCTCTACTGCTAGCCTAACTGAAATTACATGAAAACAATCACACATCAGATCTTTCATGTTCTTATCACCATAATTTTAAGAGCAGCACACATAGCACAAATGCGTAGAGAATTTAAAGCTCACATCCCTTCTCTTTACTGTTTAAGTCTTAATTTAGCAGGAGAGATTGTTTATCAATATTTTAGCCCCAGATTTGCTATGCTAAAAAGGAGAGGGGATGTGAGCAGATGGCTGTGGCAAGCTGCATGCCCTGAGTGGGTAAAGCACAAATATGCCTCTTGATCAACCACTGAACAAACTCTTCTACAAATTTATGTGCTGAGGAAGGGTAAGCTCAGGCTCTGCAGTGGGAACTGACTCAGTTTCTAATTTAATTGGTCTTTCTACACTCTCCAGACTATTTCATAAGCAAAACAAAGGTATGAGTTACACAGTATCATGTGTAGACACATTTGAATTCAATGCATTGTCAACTGTGGAGTTAGTTTGACCTTGTGCCTGCAGAAGTCAGATCACAAAAGTCCCTTAAAAGGGACTTTAAAAGCAGCTTAAAACTATAATAATAAATAATAATAATAGACACACCACCACAGCAGACACACCAGAAACACTCTCACTGACAAGCAGCACATCCAGGAGTCCTTTTAGAGTTTACAACATCATAAATTCTTATTAGCATCCCTAGTGAAAGTGAAAGCAATGAAAACAGACCAGGAACATGAACTCTTCCCTCAGTCTCTTCCAGCATCATGGAATTTGCCTTTAATACAGAGATGTGCTGCCAGGACATGTTTTTCTGGTGTAGCACAGTTACCATGAGAGCCTACTGTGTTTAATCTGTTCCTTAAAAGAGGTTGACCAGGCAGGAAGAGAATAATTGTGTTAAAATTTCCCAACAAAGGGGAAGAGAAGGGTCAGGTTGTTTTGGAGCACTCCTTCACCTTGCTGTCAGCAGAGTGAAAAGATAAGTGCAGCCAAGGGAAGGTTTTAGCACATCCAGGATTCCCTGGTGTCTTCAGTATTCAGGCCACAATTTTGCCTCTCTGTAGGTGTTTTTAAGCACACTTTGAGAGAAAACAGCTCTTGGAATGCTCCTTTCCAGGCCAAGTGCAAGTAGCTGGTCTCACACTTGGGCAGTGGCTGTGCCAAGGGCTCTCCTTGCAGATGACAGACTGGTATCCTGCCTTTGATGCATCTTCAAATCTCTGGGTTTTTTGCTATATGGACAAGTATGAAGAATCAAATTGGTTTCCAGTTGTGTCATTCAGTTAGAAATTCCACTAAGAAGTCCTCCTAGTCAAGAGTATGGCAACTACAAGATTGATCCCTGCCTGAACTATAACTACCTGCCTCATGAATAATTTTATTCTCTGTATCTGTCAATCTGGCACCTTCTGTGAAAATTAAATTTATTACAGGAGGTTAAAAAAAAAATGATGTGGTGTCAAAGTTGTCTCTGAGATTAATATTACAAGAAATGGGAAAGGTGGGCATGAGACACCAAGGGCACACATGTGCCAGGCTCAGCTGAATCACAGATTTTACACCTCTGGTGCCCTCAGACCGAGGTCAGGATTATGCAGAAAGGAATTGTGAAAACAAGGGTGGGAGGCCAAGGGCAGGCAGAGGGAACTGGGAAAGCTTTTCCAGGCCTCCCAGGTGGGCCATGACTGACCCAGCAGAGGCACACCCCTGCCTCACGTGCTGTGCCCACCTACAGCACCTGCAGAACTCTGGTTACTTTACCATACTTACATTCAGTTTGAATTTCTGAAGATACTTTTAAGTACTTAATCCTAATTTAACATCCCCTTTAAAGTTTTTTTAGTAGCATTATGCCAGGATTTGATTTTTCTTCTGTCTTTTTTTCTTTTCCCCAAGTGCATGCTCGCAAGCGAAAGCCAGACACAAAGAACGTGTTCCTTCCATAACATTCAAAATATTTCTAACCAGTTGGGGAAAGTTTAGCATTTTAACCATGACAAGATGTCATAATAAACTGGTTATTTTTCTGTAGCTTAAAAACTCCTGCAAATGCAGAAAGAATTTTTGTGTTTCTTTAGAACTCCATGGGAAACATGAATTTACTGAAAGCTACCCAAGAGCGGTTATGAAACAGCACATTGTTTAAAAAAGTAGGTAAACCTTTAGTTCATGTCAAACTATGATGGCTCCTGCTCTTTCACAAAAATAAAAGTTCTGCATCTCCAGCAAGACATGGACACCCTACATTCCCATTCCAGCTGGAATTTTTTTTACATTAAATAGATACTCTCAGGTGCTCCAAGAGAATTATACAACCATTAATTCTGTTTTTTCTTGGAATTAGATTCAATATTATGTGGATCTGAGACAGTGCATTTGATGCAAAAAAAAATTATACATAAGCTTTTTTTTAAACACAATTATCAACAAAGCTTTTAAATCTTGTTTGATTAAGAGTTCTGGACCATCAGAGTGAACTGAATCACTCCTTAGAGCTTACTCCTTCGGGAAAAGCACCTTCTAAGTAGAAAGTAAAACATTGCAACTCTCAGCAAAAACAGTAAAAAAAAAATCATAAATAAAAGAAAAATACAATGGTGGGAGGTGGAGTATCCCCATCCACTTAGCAGTTAGTGGAAACTTTTTCAGCCCACCTCCTGTCTTTGACATATGGAAACCTCATTTTTCGGGTTTTAACAGCCCAAGAATTTTTTCATCTGTTCATTTTGAAACTGAAATAGCTGAGTGAAACTCAAATAGCTGAGGCTGATCACCACTCTTCTGTTTCAGGCTCCTGCTGAAGAGCAATTTGGTGTAAATGTTCAGATAATAACAGAGTATGCCAGTGAAAAAATCTCTTCCTGCAGCTTTAGTTCTGCCACTTCTCCAAAACTGGCGGTTTTTGGAACATTCTAAGCAATATTTGACTACTTTTACTGACTACTAACCACAACTTTATGTCAGATTCAATTCTTGCAGTGATGTGCTGAAAAGAACCTTCCCAGTTCACAAATATAAATACAGAAATATGAGAGGAATTAACCTAGTAATATTTTTTTATAAGGACATGAAATAGTCTAGGCAGAGGAAAACTTCTACTGCTGTATTAGCAAAACAAGATTAATTACATGAACCCATAAGCTGGAAAAAGCAGAGGAAAGTATGAAGTTCTGTTACAATTAAATGGTGCTGCCAGCTCAGGTAACAACAGTATGATTTTCACCTCTGGACTCCTCAGGGTGGGTACTTGAGCCCGTTTTTCTAATGAACAGGAATCTTTCATGTGTCTGCAAGACAAATAAATATTGAATAAACACAGCTTTAAAAATCAATATGCACTGTGGATACAAGGAGTGGTGATTTTATCTTAATTGCTTTACAAACACATACCTAAAACTGTCTTAAATATGACTGGTGCCCTCTGCTATCATATTTATCTCAAAAGCTGTCTGAAGCTCATAAGTCTTGCCTGAAAATCTATTGCTCTTTGGTCCATATAGTAAAATACTATATCACCAAGAAATCAACACTATTTACCCTTGTGCATTTGTGAAACCTGACCTCTTGAAAAATTCCATGTGCAAGTGCTCAAGGTTGCAGTTGTGACAGTGGCCCCATACAAAAGCTCTGCACAGCAGAATATTTGCATGGCATGCTTCACCTGGGCACTGAGAGCTGTGCAAGCCCAGCTCAGGGTTTGACACTTGTACATGAATGGCAGAGACTGTAGAAGATCATATCTGCTCAGGGGAGGAAAACCACAAAGCTGGGATGCACAAGCTGTATGAGTTTAATTACAACCCAACGCTCCCACATTGCCCCAAGAATGCTCAGCTGCACAACTGGACTGTGCTTTTAACTTACTGAGTTAAAATTCTGCTCAAGATTTCTTGTTATGAAGATGGTTTACCATTCTTTCACTTGGTGGCTCCTTCACTGACTTCCAAACTCCTGTTTCTCTACCCACAGTGGGAAGTAGATACAGACTAATGGAAAGGAGGGGGATCACAGGAACTAATTCCTGTTCCTAACATGATGAAGAAATATGGTCAAGCATAATTACTTGCTATACAGGCACCCTAATTCAAGATCATTTGCAATGAACCATTTCCCAAATCAACAAAAGTCAGGCTGCTGGAAAATGGAATCCCTCTGAGGAGTGCTTATCCAGTTTGTTTTGTCAGTGCTTGAACAGAGGAAAAATAACACATTGTCAGGATTTGCAGGGGTTTTACCATCCACAGAGGAACTCTCATTGAAAACCTGGCCTACAATGTTGTGTTTTCTCATTTCCTTTTTGTGTTTTATGGAATGCTTGTTATGTTTGTCTAACACCATAGTGCTAATTGTTTCATGTTATAGTGTTAATTAGAGGTTCTCTACCAAGAACTACTTCACCCTTCTCATACACAGAGCTGATTAATTTCTAGGTATGCATTATACTAAAAGGTATATTAATTAACATTCTACCATTTTATAATTATATTATGCATTAGCAATATTACATTTAATTGCAATAATCACTGACATTGCATGTGGGTGGCACTACAATTTAATACATTTTCATTTTTCAGCCAAAAGAGTCATGATCTAAATTTCAGTAACTCCTCTTCAATAACTGACCTAATTTTTAGGCTTTTCTTTAAAGAGCACTGCTAGTTATTTTGCAGAAAGTCTTTGATTCACAAATGGAAACTTCAAGTTTAAAACTAAATTTCTTTTTCAGATGAGATTCCTACCACACACAGAGATGAGACAGAAGGTCACTGAGTACAAACTCGGCAAGCTGAAGGGGGAAAACACACTCCACAACTAAAAACATCTTTGCCTTTTATTGTTAGTCTGCTGTATTTCTTTGATAGGTCTTTCACACAGTAAATGCTATTGATGTCTAGACATCTTATCTTGTTTCTGGCTTATTGTTAAAGTGTCTAGTTTTCCTCTAACTTCACTACCACAACATCCTGCTAAAGGCACGCTTGAATATTTGGCTGACCTAACATCAATATTTCTTTCTTCTGCCCTTCCTCTGATACATTATTTAGAGACTCACTGATTTTGTGCCCCATCCTAATCCACCCTGTTCCACCTCTGAATGTAAAATACCACACGTGGTATCTCAGCAGGCACCAGGAAGGTAAAGTTTGATCCTTGGGAATATGAAGGATGCCATCAGTACCCAAGCACAGCACATAATTTTTCCACAGTTAATAAAAAGATACTAAAATTACAGGGGTTGTCATCTTCCTCTAAAAAGTTAGATTTGCACTAAAATTTCTCCTACATGCAACAGGGAGATGATCAAGTGGTGTCATATTCTATGAGTCTGGTACAGGACTGGCCCCTAAAGGAGGTGTCCTGAACACATAATACAAAATTGAGGTAGATTTCACGTGTGAAGCCAGCACCCAAATCCTGCAAAAAAGTGTTATAATTTAGAAAGGAGACAACTGTTGGTCTTTTCCAAGGACTTTTAGAGACTCCACTTTACCACATGCCTGGTCCTGTAGTCCTGTCACTGCTTCATGTCACTTTTTGCCTTTTTTTCTCTCTTCTTCTCATAAAATTTATGTGCTTCATCATATACAGAACATTACCAGAATGGAAACAAGTATTTCATTATTTTGAGACAGGAAAACATAATTTCAGGCTGAAGGAAGCAGCTGACATTAAAACAGTTTCTTAAGAAAGTTCTTAAAAGCAAAGCTAATCTATTTTCCCTCAGAATAGCTAATAGTGCCTGTAGCTATGTTTGCATGCACAAATGTTTGTTCTTTATTCCACTGTCAGTAGTGTTCTTTGCCTAAAGGTCACATGCCAGCAAAACATGATAATAATTGTGTGTTATTACTCCTTTCCACTTTGAACTGAAGTAGAGAGAAAGAAATAACTAGAATATTTTTCCATGGCCATATAAATCTCTGCTGTCTTGGGAAATTCTTGTGTGGGGTTATTTCAGGGAATTCTCAAGGCAAACACAGTTTAAAGGATGCAGAAACCCACACATCATGAAGTAGGGAGGATAAAACTTCTCAGTCCTGAGTGCCTCAGTGAAACTGTTCAGGAGTGGGAGAAACCATCAATGGTGATGATCTACAGGTTCATAAACAGCACCTTTACTATTGCATTTACCATAGCAGCTAAAAGCACTACTCTAAGAGCAGACTGAAAATCAGGATATAATCCTTACCTGCACACCACAGCCTCTGGACCAGGGAGGAGACAGAGTCCCCTCTCCCAGGACCCTGAAGGACTTGATAATGCCTGTGATATCAGGATCTTAATGATGCATCTAGCCTTTTCAGATTCATCACATTCTTATTTAAATTAACAATTCAACCTAGCTTTAGGAAAAAAGTGGAAGCTATTTTTCTTTATGCTTGTTCTTTAAAAATTTAAATTTTCTGACTAGCAATGAATATAAGATTAAGTATGTGATCTGAGAAGATTTTCCTGATAGTTTCCTATTTAATACAAAAATGAACGTGTGGGTGTTTTTTTGAAATGAAAAATTACTCAGGTGCCTTAGAAACCTACTTCTTTGGAAACGTGTGAAATGTCTGAGCTAGTTTCAGAAATTCAATTTAGCTCTTCAAGTCACTTGGGCACACTTGAAAATATTACCCTTAATCTAACTCTTGATAGGAAAAGATTGGTGTCTTCATTAAGTAATCCTGCTGAAATCAAACTTCTGTAAAGTTCTCAATTTTGATGAAAGGAGGTGTTTTTTTAAAGAAAACCCAAACCAACAATGTTTTCACTTGCTTGATTAAAAATACATTAGGGATTATTGTTGAGACAAAGACATCTTTAGCTAAGCATCAGATCTAAGTATTCCATGTTAGAGAGTTATTACATACAGTCTTTCCTATATGTGCTACTCTCATTTAGTCATAATCTCCTTCATTTGATATTTTGAATTTCAAGATAGAGAATTTAAGCTGTTTAAATCTGTAAGCATGAAAAGAACCCTAGAAAAAGAATCTCTTTTGATATGAAGAGGTTATTAAGTAATTGGCCATCTCTGTTCAACTCATTGAAATGATTGTTCTTTACAGTTATTACACCCTGCTTTCAGTTTACATAGTTTATCCATTTAATACAAGTAGAAGATAACTCACCAATTGGCAAACAGTATTCTGATTAGCAAAAACATTTTGAGCTAAGACAAACTCAATGCAATTATTAGTATAATCTTATTACCAAGATAAATCTTTAGACAAAGTTCAGACAGAGAGCCAGTAGCTCCTATATATAATACTAAATTTAATTACACCTAGTTAAACCATTAAATGAGAAAGCCTGGGCTAGGCTGGGAGTTTGTGGATGTTTAAGAAATGGCCCAAGAGAGCTGACAGGTATTAATCCTGCCCTCCCCCTTCCTGCATAGGTTTGGTGAGTGATTAGAAGGGGGTTTGCAGGAGACAGAAGAATGAAAGGGATCTGTTCCTGCACTATAATTACAACTCCCAGCACATATAATTCCACATACTTAGCATGCCTGGGATATGGGACCAAAACCCCTCCCCAGGAGGGTGTCACAGGCTGCTGTGTGACACTGGGATTTGTTCACTCTCAGGTACAGCCCCACACCCAAAGCTGCTCCTGAGCCAGCTCTGCTCTGTGGCACATGTCACTCAGGACACTGAGACTCAAATCAGATTCAGCATAACCCAAAATCAATCTGTAAACTCTGAGCAGTTAAAATGCCAACAACTGCCAGCTAAATGAACATGCATTTTACAACACTATATTGCTGAAGTTACCAGTGCTGTGAGAACCTCTGGCAGCCCTTCACTTTTGGCATTTTGCACTCCTAGTGATGCAGATCCAGAAGGACACAGCTCCAGGATCTGCTCTGCTGAATGCAACGTGATCACAAAGCCCCAGAACCTGGGCTATAGATCCTGACACCACTGTCCCCATCTCAGACCTGCTTTCCCCACATATGCTGGTGCTTGCAAGAGCATTCACCTTAAAAAAAATATAAGGTCATTCTCTTAGATGTTTATATGGCTCTTTGAAAAGGCCTTGTGACAATCAGATTCAGTGGTGATCTGCTCTTGGTTTGCAGTCATCTGGCATGGACAGAAACAGCCTTGGCTCACTACAGCGGAGAATTAGACAGGATCTCTCTTTGCTGCTAATTTAAGCCCTATAGAGGAAAAATGAACCAAATCCCAGCAGGCAGCAGAGCTGACTGGGATTTGTCACAATCACAGAATACAACCAACAAAAATAATGCAGAAAGGATATTGCACATGGCACTCAAGTCACACTTAAAGTGGTTCTGTAGTACAGCAGATATGGATACCTAGAGCACCCACATGCTAAATGACTGATGGAAGTCAAGGGAAATATTTGAAAGAACACCTCATAAAAATACAAAAGCAAATCCAACCAACTTTTGAGTTTGCATCTGTGCAGATCCAAGCCGTATCTATGAGACATTGGCTGTACTGGAATCTCCAGAATATGCCATACAGACCAAGAAGTCATTTTTGAGCATCTAATGAATTCAGTAGCATCATTCTTTTCATTCTATTGCATTCTTGATGGGTATCCCATAATGGATGGGTTTTATTTTTTAATACACATTGATGATTTCAAGATAGGTTTTATTCCAAATATTCTAGTGTAACATTCTGGATTTGTGCATAGCAGTTGCTTTCCATTAGGGAAAGAGCCATTGGATGCAGGCAGCATTGGCAAAGTTGTTGCCACTCTAACTGCTGCAGAGCACAGAAATTACAATACCATGCTTCATGGAAAATCAGTCATTACTGTAATTAACCACCTTCCTCATCACCTTGCATTTTTGCCTTATCACATCATTGACTATCTGCTTGTAATGAGTAACACTTGGGGATTATTGTTACATACACAATTTACAGTAATTATTAGGTTACTGACAATGAAATGACTTATAAAACTAATGGTGCATCTTTGTTTCTCCAGGTTCAATTTTAGGAACTGTGCCATTCTCACTTCATTTCAAAACATCAATAAAGCTGTTTCCAAGTTGAAAATTCATTTTCCTTTGTACATAGACTATACATTTCATAGGACAGAAAGCCATTTCCATATTAGTCACAGCAGCAAAGTGATTTCTCATTCACCCTTAAGTTTATTAAAAACAAAGTGCTCTTAATATTGGGTGAAGCTGGATTAAAAGCATACATTAGCTTCTGACATTAAAATGGAGTAATTTTATTTCTTTGTTCCACAGTCTGAGGCAGCATTAGAAGGAGGCTTTCAACTGATATTTTGGAATTACAGTTACTGCATTAAGAGACAAATCTGGACTCCAAGCAATTAATGCATTAAGAGATGTATGTAGACTATAAAGGTGGATATACAAAATAGCTTAATTATAATTTCTTTTCTTAATTATTACTGCAAAATACTCAGTTGACAGCCACTTTTCAGACATTATTGATATATTTTTCTGTATTTCTAGCCTGCAAAAAGAGAACACTAAAATCCTTGAAGTTAATATGTGACTAAGAATCAAAGCATCTGATTTGGAAAACTGCTTAGCAGAGCTGCAAGCCAATAAAAGTGTTCTTTCATACACATAATTCTCAAAAATCTCAACAGAAGCACTTCAGGTCTGTTCCCTTTAGCTGCTGGCACCCCCCTTTAAACATTCCTTTATGGCTTTTCTGACAGCTCCTCCTGCAGGGAGTCCCCCTCTCTCTCCTTGTTCCCACCTTGGAAAAGTTAATAGAAGACACTTCAATGTTTCTGTCTCACCCTGGGCCACCAATTCACCTCTGGAGAGTTCAACAAAGTGATCCACCCTTCTTGAGTTTTCTTTTGCCCTTGGTTGCCTTTATCTGCAGCTCCTTGAACTACACAGATACTTTTCCTTGTCCAGTTTGATATGGCCTCCCCACAGCCAGCAGAGAGCTCCTGCTGACTCCAGGACAGTCAATTCCACTCTTATCCTTCACCAGGGATTCCTCCAGCCCCCAGAGGACAACAGGTAACTGCCCCTGCCAACACTTTCTTCGAGTTCCCAGGAAATCCAAGGCAGCCTTGCTTCCTCTGAGAAGCCATTCACATCAGCTGTGGTTGCCTTTCCTCCTCCTGGCTGTTGCCTTCTGGTACCAGCTCCTTCCAGGATGGGCTGACATGTTCCACAGGAGATAGAGCTGTTTTATTTTTAAATCAGTTATTAATTTGACCCTGAATGACTCTCCTCACCAAAGATAATTTCATGCCTATATTATTCCTATATTAACACGCAAACAAGAATTTATGAGATCAGGATTGTTATTTCATGGCTATTAATTGTTTATACACATTAAAATGCAAGATAAGTCTACCTTTAAAAATTTTATTATTATTGTTAGCCAATTGCATGCACAAATTAAAGCAGAAGAACTGTTTGGTTTTAAACCTGTGAAAGTGTTTGCATGTTTCAATATTACACTGGAATGAGCTAAGATTTTTCCTTCTTCTACCTCAACCAAATCACTTCTGAAGTGCTGATAAATCAAGTCAGCTTTTTACCTGCAAGATCAGACTGAGTGGCTTTATTTTTGATGCATCAAGGCCAGCAGAAAAATGGGGAATATCACACAATGACCCAGAGTACAAAGATGAGAACTGGGTTGGAGAGAAATGCTGAGATCAGGGTGACCAGGGACCCTGGAGCCAGAGAGCCACGGTGGAGCTGGGGCACAGAGAGAGGGGGTTTGGCAGCTACTTTCTGTGAGCCAAACCTGCACTGCTTTTGCAGAGTAGCACAGTGTACAGCAGCACAGGCACACCTTCTGCAGGAGCTGGACTTCAAGAAATCAGGCTTAAAAAAAAAATAATTGACAAGCCAGGGAAGGCTGATGCAAGTCAGACTCTCTAATAAGGGGCTGGGTAGAACCAGAGGGCTGGTGCTCTTTCCCTGTGGGATACTAAGAACTGCTGTCCTGGATAAAACCAAAGTGAACAGAACCCAGAATTCTGCTTTAGACCAGGAACAAACACAAACTGCTGAAGGAAAGAGTCCAAGGCCAGGCTGGATGGGGCCCTAAGCAGCTTGCCCCAGTGGAAGGTGCCCTCAACCCATGGCAGGCACTTGGAACAAGATGATCTGAAAGGTTCCCTCTAACCCAAACCATCCCATGAGGCTATAATAAGCAAGAGAGCACAGATAATATCAGCATCCCCCCTCATCTCCTCTGCCAAGAACCAGTTAATTGATTTGATGAATTAGAAATGTAAATAAGACTCATGATTTTAAATAACCATTAATGGACTTATCCCTCATGCATTTATGCAGACCTCTTCTTAAACATAACTAATTTTGACTTTCAGAAGACTTTGTGGCAGAGTAAGCTTAACAATTTAATTTTCAGTTTTCCTAGGAAAAAAGTTACTTCTTATTGTTGGTCTCCAACCTAATCTTTTCTTTTTGGGTCCTTCCAATTGCAAATCTATGCCTCAAAACTGTTTTCAGATCTGTTTACCTGCCACCTTCAATTCTTCTGGGTTTCATCTGTTAAGGAGTAGAAGCAGATTCCTCACAGCAATATCTGACAGTGTCCCAGGACAGCAATGCTTCTCCAATTCCCTGAGATTACCTCAGTTACATTGGTGTAAAATATGAATACATTTTGAATATATTCAATATGAAAGCTATCCTTAGGAACCAATTCCAGAATTGAGTCCTGAGGAGACACAAATTCAGATGTGTACATAGGCACTGCTAAAGCTGAGCTCTTGTAATTGGGAAATTTACAATGCTTTTTTATTGTAAACTCATGTTGAAAGAAAGGCTTTTGTAAAGCTTCAGTCAAAAACATAGTGGGAGAAAAAATATCTTTAGCAATGAGCCTAATGCCAGTAAAGTGAGCAAGAAGCACATGAATAGCAGCATAAGGTAAAGCTTGCAATTATAATAATCCCACAATGATACAAGGCTGCTCAAAAATGCTCTCTTTCAGTAGAGCAAAAATTAATTCTGCTTTTATGGAGGAATAGTCATCCTCATCACTGTTCATTTTTAATCAGAATGAAAACAAACAAAACCCAATTATTTTTTCTGTTATGGTATCACATAAGATCCCTTACCAGGGCCATAATGAGCGAGGCATCCTTCAAACACAAGATGGGATCTTGTGCTTGAAGTTCTTACAAAATGAGCTTCCAAAAAGTCTGTCATGAAGAAGAGAAGCAGCAAGTGAGACTGTGGTCCTTGATTCTTTTGTTCCCTTCAGTGTTGGAAGCTGCTTAATAACTCATAACTATTTCTATATAGTCAGGAAAGTGACTCCTGCTGCTACCTCAATAGGTAACCATGAGCCACAAGTAGGGTGTTTTATTTTTACATATATATATATATTAGTCAGTTCATGTTTTTCCTGTGCTCTACAAGTAATTTGCACAGTAGCTCCATGAAAGTTATTTAGTTGAGTCAAATTACACAGGTTTTTTTTTAACAAAATGACCAGGAAGGCCAAGAGGGACTTTGAATCACAGAGGTGGGTAAAAAGGTCTTTCCTAGAGCAGTTCCCTGCCCATGCAGGCCAAAAGTGTGGCCACATCCATCCTTAAGATTACCACAGGCTTAGAAACAGCATTCCTGATATCATAATGTTGTTTTGTTGGTTTTTTTTAAATTGTATTTTAACTTCTACTCTTTGTGTCCAGAGTAAAAGAGAAATCAAACACAAAGCAATGAAAAGTGAAATATAAAATTCAGCCAAAATACATTACAATGAATGTATTTGGTCATCATAAAGGGCAAAATCAGTTCCAACAAGGTGCCATAAAAGTCCTGATGAACCTGTTCTTTATGAAAGACATTACTGATTTTTTTTTCTGAGACAGGTCTTGCAAAGCTAAGTAAAATCACTCAACTAATCTACAAAAGTACTTTAAAGAGTCAGGCTGATTGATAGAATCAAGGGCTGCCAAGTGACCCGAACAGACATACAGAAAATATCACTGTAAGATTTTATTCTGAATTTGTCGACAAAGGCATGTTCAAGGTTGTGATTCCCTCATAAATTGACTATGCCTTTAATAGTTACAGAAGCATTACTGGCAAAACAGAACAGGAACCACAACCTCAGCAACAACTAAGTCAGCAATACAACCTTTGAAGCAAGTAGCTGTCAGAAGTTGCTCTTAAAACCTCTTCCAGTCTTTCTGAGTACACTGATGTGCTTGGTTTTCACTGTTCATGCTGATTCCACACCATTTACCACCTCCCTGGACAGAGCTTAAACAGAACAAAATGTTTATATAGAAATAGGAAGCAGCACGGACAAATCCAAAGAGTTTCTTTTGAGCTGTGCAGAATCACTGCAGTCAACAGAACTGAGCCAAGCTCATCCATTATTTTAGGGCTCTTCAAACATGGAATTTGCTCCAAGAGTAAATTTGTGCCAGTACTTTCAGGTATGTAAAACAATTCTGCTTGTGTTGGGGGGGAATTGACAAAAAGCACTAAATCAAAGACCATGGGAGCAAACCAACATTTCAAAATTCTAATTGCTGTTATTCAAGAGGCTGAGGGAATGAGGAAACAGAACCTGCTTTGTACAATGGCCTTGCATTGCTTCCAGCAGGGGGGATAGAACTGCCTTGTTTCCCACTTTACTACAAAAACTAATTGCAGAAAGTTTCACAAAAAAAAAAATTAGTTCAGTTTTGTTGGTTATATTTTCAATACATTCAATACAAAGCTTACTGTTTTGTACTGTCATCAATAATTAAATAAATTGAAAGCTATATTGATTCTCTGCTACATTTGCATTTTACATCTTCCCAACTTTCTTTAGGAATCATGAAATGAGTAGCACTTTTTTCCAAAATGCTTAAGACCTGCACACACTATACTGTTACTTGGTTTTGATGCAATCTGTGCTTACACTCAAGATCTGGTAAAATTGAGCCAAACAGAAAACACAGTGAGGGCTTCTATAAATAAAGATTTATGTGTAAAACAAACAAGTGTGCTGCAACAAATTCATGGTCTGTACACTGACCTCATACTCTCAGGTTAATAGCAGCATCTCCTTAATGGACTACAGTAGAAAATAAGATTTCATGGATATTACTCCTGAGGCACCCAATCTTTATTGGCATCATCAAACAATTACAGCATTATGGAAACTGAACTGAGGGTGAGGAGACAGAGAAAAAACACAATTTACTGTAATTAATATTATGTTAATAGTATGCATTTCACACACTCACTGAAGTAGGAACCATTGCTTTGTTGCTGGAATACAATGCCACACCTGGGCTTTGTGCACTCAGTGCACACGGTAGCAGTGCCTGCAGCAGGCAGGGAATAAAGGGCAGATCCCCATGGTCAGCTGAGCAATTCCTTCCTGCTCCTCTTAAAACCATCTCACAACTCTTTTTGGTACCAGCAAGAATTCTGTTCATGTTTCCATGGACAGATATTTCCCTCTGTTCATCCCAGACAGCTTCAGCTTTACTTGAGAGAAACAATTGGGAAGGGCAACACTAAAGTCTGAAATAAGAGATCTGGTGGTGAATAAGTCATGTTTTTCTACACATTATCCAGGTTTTGGGGAGAAAGTTCTCAAACACAAGGATCTATTTTCTAGTTGGGTTAAGACAAATAGATAATTTCTACTTGCTTCATTTACATCCATACCATCCTGTAGTTTATTAATCAGTATTGATAAGTTAATTAAAAATCTTGATAGCTAGGGGAAAGGTATAATTTTGTATTTAGAATTAACTCCCCTTCTCTGCTGCTTCAATAATATCCTGCATGGCTCCTTCATTCCTTTTTCCTCTTCCATCCTTTAGAGGCATTTTTGGAACATTTCAAATCATATCTCTTGCTGGCCCATTTCTCCTGAAAACAAGTTCTAATTTTTTTTTTTTCCTCAGCATATTCCAGTTTAAACCCAGGTAAAACTGAAATGGTTTTTGGTTTNTTTTTTGTTTTTTTTTTTTTTGGTTTTTTTTTTGTTTTTTTTTTTTTTTTTTGATCCTTAGAGATATAACATCAGCAGAAAAATACTAACCTAGAGCTTGTAGGCAGGAAAGTCTGCACCAAGAACTTTTGATTGAAAGTCTCATAGACAAACTAAAATGGAAGATAAATTCATGAGCTAAACAAGTGGGTTAAGGTAATATATTACTTTTAGTACAGAATAGGCTGTTTTCTGGGCAGCAGATCACCATCAGCAGCAAAGAAAAGCTACAGCCCCACATCTGCAGTTCTTGTGTCCAAGAGCTGAACTCAGTATTACAGGAGATATGCATATACAATAAATATACACACATAAGATAATACCATATATTTTTAAAGACACACTACAGAACTGCCTTGTGCTTGATCAACTGTCTATGAACAAGTTTTCTCTTTAGATAATTAATGAGGCTCACAGCTATAAATTGCCAAAGTTCATTTGCTACTTTGATTCACGGCCAATACTTATCAGACATTTAAATTTCTAAGGTGAATCAAATCATCTGCTAATCTGTTTGCTGATAAGTGGAAACTAGACAAGTTTTGATTTAAATGAGAAGGTGGCTGATCAGAGGTGAAAATTATATTAAATGTTAATTACTGTAAAAAATTGATGCGACAGTTTTAAGTCATGCCTAGGAGTGAATATTTGATTCCTTTGGTGTTCAAGACACCCATTAGGTAGCTTAGGAACACAGATTTCCAAATCATTTTTATAACCAGCCAGTGTATTGTCTAATGAAAAAACATTATGCCTGATGTAATTCTAATTACAGAATTATTGTATGGTCATACTTATGTCTTTTTATAGTAGAAAATCCAGTGTGCTACAGACTCAGAATTTGCCCTGAAAATAATTACACACTCAAGCAGCCTTCCTCTTAGGAGAGGTTCCACTTCAATGGCTTTAATGAGACAGGTCATGTGACCAAAATTCCTGTTACATATATTAGAAATTTATCTCCTTAGTATTTAACCTTTGGGAGTTTTTTACATTAACAGTGTTGATTTAAATTTGGAATGTTCCCATAATGTTTTTCCTCATTTGCTTATCTTTGCCTGTTTTCAGTAAATTGGTAAAGCAGATCTATTTCAACCTTATCAAGACTTATCAAGACAAAAAGAAAAAAAAAAAAAAATCATTGTCACTGTTTTAAAACAATGTCCTAGATCATAATAAACAAAAAATCCCAAGTATTACTTTAGGAGGAAGAAAATTAAAAAATAGAAGTCTGAAATAGAAAAATACTCGTGCATCATTTTTATAACAATAAAAAGTTATTATCATTACTGAAAGGTTCTTCACTAAAATTTGAGTTTCTTACTGTCTCATATTACCTTTATGTCATCCACAAATGTGAACAAAGCAGTATTATATAAAATATTCAGGACAAGCTGATGTGATTTCCTTGGCTTGACATGCAGCAGGGAACCAAGATCTGGAACACAACAGCTGCTTTTCCCTCTTTTGCCTCCTTCAGCACACCAAGCACCCAGCAGATAATGAAAAACCCAGCAGCTAATCTTAACATAGGGTAGTATAAATCTTGAAGGATGCCGTGGAAGGAGTAGATATCATCCTTGAGAGAGTGAAGATTTATCAGGACATGACTGGGTATTTCAGCCCTGCTCTGTCCTCCCAACACCTGAGTAAAGAGATGTGGCTGGGAACATTGGCCACAGAATTCAGCCAGAGATGTGTCAAGCCTGTCCTGATATTTGAGCAAGGCTCACTCTCTATGAGAGCTGCTGACTCAAACTTCTTTAAAAATAAATAAATAAAATCTGAGGACATGGCTCATTAAGTGCATTTTCAATTTGCACTGGAATATGCATCTCTTTAATCAAGTCACTCAAAACTTACATGGAGGCACAGTCCATAAATTGTTCACCATAACTTTTCCAAAATCCTTCCAGAAGGTCCATCCCTGGGTCTGAAATTTTTCTGTACCACTTCTATTACATTTGAACACTTATGTCTGCAGATAGTATGACATTTATATTCTAATGAAATCCAACATTTATAATGCCAGACTATTTATTTACTGCCACCCATAACTGATACAATCTCCATTATTGCTTATTTATGAAAGTAACCTGTGCCATCAAGAGTTCTATTCCTCTTTAATAAAAGAGTCAGCAACTAAAATTACAACTATAGAGACAGACCAGACTTGCTGACCTGTGACTGAGTGCAGTCATTGGGAAAATAAATACTAGTTTTGAATTATCATGAGTATGTGAAATGCAGACTAATATTTTTATCATTACTTTTTATACAGTCTTTATATTAATTTGTTTAAATGGACTTGAGCAGCACTTCAGGATAGTTCTTATTAATCTCTAAGATAAAACACCTGGGTTATCAATGCCACAGGACCTCAATACAAGGTGTACAATAAGGTTCACAGGACATTATGAAAAAGCATTATTTTGCTTTTTCTCTGTCTCCACTGCATTCATATGAAGCTTTATGAGATTACTGAGACTAAAAGCTGGAATTTTTGACTGCGGAATATCAGTCCATTTTTCAGACAAAGAAAAGGACTCATGGGCCCTCAAAAAACCAAAAGAAGGTTTTCTGGGGAGTAACTGAAGAACCAAGGGCAATTTTAAACTAACAGAATAAAGGCAAGCTAATAAAGGGAAAAATGAGGAACAGACAAGATTTCATGAGAGTTCAGCTGAATTAGGAAAGAAAGACAAGAAATGCTTCAATTATCACTGTATTAATGACAGCAATCAGCAAAACTAAAGAAAAGGAATCAGAAACTCAGCAGTGGGAAGAAATTTCATATAATTAGCATTATTGAAGCCAGATGGGATGGTTTGCAGCATCACTGAAATGCTAAAAATCCTGTTTTATAATCTGCTTAAGGGCAGAATGGGTGATAGAGGTGGAAGTGTATATTAAAGACATCATTACTTGTTTTATGCTTAGTGATTACTGTGGAGTGCCTGGGTTGAATATGGAGCAGGGATTCCAGTAGCAGCTTCCCAGAAGAGGCACAGAGGTAGCAAATGCAGCTGGGGAACAGGATGGGCATCTCCTCCACCACATCTCCTACATTATGCAGGGAAAAGCTTAACACAGGACTTTGGTTTGAGAACCATACAAAAGTTTCTTGTGTCTCATAGTGTAAAATTTGTGTGAGTTACTTCAAGTTACTCTTGAGAACAGACAGCAAAATGAAATACCAGAGAATTAGCTAGCTCTATATACAGCCATCTCCTAGCTAAAACATAGGTTTAATCTTGGCACCAAATCTGAATTCATGTTGAGACAATTGACCACAAAACATAATGCTTGATGCAAGCAAAGCTAGAATAACATGACAAAATATAAATTCAGAGGTCTGACACAGTCCAAATGAAAGGTATGAAGACTAATGGACTCTTTATCTTCTCACATTATCCTCTCAAGATGGGAACAGTTTCAGAAAACAAGCCTACTCTTACAAGGTATGTAGGCTCTAACATTGAGGGACTTGAAGCAAAATGAAATCTGTCAAGGAATCATAGAATACCCTGAGTTGGAAGGGAGCCACATGAATCAAAACTCCAAAGTCCAGACAGTTGTATAAAATAGTCATCAGGTCTGAGACCCAGATCACAGACACAACAGTTGAAAGCAGACACAGCACTTTCCAGGTAACCCTTACAGAAAACAAGAATGGCCTCCCTAGATTAATGCTCAGGATATTTCAACTCAGGATATTTCACCACAGTCATTCACATCACCCAGCTGAGCCCAGAGAGCACCTCAGGAACTGGTTTTAAAGGCAGTATCAAGATCTAAGAGCAGAGTCCAGAAAAATGTTCTATTTATTACCATGATATTGCATAGTCTAGCCTGATGTGTTCAAGTAGAAAGTTTCTGTTATCATAAGTCAAAATTGCACAGAATACATCAACAGACAGCTGCAATGTGTTCAACCTTTCCAGTGTGCTTAATGACACATGTATCTGTGATTAGAACTGGAAAACTTCATTTACCTAGTAGCTTGTTTTAATAAGAGTATCTTCCTATGATTAGGCAGCCTACACAGAATTTATAAGCAGAAAAAGCAGCTGATGAGAAAAGCTATAAGCTCTTAGATACTGTCCTGAATTGTAAAACACCCCAAGAGAACTCACCAAGGAAAAATTACTATGCACTGTGAATAAGCACCCAGCACAGCACTTGCTCTTTGCATTTCAGATTTGATAATCATCCCTGGAAGTCTCAGCTTTACCAGAAAAATGCATTCAGTTCTATAGTTCAAATGTCTATGAGACCTGCTTGCTAAAACAAATACATTTTCAGTCTAGTTTTCCAATATAATCCCCACAGAGAAAACTCAAATGTAGCATTGCATAGAAATGTATTTTGTGCCTGTATCACGTAAGTCCTAAAGCATATTATTGATTTCTTCAGTTCAATAGGAGGAACTGAGTTACAGACTGAGTTTTAACTGGAAATCCTGATGTTAAGGTCATTACTTTCAAAAGACCAGATATTACAGCCAAACCCACACAACTCTTGAGCAGATAGCAAAAAGTCTGTCTCCAAGGTTATTTTGGAATTTATTTAAAAGCAGCAGAAAACATCCTATGTCAATGCCAGAAAACATGATTGGATACTTTGAAGGAAAAAATTGCTCACAGCCATCAAATTCCAGGACTTTTGCTCCTTTCAGTCCAGCTCTTTGCTATCTCTGTAGTGCTAACAATGAGAATTCTGTGTTTTTCTTTGGGGTGTTGACTGACAAGATAGGCTGAACAATGAATCTTCCTGCATATCTATAAATTTTTGTGAGTATGATCTAAATCAACAGGAAAAATTGTAGCAAAAAACTGAAAACATTAAATTGAGAAAAACACTTAATCTGCTTGACAGACTTTTTGGTTTTACCCACATTTTCAAATGTTTTAGAAAATAAAGTCCTTGTCATTGGAACAGAGGAGAACAGCTATAAAAAAAGAGGAACATGTGTTCTTAACTCAAATTACAAAGAGAGAAATTAAACAATGAGGAAATGAAATGACAAAAGATGAAAGAAAATTCAGTCTTTTAGTAAGAAACTGTCACTGAAGGTTTTCCAGGTCCTGAGCTGGTGTTTTATCTATATTCCATCTGCTGGAGGTTCCTGATAGATACAGAGTCTGAGAGTGGATTGAAGCACTGCAGGTTATACTTAGTGAACCAATCTGCTGAAGCTTTATACTACTACCATCTTAGATAAGGGAAATAAAGTGGAAATATAAACATATTCAGATTTCCAAAGGGTACTTGATGAGATTCTGTGATTTAAGATTGCTTAGTAAATTAGGAACCACCAGGTTAATTAGGACAATTTTCTTGACAGGTAATGTCTCAAGAGCAGGAATTAATGCATTAGCAATTCAGAAGAACAGTGGTGAGTGGAGGAATCACTTGAAAAGTCTAGAAAGTAATAATAATTTTAAAAAACCCTAACCGACCATACCACCTAAAATGCCAAAGAATTGTCATGTATTTCCATGGATTGTAAGCATGAAAGGCTGAAGAGGAGAAAAACCAGAAAACTGATATATTAGTGATCAAAAATAAACTACACAGTTCACCAAAAACTTCAAACACATGATTTCAGAGAAATATGCATCTACAAAAAGTTAAAGAGGAAGAGCTGTTTGCTCACAGTTTTGGAAAAGGACTAATCATGGATGGTAAACAGCACTGATACCATGCTATTGAAAGATAAAGCATTGTAGCAGTGTGCTCTACAGTTTCATTATAGATTACATGGGAGTAACAGCTCAAGCCACAGAAGGAAAACATTCAGGAAAATGGACACTGTAATTGGGACATGAGAATCAATAGCCTGAAATACACTCTCATCATCAGTGCAATGAATGGGTCTTCATCCAAGATTTAAGAGGAAAAAAATAAATTACAGAAAATATCTTCCCTACAAACCCACTTTCTCTGAGTCAGGCAGAGTGGCTCACACGACCAAGCTGCTCTTCCTATTCCTTACATACATCCAATGGAGAAAAACAGGCTTCTATATAGAGGATGGATAAGATCTTTTTTACTCTGAAATGCATTCCAAAAAGGCTTTGTCTCTTGTCTGACTATCAGAACTTGGGAAGACAAACTATCTTATCTAGGAAACCCCTGAATTTTAGCATGGGAATACTGCACTATGGCTCCAGCTAGATCAACAGGATTTGTGTTAATTTCATAGTTAGGGCTAAGTCCTTCGCTATTTATAAATATGAAACTAAGTTTGACTGAAGTTAACAAGGAAAAATTAAAGCTGGCACAAGCAGAGGTAAGAAGGCATAAAGGCCAATGCTGGAGAGCTCATCCCAAATCTGCATGAACTACTGAACACTACAGACAAAATGCCAAGTGCCAAGGAGATTGTGTGTGCCTCAGTAAATGCTTCCACAGAAGGAGAAGGCAGTTCAGCGCAAATTATTTTAGAAGCAAACCACCAATCTGCCCATAACCTACCCAAAAGGGGTTTGAAAGGCTTGTGAGACTGTGTAACTGGCAGAGAAAGTTCCTCTTGCAGTTTAGTAGAAGTTGCTGTGTTTTTAACAGTGGGAGAGCAGCACATCTCTCTGGTACTTGGCATCCTGGACACACACCACGCTGTTACTGGCTTGGCTCCTCTGACATCAAAACCTCACAGCCTCTCAAGAACATAAATGTGAAAACTAGTTAAAGGATCTAAAAGATCCTTTAAAAGATGATTTCTTATTGAGGAAAAATGAAAATGCTGAGCTAGCCTAACATGAAAGATTTATTTAAACCGTAAAAAAAAACCCAGAGGTTAAAAGAAACAAAGTCAGATCATCAGATGGTGTCAGCTGGCAGAACTCCATTGGCTTTAAAAGTAACTGTACTAGTTTCTGCTAGTTCAGGACTTTCTTGGCCTTTATCATGCTCCATTCTACTCTCAAAAAGAAAAAAAGGACAACCTGTTAGGACTGGTCACTATACCACATACAGAGAAAAAAAAAATATGGAATACAAACAAAGCAAGAAAAACTCAAGATGTGATTGTCTGACTGTTGACCAATACTTTTAGCTGTATTTTGATAACAAGACAGAGAGAAGAGGAAAAAAAATGCAGCCAAGAATATCAAGAATATTTTTAATAATGATGAAGTAGCCCTACAAACATTTCCAAACCTAACACAAACTAAAATTATGTAATATATTCAGTTTCAAGTCAGCATATATAAAACTTCTCACTGCCTATTTACTGGTATGTTCAAATATGTACAGTATCAGGCTTATATTCCTTTTACTAAATTTTCCAGTAAAATTTCTGGAGCCTCTAGTAGGAAGAGCTTATCCTAAGCATAACTGGTAGGTGTGCTTATGGCAGAGAAAACTGCTCCCTGTGGATATTTCTCATTTAGTGTTTGTCATCCCCTTCTGGGGGCTCTGCTTTCTTCTGGGAAATGGGAACTGCAGGTCAGGACCGTCCCAAGCATCCATTGCAAACACAAACTCCATCACCTCAGCCTGCCTTGAGGGATGGGATGTCCCACTCTGGTAGGCAAAATAGTGTCATTTTCTTGATCATGTCCTTTCAAAGAAGAGATTTGAAAGACTTGAAATATTCCAACCCAGCTACACGTAAGTTGCTCCCCATTTGGTCTCCTCAGGGTTTTTTTCCTCCTTTTTAAAGGAATCCTGGTAAAAACCTCTCAACTCCAGAAGGTCTTTTTGCATAGAGAGTTGCACTTTGTCCTGCTCACCAACAGAAAAGTACAACTCTATTATATTTCAAGCCACAGGACTTTACAAGCTATACAAGACATTTGCTACCCTTTTCATCTAAGCTGAAGATGTTATTTGTCTTTTACAGTCAATTCCATTGAGAAACATCTATTTCCACACAAAACAGAACTCCTGTATCTGGAAGAAATAGAAAATAGGAATATTATTGTGCTCATGCAACCCCAGTGTCAACTCAGCATAAGAAAAGCATTTCTCCATGACAGGAAAGAGTCCTATGTCTGATTTTATTCTCTGTGCTCAGGAATATCCCAGACAGTAATCATAACTATCTCTGTATGAGCTGACAGGCTGCAACAATATTTGCCTCAGTTGATTACTTAGCTCTGCCATGGATCCTATTACCAGAGTCCATGGCTCTGTCTTCCAGCCTCTCTTTTGAGAATTTGAGACATATTTGATTTCCTCTAAGATTCACACTACCTTTAGGGTTTTGTTTTTGGGTTATATTGTTGGGTTTTTTAATAAGTCTGTCAGAGCCCCAGAGCAGGTAAGTCCAGGCAGAGTGACAATTGTTGAAACACTGTGTTTCACAGGAAGATAAGCTTCCAAGATGTGGCTGTGATATGATGGATACAACCACAGTTTAAGATCAAAAGGAGAATTATCTTGACATCAAAAACACACCTATCTGATGTCAAGACAAACCACAGTTTACACAAACCAAATTTTCACATGGCCTTCTGCTCTACTTTTGATGTTCTGCACAGAAGGAGACATAGCCAGAGATGATGTTTTTGCTAACATTTGTTTCATAGAGCTCATGTTCTGATCTTTAAAGAGCTAGGGAAAGGACATTCTGAATTTAAAAGGCACCCCAAGCATTTTCTCTTGTTGTAGCAATAAAAATTTGTCCCAGGTGAAACACTGATGTTGGCTGGAGGTCAGGTGGGAGCTCTGTATGGCCTCATTTCAGCTACTGCTCACCACATCCTGAGACCTGGCACCAGTTTCTCTTGGCTGAATCTTTGCATTGCTTCTTGTACGAATTCCAAAACACTTGTGCATCATATGTTATTTGTCTACACAAGGATTGAATGAATAATTTATAATGAAAATCACCCCAATGGGATTTCAGCTCCTTTTCTGTTTGCAAATTGCCTGTGAACAAATTGCAGAAGCTCCAATGGATAACTCAAAAATATTGACAATTTTTCATAGAGTGATTAATTGGACTTACAAGCTGCCAGAAAATATTTCACTGAAGTAGTTGCGCACTCCCTGCTCTGCTGTTAGTGGTAAAAGTTATGTTGCACCAGCTCCTCTCTTGTATTGGGTCTCTTCAGTATGGGACACTCAACATCACCTAACTTGAAAACAATGCATCCAACCATGAAAATAAACTTTTAATCATGTACTTGAATGTCAAAATTAAAATCCAGAGTTCAGACTTAATTATCTTTCCATTTCAGATCATATTTCAGTTTTTGAGATTAATAGTGTATTTTTGTTAATCTTTATCTTGCAGTGTTTGCACACTGTCCTAGGAAATATCTTCCAGGACTACAGGAATGTAACCAAGGCAAAGTCGTCTTAGAGTTCAAATGCATATTTCTATTTTTATCCTGTGCCACTCCTCACCCTTGTTTTCAATGAACAAGTATGTGACTTGTGTCATTAAACTCCTTTTCTTTCTCCTGGATGATTAATGACTGTGTTAAACAGATAATCCATTTCCTACTCTTAAAATTCTTTGAAATATTTTTAATCCAGATTTCACAGTTCCCTCAGCCAAGTCAATTTATTTTTTCTCAGCTAACACTTTTTTTTGTTTAAATTAGGAAGTTTTGTCACATACCTTAAAACAAGAGATTTTCATAATTAAGAGACTCACTCTTCATAAATGCTAAGCTTTACATAAAATGTCTTCATAGGCTCAAGTTATCGGAACAACTAAAACAGTAAGAGGCCAAACAGTAGTTCCAGCCAAAAGGAAGAAATCTGAAACACATCTGAAAATAAGATACATCTGCTAGACCTTATGGCAAAAGGTGACATTTTTTTCCTCCTCCAACAGAAAATAACTCCCACTCCTCATTGTCAGAAAGAGGGTCATGCTGCTGTGGCTTCAAGCTGCCTTCATCCTCTTCCAATCTGATTTTATCTGTGTTCCTTCACAGACCCAGGGATTCACCATAAAATCACTGCCATTAAGTTTCATGCCAGGGTAGGGTACCTCAAATACCGATAGTAGACCAATATTGGTCAATTAGACCAATAGTTCCTAAAAGTACATATTAACATTAAAAAATGCTTAGATTTTTTCAATCCAAAATTTGGGGTAAAGCTCTATCACTATGGGAAAGTAGCAATAATTTTGTGTGAAGCTAGGCTACAGAGAAATCTAGTGTTTCACTCAAAA
Organism: Aegithalos caudatus; assembly: GCA_013389925.1. Lineage (NCBI taxonomy): Eukaryota > Metazoa > Chordata > Aves > Passeriformes > Aegithalidae > Aegithalos > Aegithalos caudatus. Next base: position 92,678 of record WEIU01000435.1, on the reverse strand, counting down.
GTGGAACTTAGGAAGAGCTTCTCAAAGAGGGCATGTAAAGAATTAACAAGTTAGACCCAATCAGCTGAGAAAAAGAAAAATTCCCAGCATTTTTCTTGTCTTACAAGAGAGCATAACAGGAGAGAATTATTAGAAGCTGGAATTCAGACTGAAGATACAACATGGATTTTAAACCACTTAGCAGTTAGAGAGAAATCTTTCCAAGAGATATATTGTAGGTTCTCTAGCTCTTAAAATTAAAAAAAAGTCACAAGCAGATTGTTTTGGAAGAGGCCATATGCTACCAGGGACAAGGCTGTAAGAGCTGGTACAATACCACTGCTTGGTACTCTGTGCTGTATGGAGCTGGACTGATCATAGGCTGGTCTTTAGCATTCAAAACTTATTCATCTCTAAGTCTGTTGATGCAGACACATGTGAAAAACATTCCTTTTGTTCCTTCCAGAAAAGAAAGAGCAGTGTCTGCTGTGAGACACACTGATTTTGTTTTGAAATCCTATGGAAATCCTATGGAAGGCAAAACAAAGTTCATGGTATGAAAAACTGAACTTTGAGATTCTGTTCTAATAGAAAGGTACAGTAACAGAATTGCAGAAGGATGCACAGCATGCCTGGAAAACAGCTGAAATTGTTGAGGAGGAGCAGAGGCAGAACAGAAAAGCTTTTAAGTTTTTCCATAAACACACCACTAAAGCCAAGCAGAAACTTCAATGTAGAGTAATTTCAGCTAAAGCCTTAAAAAATGCTCTTTCTTCGTTTCTGAGAGTGGTAAAGTACTCTCCTAAGCCAGGGAAACTCACTTACCTAAGTATATCATAGGTTTTCCTGGTTTTATATTAATCAGAACTAAAACCCTTGTAAGTAAATGACGATCAAAAAGAAAACACATACTGTAAAAAAAGTGCAGTATTAGCAGATAACATGCAGACATTGGGAGGAAAAAAGGCATTTCCATTAATTCATATTTCTAGCACTCAGCCACGTATTTTCCTCATATGAAGGAAAATAACATTTGTCCACTTTATTTCTGTGGTAACTATTTAGCAAAAAAAAAAAAATCTTTACTAAATAACATTTTTAAATCACTTAAGCCACCATTTTGTTACTACCTGACAATTCAATATTAAGTTGCTTAGGGCATATTATTCCAATTTATTCTGAGTATGCTGAATAGAGCTTTCAGAAAGCTTTTATTTCCTTATTGGTATTCATATTCTTTTGTGTTGATTTTCTCATGTGTTGATTTTTCTGTAACAGAAAATTAATAAAGGATTATTCCTTTTCGATTACAGACTATACAGTAATGTGAAAATTGTAGACTTGGCACAACAAAAAAGCCTTCAGTAAAAGAAAGTTAAGTATTACCCTAGTGGGAGCAGATAATACACAATCCTTAGATGAAAGCAAAGCATCTTCATCAATTTGGACTGGTTAATAATTACTATCTAATGCATTCTCAAGACAAAAACTCCCACTGAAGATCAGCACCAATATCAGATTAGACAGCAACATAATAAATATCATGGAAAAAAAAATGAGCCTCTTACAAGCCTGGATAACAATTTTGTAGATAATTTCTGATTGCGTGTATGACTGCATGTTACTCCTGTTTCACTAGAAGGAGGTTACCTTATTAGCTAGAAGTAAAATGAAATTAGGGTAGAGTCATATCACTGGTTTTTGTGAAACAGACAAAGATTATATCAAGGAATAATACACCTAAGAACAGCAACTGAACAATGAAACTAAGGTTTGTAATGTCAGTTGTTAAAGCATTTCACATTTCTCTCCATGTGAGATAAAAAAACTTTAAAATAACCTTGAAAATCCAATTTTTCACAAGGGCAGTGAAGGCACACCTGAAGCTCATGAAACCCAAAAGCAGAAACAGAGCAGGTGGCTGGGGTTCCATTGCTCTGCCCCGAAGCTGCTGACAGAATTTGGACTTCAGGACAGGAGTTTCCCCCCTGCCCACAGCAGGAAAGGAAGGTGAATTTCTACAGCATAAAAGACAGAAATTACTCCTTGGGCTGGAGTTCTGCTGAGATGAGACATTATTGTTCTAGGCAGCACAGAAAAAATCAGCAATCAATTAAAGTACACATTTTTATGAGTACTAAGTCAAAAGCTAGTTTAGTGTCATTAGAAGGCATTGACTACTCATTTTTTTTTGCAACTTAATATCTCCTGGCAACTTAAGACCTCCTATCTAGACCCAAACAATAACAAACAGGCCTGTATAAAAATTTTATAGTATAGATTTATTTGCTAGTTCTTATTTCCACAGTCAGATGCTGTCATGTGTACACATTATTCCCCTCAACAATAGAAGAAACAGATCTCAATCCTCTTGATTTCAATCCCAGGCAAATCCCACTGAAATAAAGCCAGGGGCTAAATTATATAGATTATTTATTTGCATGAACTTAATGAAATTAATAGCCAAATTATATTTTCTTTAAAATATTTTATTATTACATCAAACTTTTTTTTAACCTCACTTCATATGTATGGGTCAGTATTTTATCTTCAAGATTTCCATCTTAATAATTATCTATTACTGCATATTACATAGATTTATTTTTTCTTCTACAGCAGAATTACAGTAATTAACTTTGTACCAATTACCAGGGTGCATATTAATATTCATACAATTTTACAGAAAGAATGATCTTGAAATCTCACAGCAGGGACAGTTAAAATGATTCATTAATGTTCTGCACAGGTTTCTTTTCTAATTCATTAAGAAAATATTAGCATAATCATGTGAAATTAATTTCCTTTAAAAGGTTGATATAAGTAAGGGATTAAGGGGACTGGTCCTAATATAAAAAACATGGTTTGCACTATGACTGTGGTCTCCAGAGGCCAGCTATCATATTTGAGGTATTACTTGCCACTGCACTTTGATAATGAAGAAGGAATCACAGATAGATGGAGGTAGTTGATCTGAGGATTTCATTTTCATATAAACGAAGTCTCATGCACCCTCTTATATAGACAGAGAAAAAACATATTACTCAACATGAAGAGGAGGCTGAAAGGAAATAAAGTGATGGGCTACAAATGAGAAGACCATCAAGAGAATGGAGTGCATGATAACAAAGCGTGAAGAGAAAGTTCAGCAAAGACAAGGAAAAGTAATCCAAATAGAAAAGACTTGAGTGAACATAAATGTCCATTCAAAAAAAAAATGTTTATAGGAAAGAGGAAAAGCAAACTCAGTAACAACTGGCAGTGAGACCATAACAAACCTTGTTCATAGACTGGTGTAGAAGGGTATAGGGAAAAGGACATGAAGATTTCTTGTGCTATAACCTAAAGTGATTTTTGATAAATTTAACTCTGGTGTATGCAGTCAAGAAAACCCAAGTGAGTTGTGGAGGCTACACTGACTGAGAATAACTTCACTGAAACAAACCCAGGCAAGTGTGTGCTGTGAGCCAAGCCCAGATCTTTTGTCAATACCACATTATATCTGGCATTGCTTTTCCATTTTCCTCCTGGTGACTACACTTTACAGTCAGCTTTTAGCTCTGCAACAAAACCCAGTTCAGTAACACTTGGACGTCCTCCAGAGACAGAGGAAAATTGGTCTTCTACTAAGAAAGTAAATACAAAGGTTTTAATCTTTTTGCAAGGACTGTACCAGAGGTGGTATTTGAGGACCTCATTATAAAGATATATTTAGAGGCCCATTTTTTATATTTGTTTGCCTTTATTTTCCTTATAAGATCCAACAGGCTTTCATGACCCAAATACTTGAGCTCCCTGTCCATTAACCTGTTAACCAGCAGCCAGCTGTGCCAACCTCCTTACTTCTGTTCACAAAAGCATCTTAATATTCCAATTACAGAAATTGATTAGAAATATATATATTATTTAAGTCACAAAGCATCTAGATTTCTGTACCAAAAAAGTGCACATAGACCTAGACATTAGCTTTAATAACCTGAAAATTGATATTTCCTAGTGTTTTGCTTCAGTGATGTAATAGTTAAGCCCTTGTACAATTTCCCAGTGTATTCCATTATTTAATACCTCTGCAATTATTATTCCATGGCACATACAGTCAAACCTTTCACGAGTAAATTACAAGCACATAAGTCCCACTGATTTATGACACATCCATTAATTCTTATATGTGCTCATATTATTGCATCTATTGATGTGAAAGGGCCATCTCTCACTTTAAGCAGCAAATCCATACTTATAGACAGGGAATGCAGTAGGGTGGGGACCTTCTAATGTGGCAGGGGCAGAGGGAAGGGCACTGGGATGAACATGCACTTGAGAGAGAGAAACAAGGAACGGCCAGTGCAATTTAACTCTGCTCCACATTAAAAACTAAAATATTTTAAAAGGTTTTTCTTCCCTTCTATTTGCTTTAAGTTACTTTCACTTAAAAAAAAATCCACCTCTATTTTTAAACTAAAAAATGTTGGTTTTTTAAATTTCTTGGAATTGTAACAAAATTGTCCCCTTCCCCCCTTCAATTTATACTTTTAATCATTTTTCTGCTTAAAACTCATTAAACAAGAATTTGTAACAACTCAGGCCTCCAGGTATTTCTCAAAAATTTTAAGTGCCCTTAAACAATTTCTTTACTTTTCTCCTCTGATTTTCTCGTTATATCTACTATTAAGCAAGATCAGTAAACACAGGTAATTTCAGTTTTCTGCTTTCCAAAATCTTCTGTCATTTTAAGCAAAGAAAATGCCCTTCAACATTAAAAAATTGTTTTCCCCAATTCATTTTTCTGACTTTGTCCTAATGACAGAGGTTTCTTAATAACCTCAAAATTCTATTGCTTTTCTAAAGATTTTTTCATCCAAATAAAAGCTACAGTTCTGAAGGTTTTAGATCTATGTGGATAATGTTCAGTTCAATCATATAACACAAGTCCTCATTCTCCTGTTGCCATCTCTGTCATCAGTTGTTCCTGAATGAGGAAAAGGAATACACTCAAAATATACTCAAGGGCAAGCTTCCATCTTTTTCCCACATGGTCCCTTCTTCTGAAATTTTTTTCCTTGCAACCACTACCCGCTCAGTGGTAGGAAAGTATTTTTTACTGACATGAAAAACTTCTTTGATAAAGGAATGTAAAATCACTTTCTGAAAGCTTTCAAACACCTTCTATAAGACCATCAACAGAAAAGCAAAGCAGGTTAACTTTTCTCACTAATAAAATTTTAAAAAAATAGTTAGGAAGTCATGGATATTCCTCTCAAAGAGCTTAATGGAAACTCTTTTTTAAAGAACATAAGCTTCTCCAAATTTTATTAGCATCCTATCCTTTTTGTCTCTTTGTTATATAACTCAAGCTTTTAGCTTCATCTAGTAACTCTGTTAGGAGGATTTCCACCCCAATTTATGATTCATTTGCTGTTACTTTATAGATATTTATTTCAAATCATTTTTGGACAACTAGACAGTTTAGTTATATAGAGGAAAAGCCAAACATAATTGTAGATTACATAGAGAGGAGACATTTTCAAGCAGTCTTAGAGCATAAAGTTTAGATCCCATTGCTGTCCTGAGAAGTGGGTCAGACAGCCACATAGTTAATTTATTGTTCACCCCTAAGCAGATCTAAATATTTGTGTTACCTCTTTAGAGTCTCATGGACACTTTAATTATAGCCATTCTATGAATAAAACTGCAGCAAGTCAAAGCAAGGCTGCGGATTCAAGGGCAGGTGCATTTGTCAGTGTTCTCCACCTTCTTTGCTGCACCAAGTTTTGCACAAGTCCTAGCTGCCTAGATGTTCACTGCACTGCTGTTGCCCTAACACTTTTGGTTTATCTCAGATCTAAAGTTTTAAAATTACTGAAGCGCTGGCAGTGAAACAAGGATAGTGAAACAATTCAATTAAATAATCCAGTCAGACTTTTCTATAGCTCTTCTACTCTGCTCGTTTTCCTCGTTTATCTGCACCAATGCTTGAAAATTTGGGTTCTCTACCATTCATCAACACTTCTTGACAACATTTTAATCAATTCTGAGTCTCATCATGCTATTAAACCTGGCAAACCTGATTTCCATTTTTGATGTCAGCTAGATCTATTCTCTTAAGAGCCTGAACCATCTGTCTTTCCTAACTTGCTATCTGGGGTCAATGCTTCTTGTTCTTTAAGTCTTTTATGAGATTTCATTGCAGTGTGCCCTCACTCTCTCTGGAGGTTCTCTCTTTTGCTGCACTATTTTCTCCTTACTTCTCTGTTTGCTATGGGGTTTCTGGTTTTGTCTTTTTTTGGCCTTGTTTGGTTTTGTTTTAATGACACATTTCATCCCACATCTCTTGTCTGAGCCAAGCTGGTCTAAGCTGCAGACACAGCCTTCGAGAGATAGTTGAAACATACATTACAAAAAAAGATAATAATGACAATTATTCTGGGAAAAGCAGCACCTGACCTATATAACATTTAATTAACCAGACTTTCATGGGCATGCAAAACCCACCCCATTTCAGAATGAATTCAATTGCTCCTTTCTAACATTAAATATCACGTGCATCCACCACCACACTTCATTTGTGAGATGCTTTTCAGCCATTACAAATTAAATAAACGTGAAAGCATAGATATTTTGAAGTTAACCTCACCAAGACACAGGACAGTAGGGACTGGCTAACAACAATAAATTAAATCCAAAATGCAAAAAGTAAAATTCTATCAATGAATCAGATATAGATGGATTCAAGAGAACAAGAAATGCAAGTTACTGCCTGACTTAAAATCTGTGGGGATATCTTGCTTTAAAAACTGGAGGTGTGAATTAAGCTTGCAGAAGTAATAAAAGACAAGTAAATTCAACTTTATAAAACTGAGGATGTGCATAGCAAGTTGAGTACAAGCTTTCTTAAGAGCAGATTCAGGAGATTGGTGAAGTCTCACAGATATCACGATGCACATCAAGTGGATTACATTAAACTCATCCAATCCATAATACAATCATGATCCAGGAAATTACTTTCTTGATTAAGTATTCCTTGAAATGATGTTAATGACAGAGATTTCTCAACACACAGAAGTGTAGTAAAGGAACAATTTGATCATATGTCATTGCAGACAACCCAATTAAAATGTCTATTTGATGTTCAGTAACAGAGGGCAAGTAAAGTTGTGAAGTTCTATTAAAATGAATTAAAATAGCCTAAAAAGATAGAACTTTTAGTTAGATTCAAGATACAGTGACACTAAACTAGTGTCTGACTTTGGCTGTCTTATTGCTAGAAAGCCAGGACTTTCCAAAGTTAAAAATAAAACTAAAAAAATAAGGCATTAGGGGAAAAAAAATACAAGAACCTATTAGTGTAGGAGTTGCAAGGCAGAAATCCAGAAGTAGGCACATCTCATCTTATGGGCATAATTGCTGCTTCTTTTAACACACCCACCCCAAAGGCACTGGTTTCTGCCTCTCCCTCCAATATTCATTCCCTCCCAGTTCAGGGAAACAATACATTTTCTCATTTCTGCTGTACATCACTCCTATTAAAAGGAGTTAACAATTATAAAGCACAATGTCACTCAGCTTCCAGCCTGGAGACTGTTAGAAACATTCAGTATGAGGTCCTGGAACCTCCACATGCATCCCAGAGCTGCCTGGAAGGCACACAGCTGCTGCCCACTGCAGCATCAATGGGCACCCACTTCATCCCCCAAAAGTGGCCACGTCGTGGGCATCCAGCATGTTTTTTAAATGCAATAAAATATCCTGCAGCTGAATTCCTTCCTCTCTTTGGAATATCTCAACAGGTTTCCATCCTAACCCACTTTGCATCTCAAAAGCAGTAAGTACCCAAGCTTCAGAACCAACTCGGGTTCCTGCCTGTAGGTTTACCCAATTGCAGTATTTCTGTTACCTCCTTCTCACTCAACACAGAAAATGTTGCTAGAACATCAAGTTATGTGTTTGGTTGGGGTTACCTTTTGTGTAACTTCTGTGGCAATCCAATCCACTAGAGACAAAAATAAAGGAGATGCTAACATGATCTCATCCTATAAATGGGACTGAAACCAACATGAGAAAAATTCTGATCCTGGAAACCTGCAGTTCCTCATCAATGGCTATGTGAGATGTCCAAACTTTTATTTCTTCTTTTTTTTTTTGCACCATCACCTTGAACAAATAAATGAAAGCATGCAGAGGGGCAGGTGGCTGTGCAGCTGCAGATGTCACCGTGAAATAGATTTGATCAGGCTAAAGTTAGTGATGACCCACTAGGAAACAAATTAGAGATTATAAAGGGGACTGTGGGCATTTGAAACTACCTGAATTGCATTTAAATTAGGCAAAACCCTTATGCAAATCTGTGCCACTTTGCAGCTTCAATGAAATAATTCCAAACCTATTTTAAAACAACCTGAGAATATGACATTACCCCACTGTTCATTCCCTTGAAGTACAGGATGGTGTTATGGTTTATAGCAAACCATTACAGGTAACAGGACACAATTGTACTGCACGTTGTCATTACTGGAGACTGCTGGTTCCACAGTGCAGTTACTCAGAACAACATATATCAGCACACCAGAGACAAGAGGACAGCAGCCATTCCTTTCTGCTGTTTTTCCTGCCTGATTTCTCTCCTCACCATTTGTTATGGAGACACTTTTCAGCTGTTTACTTCTGAGCAGCTCATTCCTACAATATATGACACGGCAAATAATTCAAGTTCCCATCACATTATTGCATCAGTGTGCAATAGGGGAGCCACACATGGCTCACTGTAGGGTTATTAAATCACAGTGCTATCTCCACAGCTGCCACAGACATGCAAACAAACCTAACTTATTATTCCCCTCCTGTTTTTTCATTTACCCTCACACCTTGCCTCACTTTTACTACCTCACCATGCTCCATGTTGTCTTTCCAACATAAATGTACAAATAAATAGATCCAGAAGGACACGTGTTATTCCTTATGAGTTGCATTCAACTAAAAGGAAATTAATGGCAAAACCCTCATTAACTTCAGAGGTGCCAAGGCAATTCCATTTGTTGGGATAATGGTCTGAGGGAACACAACATCACTGGAATTTCCAGCCTTGTCCAACCTCTCAGAATGAGTTTGCATCCTTGCAATTTCATCTAACCATTAGTCCCTCTCCTCAGAGTGGCACTTCATGTAAATCTGTGCAATCATTAAATGCAATTCCAGGCTGCAGCCCTTGGCTGGATCAAAATAGATTTTCTCTAGAACAAAGAGGAGCGACTATCAACTCATCTCAAACACCACTACTCATTCTTTCAGGATATGTGAACAAAAAATATATATGTCTAGTACTGTTGCAATATTCAGGTTTTGGAATCAAAAGAAATGTAGTAAACACTAGCCCTTTGACCCACTAATTAGCCTCCCTGAAACTGGGGTATATGAATTTGAGCAGAGCACTGGGAACTGGATCAGTTGCAACATTTCTATGTGGTTGTTGATAGCTGTAGGTGGAAACACTTTGTTTGTTTTAACCTGACATCTACTCCTTTGTAAAAACACTTCAGTTTTCATTGAGTTCCTGTCAGCAATGAAGCAGTCCCTGAAGCTCATTTTTGCCTTAACCAGTTAAGAAAAAACCCAGAGAACAACAGGGCTGTTAATACATACCTAGATAATCACAGAGCTCAAATTCAGGCAGACCAATATAGGGACAGGCTTTGGAGGGAAGCTTGTTGTGGTTTTATGGTTTGGGTTTGTTGGCTTTATTCTTAGTCTCCAGCCCTTTAAGAGGTTTTGCTTCTTACACAAAACAGTGACCTGCAATTTTCAGATATCAGTCTAAAACCCATCACAAAATGCATCCCTCCAAAGAAAAGAGACTGAACAAATGAGCTACAATTGCTGGGTCACAAACTTGACCAATTCTGACACACAAATTTTTATTCCTCTCTCTTACTAATACTTTTCACCAGCAGGATCTTTTGGGCTAAAGGGATTAAATTCTGTACTTTTGTAAAGGTCAGAAAGGACCATTTTTAAAATCTGTTCAACTTTCTTCTTTGCTTCTTTTGAACAGTGCACCAGAGAGAGCAACTGTGTGGGCTCAAGTTTCCATTTAACATATTTTTGACATTTTGCTCCTCTGGTGAAGGAATGAAGGGCAGTCAGTTAACTTTCCTAGAGCTCACAAAGGAAGAGATGTCAACAGAGCTTATCCCATTTCTTTAGAGCTGACACAAGACTTCAGAATGCCTGGGAGGAAGCCACATGAAGTATTTTGTCATAAAATTTTTCTTATTATTTTATATTTCAAATCCTTCAGAGTTCCCTGGGATGAACCAAGGGTTTATAATACTGTATTTCAATTTATTTGATAAAGCCAACTCTCGGTGCTACTACAGATTATTTTAAAAGCTCCCTTAAAATATTAAGTAACACCTTGGGTCTGCACAAGGAAAAAAAATTATCACCTAAATCACAGCACTATTGAATAGCAGAAATTAGGGATGGAATAGAACATCCACTCTGTCCCCATGCCAGTGAAGGATTGCCCTCTAGAGTACTCTTTCTACTGCTTTTTCATGTCCAAATTTAAACTGTCTTAAGTGATGGGTCTTTCACCACTTCTTCCTCTCCTGCATTCTCAATTTAGTATCATAAAGCTTTATCATGGAATTGAGCCCACATTTTATTTTTCTTAATTTCAACCCATTATTCTCTGTTATACCCCTCTGTTCCTCTCCATAGTAATTTTTCACCATCATTAGTCTTTACTGAGCAAGTATTTCAAGATAGTTATCTTGTCCCCTGCTCTATTTGCATATGCAGTCCAAATATACCTTAATTTTACCTAATAAATCAGATCCCTCTAGTCACTTAATCTTGCTGGTTGCTCTTCTATAACTTGCCCTCAAGTTTTGCACATCCCCAGGGTGGCAACAGGCAAAGGCATCAATTTATCTTTCCAGGCTTCACATATGCTAAACCACCAAAGCAAAGCCTGGTGTCATCCTCCCAGTCTCCAAGAAAAATACAACTTGTGGTAGCCTTGCTGCTCTCCAGGTCCTGTGTTTTAGCTGTGAGAGGAGAGGATAGGACAGCCTGCAAAATTTTCACAGGATGGAAAGCAGCAATGCAGAAGAGAAGATGACCAAAAGAGAGGAATATAACCCTTTACTATATTTGGGGTTCTTTTCATAGACAAGTTACAGGAAGAACAACAGAATAAAATTTCGGTTCTAATAAGTAGTACCAGATTTTCCAAGACATAACAGAAAAATAGCTGGAAAGAGAAACAGTAGTCAAGGGTGGAGGAAGAGCAGATGAGCCATGGAGTCTCTTTGAGGTCCCTTATAGGTGAGGAAGCAGCTGGTGAGCAGTGTTGTGCTAATCCCCTCTGAATCATTGTTTTCTCCACCCTCAGCTTCTGATCTAATAAAAGAAGGTCTGAAGGTTTTTTCACTTCTTTAAATGTGAACTCTTATACTGCTGTGCCCCATCTAAAAGAACTTACACTTGTTTTGTAGACAAATATCCTGTTGGCTTTACATAAGACACAAATTACAATGCAATCCATTCCTAAAGGAATGATTTTTTTTGCAAGCCCAGCTGTCAATCTGGTCATAGGTAAATATGCTTTTGAGTGAATTCATTATTAGCATTTTTAGCTAGAAAGAAGTTCATATCTGATGATGCCTATACACTTGCTGAAGTATGAGTTTCCTTTCTTCTTTTAAATAATTTTTATTATCATCATCTGGAGTCATTGTTCTTCGGGGTGAAAAAAAGTCTGCTTTAATATTATTAGTACGCATTCACGCAGAAGCTTTAATTTGAAAAAAAAGCCTCTGGATAAAAATGATCACAGGAGTTGCTTTCAGAAAGAAGAGGGTTGTAGTCAGCAAGGCTACTGGGGCAAGAAAAAAATAACAACAATAATGGAAACAAAGATGAGAAATCAGCTCCACGTACCAAAACAGAAAACTCCAGTCTTAGGAAATGTTTTGTTTTTGCTTTGGATTGGCAAAAGACAGTATTTCCACATAGCTGGGAAGCCTTAAATCAAGTCCCCGTTGAGCTTAATGGTATTAAAGGGATTTTGTTTTTAAAAAATTACTAAACCTAAAAGCACTTGTTGGCCAGTTCACCAGCCTGGAAATCTCCACCTGTGTCTCATCACATCTCAGCCCTCAGTAATATGGATAGCACAGAATCTTCCATCCTCCCTTTTCAAAATAAAAGTTTACTTTCTTTTTTTCTTTTGGTAGAATCAGCCATCTCAGTATTTGAGATAACCTTTGTTATTTGAGAGTATTTGAAATATAGACCCTTGTTCCTAAGGACACAAATGAGAGACTCCCAATTTTCCCAACTTCTGCTTCTTTCTCCCAACCTCACCATGCATGCCATGGTAAATCAGTAAAATTAGTGGATTTCCCTTTCAATCCAGCCCCCACTTCATGGAAAAGAAGCAGAGTGGGACTTCTTTTCTACTACATATATACTTCCATTAAAGATTATTCATATTTCATATAAAGAAAAAGACTTCTTGTCTGACAAGATTATGTAGTAGAACTAGAGTGAATTTCAATATTGTCAGGTGTGATTTTTTCTTTTTAACCACAAACCCAGCACAGATGGATCCCTCTATAAATATTGTTCAAATTATTGTATAAATTTGAAAACTACAAGCACCACCTCAGGGTGTTCAACAGCCTTCTCCCTTATCTGTCCTGATAAAAACATTTTGTAAAAGTTCAGAAACGTCTCTCAGCTATTTAATGCATCTCGTCCCTAAACAATAATGATTGATTTTGTTTGGTCTGGAAAACACAAATTATCCCATAATCATTTTATCTTGCCAGCCATGCCTCCCTTGACTTGCTTGCATTTTAAGAAGAAAATACAGTGATCATAATGAAAAATGGAAAGGCTGGAGGCACACAAAAGATTTCTCTGCTTCTGGAAACACATCTACTATAATTGTCTACATAGACTAGACCTAGTTTTTCTGTGAAAACAAAATGAATTTAAAAATAAAACGATACATTCTCTTTAAATTTGCCTTACAACTACCCAGGGCTCCATTTCCACATTTTTTCCTGCCTTATAACAAAATAACATACACACAACAGCAAGGTTTCTTTCCTCTTATCATTTCAAATAATTGTATACGTTAAAAAGACAAAAACAGAACAAGATTCAAACCTTCAGACGGGTAAAAGAGGCTTTGATTGAGACAGCACAGTCAAGAGAAACAGGGATTCAGGTGGAGCAAGGTACACTTGAGACTGAAAGAAAAAACAAAAACTCAGAGTTTTGCTAAAGAGAAAAAAGAAAATTAAGTGTGGCAAACAGGAGGCAAGACAATGCTGGGTTTTACCTGTGTGAGTTAATAGGCCTACAAGTCAGCATTTGAAACTTAGTTTTGTGTGCAGAATAACTGACACAGGATACTGAGATCCCTGTGGGAGGAAGGCAGCCTGTCCTGAAACCATGGACATGGTGTTCTCAAAGTCCTGAGCTGAATGCGTTGACATGGAAACAAAGCAGATGCCTCCCTTTTTTTCCTTCCAAAATTATTCTCCAAGTTTCACACAGCCTCACAGATAAGCTATCTCTTGAGAAATATTTTTCAGTAATAACTTCAGAAAATTTAATCTGAACACAAGGGAGAACAACTCTGCTCTGGAGCAGGCTGCCCTGTACTGAAACTCAGGGCACCAAAACCCAACAAATGTGGACAAGACCACCAGCATACACATAGATCATAATGTCCAGGACAAAGTGGTGCCTGCAGCATGCACAACATACAGGAATACACTCATGGAGTAAAGGATATTTGAGCAAATGACCAAGGAGCTGCAAGTTGTTGCCACAACCAGGTTGAACATGAAGGTCAGTGTGACACGCAAGGAGCTTTCTGCCTTTAAAAACATCTTTATTACATTAATAGCAGCCTAAAAAAGGTGTTATAGTAATATTGCTCCTGATCTACACCTTCACTCCCAATAGAATGATCCCCTGTTAAGGAAAGGGGAATTTCCAATAGTTAACATTAAGTCTGGCTATAATCTTACTAGATTTTGATACCTTTATGGTTCTCTAATTTCCTGTTAGCAAGATAACCCACATAGCACTTCTCTGAAACAACAGGAGAGATATGCCTGCACTTACTGCTAGTAATATATCATATTTAAGAAGTTCAATCAAAAGCTGAGGTAGCCATTTACAAGGAATTATTGGATCTCAGCTCTCAAAGACTCCATAAGCTGGAAGGAGGAACAACTTTAAGAGCAATAAATCTATCTTTAATGTCAATACAAAACTCACTGCTGTGGTCAACAGATTTCAGAGGAGTTTTAGGATATTCAGAAACAAAACACTCCTTGGAAGTTACACCAAATGTATCTGCTGTGTCAAGTCAGCAGTTTTTGAAGTGCTCTATTTGGTAAAATAGCAAACATCTATCACCTATTAAATTCCTCTATTGATTCAGCCCAACAGTGATCCAGCTGTGGCTTCAGCCAGCACATTTCAGCCAGAGTCCCTTGCACTGCCTTTGTCCAAGCACTCGACTCCAGGACAGCCTCAGTGGAAACACAATCTCCACACATCCCCTTCAGCTGTTAGAAATTTCAGCTTCTTAGAATATGCTGTCAGATACTAAGGAAGAACAAATAACTGTTGAGGAAGGATAATCATACAGCTGCACACTCCTCAATGCAACAAGTCAGCTNAAAAAAAAAAAAAAAAAAAAAAAAAAAGAATACCACAGGAAATAATCTTGTTTTATTAAGGTTTTCTGACTTTTCACTCCAATTTAGTCCATGCATTATATAGAGTCATCTTACCACCTCATCAGGGATCTGTGATACAGTTAATAGTCATATTAATATCACCTTTGGTTCCTCAGAGGGCCAACAAAAAAACAACTTGTTTGATAGGATCATTAAAGTAGAAAAAAATTCTAATGAAGCTCTTATTGAGAGTGCAAATGGGAAGAGATTTGTAGTGATCTTGCACAGTTGCTGTCATCTTGCAGGTGCATAGACACTTTTCAGAAGGATTTATGACATTTCAGCCCATCTTTTTTAGCATAAATAATAATTTAGCCTGAACAGAGCAAATAGCTGGGAGAGAATAACCTGCACATAAAAGTTTGCCATAGCAAGGGCACAGACAGGATTACTCAACTCTCAGCTTCTACACCTGCAACAAGTGCCCTCAGCAGAGCTCAAGAAAAATCCTTCAGTCTCTCACCAGTCATTAGATAAAGTCTTAAGTAGGATAAGGAAAAAGAAAGCTCTTCAATTCCCATCCCCAGGCATCTCTTCACAAGCATGGAGATCACAGTGCTTCAGGCTATAAGTGAGCAAGAGCTTCTCCAGACCTGCCACGTCCATAAGGAAGAGAAACCTAAAGACTCCCATTAAATTATCTCTTATTTCCCACTCAAATGCACATTTTCTACTTGAAGCTGCAGGTGCTACTGGAGACATATATGCACTAGAGATGAAACATGCTTTCCCCCTTCTAGTGATGTACAAACCTAGATTCAATTATAATGACATCTCCCATGGGTACCAGGAAAAAAATCTCCTGAACAAGGTATTCTGCTTAGTAATACTCCATAAAACTGCATACACAAGACCCTGATTTATTAGGATTTCCATTACTCAAGCCAGTAAGTATCCATAATTAACTGCTGCCTTGAGTAATTGCTCACAAGAATCTCTGTTACTGTGAGGAAAGTAGAATCCACCCTAAAGAAATAATACCACTATTAACTTTATGGTAAATAAAAATAGTGTTTAAAAAATTAAAACAAGCAACAGAATCAGATACTTAACACCAATTCTTCCCCCACCCCAAATAAAATAAAAATACTACTACATTCAATATGAAAGCACATTATTTCTCTCAGAAAATTCTTTCAGAAAATGCCGTGAAAATAGATCATCAGCCACAGGAAAGAAAGCCCCACTAGGCAAATGAGTAGATATTTCTAGGACAAGCTCAGTGTTAGTAGACTTGCTCCCTCACAAAACAGCTCATGCTGGAGATTGGGTTTTCTGCACTCACGGACTGCAAGTCCAGACAAACCTGCTGCTTGCAAGGTGTAGGAAACATGCTGTGTTTGAAAAAGTCCTTTCTGACTGTGGAATACCAAAGCAGCTCAGTATGGCTCTGTACTCCTCCAGACCCAGCATGGTTTGAGTTATAGCCCTAGACAACTATCCTAACTCAAGGACTCTAAATTACTGCTTACATTTCATGACTTCATTAATTCCCTGGAGAGGGTAGGAATAGACAAAAAAAAACCCAAACACTTGAGTCATCAGAATTGTGACGGGCTAATAGACCCACAAACACAGAATTCTAAATTAAAAAAAAAAAGGCAACATAAGAGAACCCTTGTCCAATATAATTAAATATGAATCACAGCTACTGAATGGGAGAGGAGGGAGAAACTACAGCAGAAAAACAGCAGCTGATAATGGTGCCTGTGCCCAGCCCATCCTCAAAAAGTCAGCAGTAGAAGGCCAATACTGTTTTGGAAGACAGATAAAAGAACATCATATCACTAAGTGCTCAGAGGAGAAAAAAAAAATCTTTTCTCCTAAATCGAGTTAGTTGATGCTGAACCTCTATTGATCGGAGCAGCTGTGAAATGCTTCAAGTGCAGGTGTAATACTGAGACATCCTGGTGACTCTCACTTCTAAAGAAATCCTCACAAAACTGGCAAAATACAGCCTCATCTTGCAGAGGCACTGCAGGCAGGTGACACAGAGCAGTGACAGCCCAGCAGAGCAGAGCACAATCACTTGGGTCTCTGCATCTATGGGGACACAGCATCACAGGAATTGGAGAACCAGACTGGCAAAGCTGTACCAAAGCTCACAGCAACCCACTCAGCTACAGCAAAGGGACTTCTCTTTAACACAGCTCTTCTCTACAAGAATAAAAGCGTTTCCAGAAGGTCTCTTGGCACAGCTCTGTTCCCCAGGTGAGACATAGCACATGCCCTATATGTCACTTCATGCTGCCCAGGCCATATCTACTGTCCCTCTTATCCATCTACTTGTACTTCCTCCACAGGAAAACAGCAGAACAATCCATACCCCAGGCCTTAACTTAAAGCTGGAACATTTCCAAGGCACAGAGTAGGAAGTAAGAACTGAGAAGCATTTCTGGGTCCCATACAGTTCAGTTTATATTGATTACTGGTCACCTACTGATGCACATATGTGCAAAAATCCAATCCAACACCATCCACACTCAAGTTCACCTCCTTGAGCAAGCACAGCTGATAACAGGGGACTCAGACTTAAAAATGGCAGGTTTCCATCCCAGGAGAGACTCAAGGCTTGTGGAAACACTAGAGCAAAGCAGACAGTTTGACCAAATCAACCAAAGAAATCCCACTGAATATAAACAGGCAGAGTATTATAGCCAAGTGAAAAAATTCTAGGCCAGAAATTGGGTTTGATCTGACAAGAGAAACTTTCCAATATTCAGTCAAATTTCTAAATAATGAACACTCTTACATGCTTTCTGAACAAGTCCAAGCACTCCTGAGACAAAATAAACCAAGAGAATAATTTTATGGGTCACTGTCCATGACAAATCTCCATTTCATACATTCTACCTAAATGTTGTTGTTTACAGCTCGAAGGATTTCATGCATCTTGAAAGCTCAAAAATACTTTTACTGAATAATCATCTCAAAAAGCACAGCTTGATCACTATAACCAAAACCTTAAAAATTCAATTACTGCTTAGTAAAGGCAATCAGCTCAATAAAACAGGATGAAGATTGTACCTTTGTTGTGTTTTCTTTAAGACAAAAATTTCCTTTGACTGAAACAGGAAAGCTGGAAAAAAGAAACAACTCATGAACTGATTTAAATTCCAGTAGTTCCTCATCTCCAGATGGCTGAATGATCTTCTCTGGAGTGACAGTAACTCAGACTGAGACACTTAACTGATTTCCCCTATTCTCCAATATTTCAAAGGTAACAACAAAAGTTCCTCAAACAGAGCCAGCAGCTAAAAAGAGAGCTACTGTACCACAGGTAATGGGCCACTGGGGATTCAAACAGGCACCTGGGGAAAAAGAAAGCAGGTAGAAAAATGTGGGTTTTAAAAAAAAAAAAAAAAAACACACATAAATGCAAGAGAAATACAAATAAATAGATGGAGAGAGCGTGAGGGAAGCTATGGAGAGTCTCCATAGGAGTACTTTGAGCCAAAAGGAAGGTATTAGGTATTAATCAAATTTTAGTTTTTCCCTTAGGTGGTTCAGTTCCCTGAAAGTTGCTACTTTTTTTTTTGTCCTTTTGTGCAAATAGACACTAAATAACATCCATTTATCTGCAATGAACTTTGGGGGTTAGCAGCAAGGCTCCACTGACATTTGAATCTTATTGTCCCTTCCTGGGAATTACCAATAATGATCCGAACCAAATTTCCAATTTGCAAAAAAAAATCGTTGTATTTTCTTTTAAAAAATTTAAGTACTTTGGCCATTTACTCTGAGCAGATTTGTATTTCTACAGCTATTTCACAGCAATTGTTAATTTGTAGCTGAGGAGTTTAACAGACGGGGAACAAAATGGTTCAAGGGCAGCTCCATGATATGTGGGGCAACACAAAAAGGACAAACACTGGTGACAAAATTCAGTACAATGATGGTGTAAGAATCAAGTTGAAACAAACATGGAAAAGGCCTGATGCCATGAAATATAAATTACTTCAGGGAATAAGAAATTACAGACAGAAATAACATCAGAAAATACTTATGAAGACCATTTGTCTGCATTCACCATAGAATAAGGACAGGCACACGGCACCAGTGCATCAGCAAATCTACAACTATCTAAAGATATGAAACCCATATGTTATCCCTCTGCTGCATTCACCTTTCCATTTGAATGGGAAAGTAGAGCCTCTTGG
This sequence comes from Aegithalos caudatus, assembly GCA_013389925.1. Lineage (NCBI taxonomy): Eukaryota > Metazoa > Chordata > Aves > Passeriformes > Aegithalidae > Aegithalos > Aegithalos caudatus. The sequence goes on along the minus strand of WEIU01000435.1, from coordinate 73,777 downwards.
TTATCAGCAGTTTGTCTTATATGTAATTTTTATTTTCCATTGATTTCCTGTTGTAGCCATACTTTGTGTGAAATAGCATACAATGGAAAATAATATCTATGCCCATTTTGCTGTCCCAAATTGGATTTCTGTGCCATTTCTTCTGATAGACCAGTTTTATTTCCTCCCATCATTATTTTGCCTTATGTGCTCTCAGTCTTCATTTCATTGCAAGGAGAAATTCATCCTTATGCAGGAAAGCCAGCATATGAAATGCCCAACATTAAAAACTTGCTGAAGCTTTCTTTGGAGCACATAGTTCACAGCACACAGATGAATTTCATCCTCAAACACTGAGGATTTCTGGCCAAATGAGAGAGAGTACAGGATGCCAGCATTCAACATATTTTTCCTCTAAATAGAGTTAGTGCTTCATTTCTGAAGTGATTTGTGGCCAGTTCCTATTCCTGGCTTTCAATATCCCCTTAGCATTTTCTCAAATGACAAAATAGCTGAGGTTATGATATTGTCTGTCAGCCAGCTCCCTCCACAGACTCAAAGATATGGCCATGTAAATTTGACTCTTGATGACTATTGGACCCTTTTTTCAGGAAAAACATAGATAGCTCTATACCTCTAAACTCTTATGTCATGTAAATTAAGATGGAATCACAGACCCAATTGTTTACTGTCACAAAAACAAAATGCTTACTTTTCACCCTGTGCCACCATTCCAGACTTAACCCAGTCCAATAAAACTGACTCTAAATTTAAAGTCTTTAGAGGAATCCAAGTTTTTCTTCTTTGTAATTTTCAGTCAGATTTCTGTGTATAGGGGAAGGTCTAAAATATCTACCTCCCTAAGAAAGAGCACGATCAGGAGAGGAATGAGAAGAATATGTGTGTTCCTTCAGCCTAAAAGAATTGGAGCAGAGCAGTAAACAAGCACATCCAGAAAACCACCTGTGTGGTCACAGGTGAAAGGAAAGAATTCCCAATGCGAAAAATGAAATTTCTGTTATTTGTGTTGAGCACTAACTCAGGAATGAGGACAGCCACAAAGCTTGTCTTGAGGAGAACAAAATAGCAGTTACTTTAATGTTACCAGACCTGAGTGCTCTTATCCCCCTGGTCTTGTTTACCTCCTTGCTGAGAACCCCTGTGGCTCTGTCACCCAAATCCAAGAAGCAAAGCTCTCAGGCTAAGGAAGCAAAGATCTCAGGGCAAGAATTTTCACCTCTGTGGAATCCTGGAAGCTCCCCGTTGCTCTGCACCATGTCCCTAAGGCAGCTCTCCTGGAAAACACACATTCCCCACTTCCCCTGTCATCTCCCAAGAGTTTCTTCAAAACACCCAGGCTTGCCTTGCTCGAGGATTCACCTTATGTTCAAAGGTATTTTTCACAGAAATGCTCAGCAGTGTTTCCCAGCCTTGCCAAGCTGTTTCCTGTCTCTCCTCAACAAGAGGCAACACCTCTCAGTGTGATATATGAACTGCTAACCCACTCTACCACGACAAGCTTGTATAAACTTCAGGCTCATTAAATAACTCCTGCCTCTAAAGTCAGCTACATTCAGCTGCAAATACATCTTTCTCAAGGCTTTTTGCTTTCATTTACAGGTTGCTTCTTTTCCTTTTTCCATTTTCCCACTGTTTTACTTTGACATCTTTTGTTATTCCTTTAGACCAGCAGGGGCATCTACAGGCTTGCACAAATTGAATTTTATTAGATTCAACAGGGAAATGGTGCCATGGGATTCATCATGGGTTTGTATCAGTGACTAATTGACAGCAGACTAAAGGCATTACATGTTCTGATTTCATGATGCCCACCACAGCTTTGCAACTATTTTTTTCTTTTTCTCTTGAAAAGCAGAAATAGTCATCAAAAGCAGCATCAAGAAGAAAAATAAAGAACTATTCATTTATATGAACAAACCTATTGCAAACATATTCGGTAAAGCACAGAACATCCATGAAATGAAATAATTTAATAGCTAAAACAGAAATTAGAAAAGAGGAGGTTATTTAGTATTAGCAAATTAATTAGCAAATTAGCAAGTTATTACATAGTTCAGATTTAAAAGGGTGTAAATGTTTACAGGCCAAACTTATCAGCCATGTTAAGCACTAATTTTAGTGTCAGGAAAGACACTGAGATTTAATCTCAGACATTTGAGTCCTGTTTAGTTGTAAGTAGGAGATTAGGCGCAGTCACAGGAGTTTATTTTTTTAACAGTGTCCCATTTTCTTATCTCTGATCTGTCTGGTTTGGAAATAATACAATTTTCCACAAGTAAGTGCATTAGTTCCTCCTGAAATTCTCCCTGTTTCACGTTCCACACACAGGCAGAATCACCTAATGCACAGTGACAGCTGCCAAACTGCTCTTTCCTCCCCAAAAGATGGGCCCTGTCTCCTATTTCAATCTGTTAACCTCACAGTCACAGCACTCCTAATTATCCACAAATTCTGGATTGTCTCTTACATCCCCCAGATGGAACAGTCTCTTAGCAGAACCTCAGCCCTCCCTAGTGCCTCAGCCCCCCGCTGTTCCCAGGGGATGGGCCAGGTCTGTCCCTTTGGCTTCTGCTGGGGACACTGAGAACCTGCACCATGAGTGCTCTAAACTCTCTGACTACTGAGCAGACAATGCTAAAAAACTATTTTCTGGGTGTTTTGGAGGCAACTCCTCAGATGGGAGAGAAAAACAGGGTTTCTCAGTGGTGCTTTTAAACTTTCCCTCAAAGAAACAAAACAAAAAATAACCCACACATTCCCCTCTTTCCTCACACCAACAGAAATACTAACATGCCCATTTCCTGCAGAGTTCAGAGCACTCCTAGCATCTCAAATTTAAAAGCAATTTAAACCTAGAGGAAGGCAGAAAGTATAGATTAGAATCTATAGTGAATACAAGTATGTCATGCTATAATGTAAGGTTTTATTTTAAGCCAAGTAAACTGATAATTAGCCAAATTTCTATTCTTGTCACTAAATTACATATAGTGACTGGTGTCTCAGAGTCCTTTCCTTTTCAAGAACACTTCACATCATTAGAGGTGCTTGTTGTTCCAAGCATGAATTACAATCATAAATGATTCAAAATTACCAAAATAGTAAAGTCCCACACTAATGAACTTGACTTTTTCTTTTTCCTGGTTTCCCTGTTTGTTAGCAATGCAAATGATTTGCAATTGTTTTAGCTCACATTAGCACTACAAGTCGAGGAAAGTTGATAAAGTACCAAAATGCAAGTTGGATAAAAAAAAATTCATAGAAAAATGTAGGAAATGCACAGCACTACTTCCTTTACTGTCCACAAAACCAATGTATTATATAGAGGAAGGACACTTAGTCCACAGATGTGCACAGAATAGTCACTTAGCAAGATGAACCTAGCAGGAGTTAGGTTTTACAGAGCCCAGACCAATAAAACCATCATTAGGCTTCCAGAAGGACCTGGGCTTTCACTACTGACATCATCCCAGAAGGTCTGGAGAATATTCCCCCCACCTGCAGCTGTGCTGTCCTGGATTTGCTCCTACTCATACAAACACCTCAGCAGACCCAAAACCTTTTGACACAGTTTTTCTCTTAAAATGGTTCCCTAAATCACAGCACTAAGGCTGTAACTGATAAGGGTAAACCAGGCACCTTCTCACACACCAAATGAGAAGGTGGTGGCACCTTCATGGAGAGACTTGGTCACAGAGACAAACGCAATGTTATATCAGCTCACAACACATCATGGCCTTTCTGGGATGACATTTTAAATGAGGAGCTTTTAAGACAGCAAAAGCAATGACTGTAACCACACATTGCACTGGTACTGTGTCATTGACTGTCAAGGGCAGAAAGCAGTGAAAAATGCACATATAAGAACTGTATATAATATTTAAAAGGCCAGGTATGTAATCCAAAGTAGACTGTGAAGCACTGGAGAAACTTCAGTGTGACATCTCCTTAAGGGAATGAAAGTAGAGCATGAGAACCATGCTGATTATTCTTATCTGGTCTTAAGAAAAAAAAAGTGCATAGGACTGCAAAAAATTATGTAGGACTCTCTTTTTCTCTAACAATTTTTCTTTCTTTGCATCCATCATGAAGATGAATCTCACACTGGGGAAGACAGCACAGAAATACGTGCTTTGAAGTTTTATTGTTTCTCACTACCATGAAACATCAGCATCATTTTTGAGCCTATCCTGGACTGAAAGGATGCAAGTGATTGTGAATAGCTTAACATATTTTATCCAAACAACAATTAAAACCCACCAAAATGACAGAAATTCCTTTCAAGGAGTGAAAGGCTCTACATGAAACTGGAATTTTAGGCTGTTGCAGAAATGGACAAGGAGGCAGCATTTCAGCAGTTTCCCAGAAATGATGGGTAAAACCAATCCTATTCTGCAGAGCAGCTTCAACCTGTCCCAGAGAGTAAACCCAAAAAGAGCAACAACCAGTGAGCACAGGAACACCTGAAGATGAAATGGCCACCTGTTTGTCTTTCAGGTAAAGGAAGCACATCCTTTTAAAGCAAGCTCTCCCCCTCCACTTAGATGAAGACAACTGATAAAGCCCTCATGCCACCACTAGGTACTGTAACAGATCCATGCATCCAAGAACTAATTTGCCCAATTATTCAAAAAGTGAAATTTACTCTCAAGCTCCATCTTAACAATTATTTAACAAAACAATGTAATCAGGAACATCTGGCTGGATACACAGTGTTTGATGGTTCTTGAGGGAGAAAAGCCAATAAATTGATTAAACATTAGCTGTAGAAAGTTGTCCATTTTTTCCCCCACTATAGAGATACTTCTAAACCTTACAAATTTTAGTGGAAATTTGATTTGCCATGTTCTTGTCCAGTAAAGCAGGAATGCCAACCAGCAAACTGGAGAGACAGAGCAGAAAGCATTAGTAGCATTTAACCTCATCATTATCTTGAGCTGGCAAAGTTAATTTCAAGTGTCAGGTATCTCACAGCATTAATATATCACAACCTTCTTTT
>WEIU01000435.1:36978-68764 GCA_013389925.1 Aegithalos caudatus | reverse complement strand
TTTTTTTTTTTTTAATATTTCATCTCTCAAATAGTATTGGCATAGAAAGCCAAATGAAAATTAATGTTTACCCTTCTGTGTTGCAGCATGCATTTGATATACAGCCCTCAATCAGTATGACTCTTCTTGTTTGGATCAGACTGAGCAAAGCATTCCTTTCTGCTTTTTGTTTAATCCAAAATTTAACCTAAATACATCTTTTTATCAAACCAGCAGTGATTGTGTGAGGAGATGCAACTGCAAATGTAGATGATGTGTATATATCGTAGATTGATTAGATGAGGCTTTCTGTGTGCTCTCAACTTGAATAGCCCCTCTTCAGAGATCTCTGCTCAAGCTCTCATTAGTCATGGTTAAATGAGCAACAATTTCAAATACACAGAAAACAGACTCGAGTCATAGAAATTCGGTGTGTGCCATGCTCAACATTAAGCACAGCTACAGAGGTTATCCAGAGCCAACAAAGTGTGTCTGCAGCTGTGGAAGGAGAAAGAGATGCTCTCCTGCTCCAGACACAGAGCAGCAATCCCACCTTCCTGCCTGAGGTGCTGGGCCATTACAGAAGTGAGCATCAGATTCTGCATACCATGCTTGGGAGACAGACTTTGCACCACCGTGGTTTAATTGTAAGATTTAGCACACAGCATATATCTGCTGCAGGGATTTCTGGTCACAGAGCTTTATATTTACTCTTTGCTTCAGTGATTTCAGAATATAATCAAACTCCTGGTTGACAAAATTCAAGAATTGAGGTCCCAGAACATCTGTGCAACCTTTCTATTCTGTGTCCCCTTTATCAAGCTGATCTTCCAAGCATGATACTGATGCCCCTCACCACATGAAATACCACAGACAGCAACCAAACCCTCACTGTGGTCCTCAGAGTTTTCATGGTTCATAAAACAGAAAGGATGAGCAAGGGGTAATAAATGTGATGTACCAGGATAAGGAAAAAAAAAAAAAAAATACATGTGTAAATGCAGCACTGAGAATAATAAAAAACTACAGCTCTCCTTTTAAAGCAGGATTTCAATCTCTTTTTTCATACTTGTACAGTTTTGGAAAAAAAATAGCAGAGTGATTTATATTCCATGAGTAAAAATAGTCCTCCACAGAAGCCTAAATGTAAAGATAGCCCAACTAGACATTCTAGGGTGATATATATTTTCATGTATTTATAAGTTTCCGTGTGTTTTTTTACTTGAAAGAGCACAAAACACAGGCAAGATCAGTGATCATGCATAATGGTAATACATATATCATTAATCCTAATCAGAAGTGTAGCATTACCACCCTTGTGTTCCCATCTTGGTGTGCTGGGAAAAGAAGTACCTGGGTGAAATCTACCACCCCCACCTCCAAGTGAAAACAGGAGCTTAAACTTCACAGCACAAGAGACTGAGCTCAAATTGAAACCTCACTGGGGGCTCATCCTGAGAAGCATCCTCAAATTAGAAACAGCCCCTGGTGAGCCAGAGTGAGGGACCAGACACCTCTCCTCCCTCAAGTGACCTTTACTAGCAGATTTCAGTCATGACCATGTTATTCCCTCTATCCCCCTGCTCTCCAAGCCCTGGGCTTCCTTACACACAAAATTTTCAACATTTTGACCAAGACACTTCAGAACAAGATCAGTCTCTGAGACAGAGTGTAGAGACAGAAGCAGCCACAGACAACCTGAGCCCTCCTTGCCCAGGCATCAGCCTTCACCCTGCTCAGAGTCAGCTTTGTCATTCAGCAAGGGCTCTCACACTTTCAATATAAACAGTGGGTGGTTCTCAAATGCTGAAGAGAGAGATGGAGAAGTACAAAAATAGCCTGATAGAGATCCTCTCAACTCCCACTACCCTTACTGATTTGAAAATACTGCTTATGATTTCATAGTTAAAGCAAAACTAAGCATTGGCTTCTTCTATCATGCTACATATAAGGATTTAAAAACAAAAAAAACAAAAAAAAAACAAACAAACAAACAAAAAACACACACACGCAAAAACACCAAGAAAACAGAGAGGATTGTAACATCAAGTGAAATGACTGAGAGAAAGCAGCTGATGTTTTCCTGATCCTGCTTCCCAGAGATAAATCACAAATGCAACCAAACTGGCTTTGCCATTTGTCAGTATAAGGCAGAGCCAGCAAGGGGTGCTCAGAGCAACTGGATATAAAGCAGTGCTGGCACATGAAGAACTGTATGGTGGATAAATGCTCAGCCTTGACACTCCATGACCACTCAGCACAGCCATGGCCTAAGAACAAGACAAGGGTAGTGGTGTTCTCATAGTGTGCAGCACCACAAGCCCCCAAAGCAGAGATTTAATGGAGAGCAGAAGGTGCAGTAATGATTCTGGAGACTGAGAAACTCAGGGGGTCCAGGCTTTTCAGAAGCACAGTGTGATGTATGTTTACAGAGGCCTCAAGTGCCCTTTTCCATAACTCTGTTTATAGCTCATCTGTGTGCAGTAAGTCTTGACCAGAATTGGTCTTTGACACAGACTGTAAAATACAAACCTTAAAAGGGCCCAATGGAAAATAAAAGTCAGTATCATGACAAAATGGATGATTTCTGATGTAATCGCCTCCCACTTGTGCCTTCCATGTAAAAGAGACATGGAAAATATGTTTCCTGCTATAGAAATTAGGAATTCTGCTCTAGTAAAAACACATCTGGCTGCCATGACATTGAAGTAAGAGCTTATTAGTATTATTTCTGCAATTATTACAGCTGCTCCCAAACAGGCAGCCCTCTTTCTTGAAGGAGGTCTTCCTCAGACACCTATTATTTGTCAAAGAGAGGGGCTGTTAGAAGAGATGGCAGTGTCTCCCCAGTAATATACCAAATTATTACCAGGAAAACAAGCTGAATGCAGCAAAGCTGCTGCTGAACTATGTAGAGATAAAATACCTATTTATCTGTTCCGGATATTTTGACATTGACACAGCTCAGTGACAAAGACACAAAAAAGTTTCTTCTACAACTAACAACTTCTATGACAAAGCTTGAATAGGGGAGGAAATACAAGTAATTTGTTTCCTGGGCTGTCAAGCCCTTTGTCTTAACCCAACAACAAACCCATTGATCTACTTCAAAACACAAAGGGAGTGGTAACCATCATGACAGTATGACAAAAACCAGATTTGAAAACAAAAAGAAAAGTCAAAGCAGCTTGTTCATACTCAGAGTTGTGTGCTCTGACACTACTCCTCCATCACATTATGTGCACTCACACCTGTCCCACGTGGCTGTGCTCTCTGGGTGTCACTCAGGATCCCCTCTCCTGTGTCCCACAGCCCCTCTGGTCCCAGCTTCCTCAGGGAAGAAGACACAGTGAGGAAATGGAACAGGGCAGCCTGCCATCCAGCCAGACAAGGAAATCCCTCAGCTGCTTTGCAGGAGGATACCTGGCCTGAGGTGGTGATGGCACAAGCTGTGAGCTCAGCCCTGCACCTCCAGAAACAAAAGCTCGTGCACACAAGTCAGTCCTTTCCTACTGGGCATCTCCCAGGAACTGTAATGTTTCCATGATTTCCCTGCACTGCCAGGGAGCAGCACATGCACCTAATTCCCATCCCCCATCCCACAGGCAGGGATATCCCAACTTCCACTTGAATCAGATGTCTCTATCTGGCTTCCCTGTGACACAGAACAGTGTGGCCAATGTCTCCACACCTCTTGCCAGGATTGCAGCTGAAGCCCCCTTAGACCATCTCCAAGCCCATCTTCCTGAAAAGCACTGAAAAAAACCCCTAACATTCAATGTGTTCTGGTACTTAAGAAAAGATCACCTTGCTTGAAGAAATATCAAAAGGTTAAACTAGACTATTGGTATCTTATAGACTACCTGATATTTTTCTTTAAGAATTTTATTGGAAAGAGAAAGTTAAATAAGAGAATGCTTTCTGTGCAGTTGTTTTGATCAGTTCAAGTTCAATATATGATACCCTGAAAAGTTTCTCTCTCATTGCAGTCTGACCTGATCCCTCCTGTTTATTGCTTTGACTGTAGAACAAAAATATATTTCCCAGCTGTATTAATCAGATATTGAGGATATTCTATTATTAAAGACAGCTATACAGAGCTCTCAGGTTTTCTTTTAACAGAAATGAAGTTAAATCAATACTAAACAAATTTCCCAGAAGTCAAATTACAATGAAGAGGGATGAAGAAGAATTATCCCAGCTAATACTACAAAACATGAGGGCATTTGGGGCCCAAGGTCTGCCAGTAAGAGCTGCTCATTTGGGAGATGGACAACTGGACAATTCCTGCAACTCTTACTGCTAAGCTGAGCACAAAAAAATTATAAGAGAGCCTATTCCCTTATACCACCACTTTAACCTTTTCTCGTTCTGACACCAGTGGAAATACCTGGACTGATAGACTGTATGTGTTGTGATGCCCATCATTATGTACCAGAGTGAGTCTGTTATATTGACTGCATTTTTAAAAAGACACCAAAGGGTACCCAGACACAGCCCTAGTGACTGTTGTATGTAGTGTTCATAAATGTTAGTCTTGCTTTTACAGGAATACTTCCACAGAATATAATTGTCACTAATTTTCAATTCATGTAGCACAAAATACTCCTGCCTCCAGAAAGGCATGCAAGTACATGCTAAAATTTAGCACTGGGGCACACACATTGAAGCAAAAAAGAAACACATTTTAAAACTTTGTTATTAAATTCCAATTTAGCTTAACAATACTAAAATCTGACCTTTTTTTTAAATTTAAAAACTCTTAATAAAGAGGATTTAAACAATCAGATGAGCAAGAGTACATGCACACCTATTAATTAAGGTGGTTGCACTAAATAGACACAAAAAACTGCATTGTAACATGTGCAAATGACAAAAAATTAGATAAGGGATTCAGTATTTACTGTAGTGCAAAAGGCATACTTTATAATGCTAAATATAGACAGTGACAGGAATAATAAACAAAAGCAATTACTGTTTTGTAGGAGAAAAGCAACCAATTTTCTTTCTGCAAGCAATTCATGTTATGTTTATATACTTCTCACTTTAAAAAAAAATCCACAAATACAGCAGACACTATTTAGTAAAAGTGGCAAATCAGCCTTGGATATAAATCCCATTTCTAGATGTACACAATTGTCAGACATGGCTGCTTGTGTGGTCTGTGTCAGCAGACTATGAGGAAAATAAATTTATTCCTTCCTTTTGGACAGCAGTTACATCTGCCAGGTTAGTTTGCAGCTTGGAAAACATTTTTCCTTCATGGTTAAATCCTAATCTGTGAGCCACTACCTCTTTGTGGATGCAGAGGTCTAAAAACTGCTTCTGCTAGAATGGAATCCTAGATGCCCTCTAGTACTGCTTTTCAGGGAGCTATGCTGGCCATAGCTGACCAGGTCCTAAATACAAGGCACAGAGAATCAACAGTGCAACCCCAGGACAAAAATATGCATCATAAAGCAGAATTAATACAACCATATTGCAGATACTGAATAAATTACCCTGCACATTCACATCTATGTGAATTAGGCAAATAGAGATGCATATGGGGGGTTTACTCCTATGTTCAAGTATTTCTCAAGAACCGACTGACAGGGAGCACAAAAGAAGCTATAACCAACCTTTCCCTTTCATGCTTGGATGTGTCATATAAGATGGGAAATATCCAAAACAGGGAAAACTGGAAGATGACTGCACTTAAAAGGATTAAATGATTCATTCAATGGCATTTCTGCAGCCCTCTGTGTAATTGAACAGCCTTTCTTCCACCTTTCTCCTGATAAGAAACCTTAATTGTAACCACTGAAAGGAAATAAGTTCCTGGCTATTTTTACAAAATGTGTTATGTCTCAGCAAGCCGCTCCCATCTAACTCTGCAATACAGCTACAAAATGGTTTATTTGATTTAGTACCTTACTTCTGAAGTACCTCACACAGCACACAAGGCAGTGAACCACTGAAGAGGTTCAGACCACAGATGGAAATGCAAAATCTTGAATAAATCCTTCGTAATAAGAAACTTCTGAGGGACTTGGCTGCTCTTATTTCAGGAAGAGGAGGGAAAGTTACTTAACAAGCCTACAGAGAACTTCAGATCACATCAGTCCTAAGTGCCATCAGCCATACTTCAGCAAACCATTCATGTATTACCTGGAAAACAGCATCAAATTTTTTTTCTACCTCTCAATCTGTCCCAAGGGATGTCATTTCTTTCCAATTTCACCCCCTGGCATTATGTCATGGATATTATTCCCATCAGATTTCAGTCACTTGCCTGCTGGTTTGCAGTCTCCAGGAAGGCTCATCCCTGCCTCCCCCTCACCTGTACAGTGCTCTGTTCTCTTCCTGCATCCTTGCAGAGGGTCCCCTTCACCCCCAAGGCAACTAAAACCTGTTGGGAGACTCATTCTCACACAGCATCTCATCACTGGCTCAATCCAAGCAACCTCATGGCCCTGGTGCTCATTCACACTACAGCAAATTAGCCTGAAATTTCATTTACTCTACACTCACAGTATCACCTTGGCAGCACAGAGGGGCTTTAAAGGACTCACCATGTCATTCATTCCTCCTTTATGATGCCAGAAGAGCTTAAAGTGGCCTGAGTGCAGACAAGATCCCAGCCAAATTACATCTGCCACTGATTTTATCAAAGCAGAATTTGACCCAATTTGTCATTTATTGAATTGAGTGTAAAACCCAGCCCAGTGGTGCTGGAGTCAGGGAAACACCTGTTTGGCTCAGCTGGGATGCACACCAAGATATCCAAATGGGCTCAGTTTAAGAGTGCCAACAAGATGGGCTAGAGGAAAAGAGCCAGCTCAGCCAGTGGATATGGGACACGTTGTAATTCAAATCCTTCTATTAACTCAGTAGGTAGACACTAAAAAACAGAGGGATTCACAAAGTCCAGCTGCTCCTGACTGTAATTTCTAGGCCAGTTTTCAGCTACCATTATTTCATATGCAGCCTTTTTGTGGACAAAATCAAAATCATCATTTGACTATTGTTTTTCCCCTCATTTTTTGGCCTTGCTTAGCAGCCCCATGGATGAAATAAGTGAAGTAGTCCAACATCCTCTTAGTTTTGACTCCTGAGGAGCAAGTTTGGTAAGTGGAGGGATGAAGATTTTGACAACTAAAGGCCATGAGCTCTGCCCAGTTCTGCCCACATGATTCCTCTTTGGTGAGCTTGCAGACCAATCATGTCCTGGTTGCTACTCAGCTCCTATAAATCCAAATGTGGATTTGTGTAGCCAAAACAATACTCATAGCCTAGGCATGGGCACTTCTTGAAACAAGACTAGAGGCACAAAACTAAAAGTGGGTCTGAAGTTCTCAGCTCATTTCTGTTGCCTCAAAGAGGCCCAAACCACAGATTTTCTTCAGAGTCTTGGTCAGAATCCTGCCTGTGATACTGATCTGATGTTGTAAGTGGAACTCAGCTTTAAAGCTCTGGATAGAAAATTGCTCAGAAATGCAAAGTACATATCAGTGAGGTAAAGCTATAATGTTCCATATCATATCACTTGTCCTCAGCTACTGTAGGTGGACAACAACTCTGAGTGCTGAAGAACAAGCAAATGTTTTCATGCATCAGACCTGCAAACAGTTTAATGGGAAAAGCAGTGCTATCTTCATTTTCAGTGTGTATTTAAATCATTCCTCTTTCCTGTCCAACTGCTACAGCTGACATAACATGACTAATCACCACTACCTTTTCTGCATAGAATGTGTGTGGCTTCTGACACTTCAACTAATTCCCTTTGGCTTGAATCAAGCTCAACTTCATTACAAGATGTGACATGCATATCCTCTAAAAATAGTAAGCTTCAGTCAAATGTGTACTACCTGCAAACTGAAATCTGTGTCAGAACTGCAGTTATTCAGGACCCAGTAAGTAATGAAAAATGGCTAGGATTTTGTTTAAGACACAAAGATATTATTTAATTAAGAGAAAATCCAAAAACATCCCTGTTCCCTGCTCTTAAAAATCCCCAAACCAAACTCAACACAAATTTCCCTCCCTTTTAGAAGTTTAGGAAGTAATTTGTTTTATCCCTTTTCCAAGGAAAAGGAACCGTTCCTTCATTAGGAAATATTCATTAGAAAATAAGCTTTCTACAAAGAATTTAGCTAGATTTTGCTATTTAAAAAAAAAATCATTACACCTTCCAGCTGGTAAAATTAGCTTAAATGATTAGCAGTAGGAGTGCAGAACTGAGACCTGTCATACCTGTTTGATCCCTGAAGTAATCATCAACCCCAGCCATATAAGACATGTCAACTATGATATTTTTTTTTCTTCAGCCTTTTTTAAGCAGTTTCCTCATTACAGACTTTTGGAAACAACACATTCTTTAGCCTCTTTTCACACAAACATGCCCATTAACAGGCCAAATTAAGCACAAGCTATGTGCTACCTCACTTTCTTCTAACTATTACAACCAGCAACACAACTCCTTTATAACCTCCAGTTTTCTCTCCCCATACTCCTACCTGAGTGTATTTCAATGAGCATTTTTCCAAATCTCATCCTGAAACCTGCCCACACACATTCCCAGCTTGTTAATAACTTTGTTCTGTGCCAACAGTACCCTTTAATTTAAGCACTCATGTTCCTTTATGGTGTTTTAATCATATTCTACAAGCAGCAGTGAAAATGTACCAAAAAAACGTAGCCAGTCCAGGTGCAGTATTGCAGCCAGCAAATCTGACTTGGCAGTGGGTGCCCAGAGCCTCATCCTGCATTGTGTTCCTGCAGAGGCCTCACCAGGCACCAGAGCATCCCAAACCCTCACAGAATCACAGGGCTGGAAGAGACCTTTAAGAAACAGTCCAACCCAGCCCTAACACCTTAAGCAAACCATGGCGCCGAGTACCACATCCAGTCTTTTTCTAAACACATTCAGGGATGGGGACTCCACCACCTCCCTGGGCAGACCATTCCAATACTTTATCACTCTTTCTGTGAAAAACTTCTTCCTAATATCCAACCTGTGGAAACACCTCTACTAACTCATCCTGCTGCATTTGTCACCATCAGACTGGTGTCTGCTGTGCTCCTGTTAGAGCTCCCAGCTTAGACCAGCAAATATTTGCCATTCCTTCAGTAGAAGTGGCACTGCCTTTTGGGCTGCTGAGTTGGATCCTGTTGTCCACTCCAAGGTCATTCATTTCCTGTGTAGAGACCCTTCCTTGGTATTCAATCATTCCTTCTAGATTTGATCTGCCAGGAAGTTTCATTCACCTAAATTGTAGGGAGTTTTGGTGGTTGCCAGGTTTATGTCATTACCAAAGGAAAAAGATCATAGCATCATAGAATGGTTTGGGTTGGAAAGCATGTTAAAAGATCATTAAATTCCAATTCTCTCTCCCATGGGAAAGGACACCTTTCACTAGAGCAGGCTGCTCAGAGCTCCATCCAACCCGGCCTTGAACACCTCCAGGAATGGAGCATCCACAACTTGGTACAACCAAGTGCCTCACCACTCTCTGTGGGAGAATTTCACTCTAACATCTAATCTAAACCTCTTCTCTTATAGTTTAAAGCCATTTCCCCTTGTCCCTGTGCAAACACAGTTCTGATTTAGGTGTTTATTACAGTTTTGAGTAAGAATCTGCTGAGCCCTGGCTTGCTAAGAACATTTAGGCATTAACATAGGGACTGTTAAGATAATTCCTGTAATAGTTACAAAGGCAGCCCTTAAAAAGTTCAAGATACATCTCTTACATATGCATTTAATTTAAGGGCAAAAAAAGTAAATCCTGGGGGGTACCCCCACTACCTAAGAAACAACATAATTAGTTGCCTCTCAGTTTCAGAAATCCCCTCTATACAGTATTAATCAAGGACAAATTACAAGGCATATTTTACAAGTTCCATTAAACTGGTAAGATTAATTTTGCACAAAATGTAATTGCCTTTTCATGTGAAGAAAGCATAAAAAGCCCAATCAGACGCAGCAGAATCTAATTTATCACACAACCCTAGAATTTTTTGGTGATTGGTGCCACAACATCACAAGTCTGATATATTACAGGGTTAAGCAGTACATAGCCTTGTCATAAATTATTTCACTTTTTGCTCCTGCACATCTGAGGTGACAGAATGAAGGTAAATTTCTTCCTGACCATTTAGACAGCTCATTATTTCCCCAGAACTCTCCTGTGCCATCACTAATCTCTGCAATGTATCATCATTCATTTAAAATATCAATTTTCTGTAACCCATGTTTAACAGCACATTTTGTTTTCTAACTTTTAAATATTTTTGAGGACAACTTCCCAACAGAATTTTCCAAAGACTGACTATTGGCAAATCCCAAAACCCTGATGTCAAGACACCTTTATGAACTGGTTTCTCAGATGACACAAGTTGTATTTTCTCCATCAGGGCTTAGATTGGTTCTCACAGTAACCAAGGGACACAAGAGGCAACTTTAACTTGGTACAAGCTTAACAAACTATCAGCTCCTCAGAAAAAGGGAAAGAACTCTGTACCCAAAAGTAACTGCCTAACAAATGGTAATTCTTGCACTTACATTGTGAGCATCAACTATGAGGTTCTGCAAAGAAAAATGCAAATATCAAGTTGCACTGCAATGGAAAAGAAAAGCCAGAGAAGAAAACAAAGCTTCAAAGAAAAATTCTTCCATTTTTCCATCTGCAAGGTAAACTGTGTCAGGTGGGATCATCAGATTCCATCAAAGATAATCTCAAAAGTAAGTTTGTGAAGCAAAAGATGAAACAGGCAGCTGCACCCAGTTGTGAAGTTACATCATGAAAACAGTCATGGGAACAAACTTCCCCATATCCACTGCTGGAAACAACTCAGGAGAACTGCAATGATGTGCAAGATTAACTAGTAGGCAAATTAAAAATATTCAGAAGTATGCATTATTTAACATTTGCCTTTATCACTTGAAGAGCTGGGATTGCTGGGTGAAGGAGGCAGCAGGATTGGCACAGTACCTGGGAGGGAGACTGCAGACATGGATAAAGTTTGTGCATCCAACTAAGGGCTGAACTCTTACAGTTCCAGAGCCCAGAGTGGTTTTTTTAAATGTCATCTTCATTTCACACCAAGCTTAGATAAACTCCTACCATCTCTCCTTTTCCCAAGAACCACTACTGCTCTTTGCAGTCCAAATTTGCTTGTCAGTTTGTCCAGCAACATAACATTGGCTTTATCAGGTTCTCAGCTTAACTAGGAGCAGAATTTTCTTTATCCTTCCTTTTTGGAACAAAGATAGTAGTTCACAAATTTTTTTTTTTCTTATTGATGAGAACAGCTGAGGGACTGACTTGGATTTTCCCCAAATCCTCATAAATCAGTGGGAATTAAGGCAACTTCTGTGCCAGAGATAGTATCCTCTTCTGTTTAAGAGCATCTTTTCTCTCAAGATCTCCAACCAAAGAAACTTGTCTTTCATCCTTTTTTGACAGAACAAAAGAAAAGCTGCCAGCTCACAAACACCTAAGCACACCTGCTTCAGCACAGAGCTGTTGCTTATCCATCAGCCTCTGGGCAGCAGAACAATTGTGCCTTCTGACTGCTTTCAAACTGGAGTCATAACTTCCCTGCAAGAAACACTGCATGTTTCTCCATACTGGACAGGGCAGGTAGAGAGAAGACATTTTGTAAAATTGACCTTTTTTTTTAATTGGAACACAGTATAATCAGCCTATTCACACATCAGGGAGAGCTCCTAGTAGGCAGAGATTTGTATGTTTTGAAACACCTTCAGAGAAGAAAGGATAGGTCTGCTCTAAGCCATGAGGTCCCTGAGAGGCTCAGGGTACACAGGCACAGAGCACCTGTTAAATTGCCATAAAACTCCTGCTCCCTCCCAGCACAACAGAGCTCTTTGTGTTGCACCTAGGCTGAGTGAGACACAGAAGAGGAAAAGGGCAATTGTGATTTTCAGGTTTTAAATATACTCCTAGTCTTTTTGTAAAGAGTTCATCCTAGAAGATACACAACAGAAGAGACTACTGGTGCCAGGTTATACAAAGATAAATACAAATGCATCCATTCCAGCTCTCACATCGTGCTGAACTGCTGCTCAAGACATGAACAGTTTCACCAGTGCTACTGGGTTAACTTCAAGGATGGCATTCAGCAGGACTTAAGTTGTCCTATAGGTTTGTTCGATTTCACTGACAGGGCAAAGAATTAATTAACACAACCTGAACTTGAAGAACCATTAATTAAAAGTAAGGATACCATAAAAAGCTCTGTTTTACCTACACCAGTCTGACTGAAAATTCCTCCCAGACAGAAAACTTTAACTCTTAGGCAACATTGTTCTGTTTGAGCTGAGATTTTTGTCCTGAGCAGTTGCTTTAGTGGTCTACAAAGCTCTCCTTGCCAGAGAGTACCTGTAGGTGCCATCAAAAATACATGGACTCTCTTAGCCAATTTCAAATTAAAAGGTGAGGCTCAGTTTTAAAAATTTATTCTAAATACGAGAATTTTTTTTCCCATTGTACCTTGATTCCATTGATATCCCTTACTCAGATCAGACTGCTCCAGAAGTCTTCCTGCTTCTGAACTTATGGTTCAGATTTATTAAGTCTGAATAAACTGTCAACTGTATTGACTTAACCTGCACAATTGAGGGCAAAAAAAAAAGTCAAAGCAAATTTTCTTATTTGAATTTATTCTATAACTGCTATTTACAAATGCAAATCTTGACTGTTTTGGAAATATCAGAATATCAAACTGATGTTAAAAGCTTTAAATGGGCAGATTCCTCACATTGATTATGAAGTGAAATATTCAATAGTCAGCTGCACAGCTGATTATTAATAACTATTAATACAGTATTTAATAATTTTTTGTTATTAATATATGCTTCTCCTTCCAGGTCAAAAACTGCTGATGGCCATAATCACAGCAAACTTGCTTTTAAGAAGAGTGAATTAGAATAAAAGGAAATAAGCTGAAAGAAATCACATCTGCCCTTCTCTCTTGCACTGAGGCAAAAGAGAAATGTAGTCTGCAACCAAGGAGTTAGAGTTGACTTTCAATAAAGGGTAAGTTTTAAGCTCAAAAAAGCCTGGAAGAAAGTCCTTAGCTTACTGAGAAAAAGACACAATTTGCCAACAGATATCAGCAAGCTCAGAGGAGGCAGCAGCAGCAGCACAGGCTGGAGGGGTTTCTACAAGGAGCAGCAGGAATCCCCACTAGCAGAGCTGGGGAACTGAGCACAGATAATTCACTTCAGCCATATCCACTTTGTCAGTGAGTAAAGACCATTTAGCTCACAAAATCCTCTGTTTTCTTTCCTTCAGTTGCTATATGTCCCCAAAGAATAAAAATATGAAGTGTGGTAATCAGAAGCTGAAATTCTACCAAGAGGCAAGTCCTGGACATCAGTATTCCCCTGCAGGTGCCTTTCCTGATCTGATGTGCCAGGGAGAGCAAGCATCAATCTGTGCCCAGCAAACCTGCCCACAGAGATGTGGACAGAGATTGTAATTAGACCCATGACAGCTCAAAGGGGAAAAAAAAAAAAGAAAGCACACAGCTCCAAAATTCAACTTCCAGTGCAGTTGTTAACAATCAGGTACTCAGCTGGGACTGAGCAGCAGGTTTTACATAAGCTCCCTGCAAAACTGAAGCACTTGAACCATGTTTTTTGAGATACTAAAATAGATGGGCATTTTTTTCTTTAATAAGAGACTCAAATCCACTGGATTGAGCCTTTAAATCCAAAGTTGGCACCTAATTGAGAAGAGCTTCCCTGCCATGTCAGAGACCAACCCAACAGCACAGACACCCCCCAGGAGCCATCCCTCTGTGCCAGAGCAAATACCTACAGACCACAAAGCAAGGAGAAACAAAGGGAAAAACACAGCACAGGGATGCAATTCTGCAAATGGAGCCACACTATCTAAAAATAAATTTATGGCACCTCAGTGCCATAAAGGAACCTATCCTATCAAAGGACAGCTGCAAAACAGACCCTCAGGTAAAACAGCAATAAGAGGAGTGATAGAGGATCCCTTAAGAAAAAATCATTACATAAAGGCAGCTTTTGATCTACTAAGAGTCTGCATCTCCTGAGTACAGTGTCATATGTCATATGCACAGCCTTTATCCAAGCACACTGAAAAGAAAAAGTAGCAGAAGACATTAGAAAATAATACTTCCACCAAAAGGAGATAAAAATTCAATAATGATCAGAAAGTAGTAACAGTATTCTTAGAAAGAAGCATTGGGGAAGAAATAGTGATCAAGTCCATACTGAAGTTGCCAGAAAGTCATAGAAATCCAAGTTACTTTTTATTTCTTCACTAGCACTTTAGTATTTGGTACAATACAGCTCTTATGCTTACAACTACCAGTAATAGTAGCTTACAGCATTAGCAATTTATATTGCAATAAATCTTGGAAGATCCAGTTATAACAAAAGTCTTTGGTTAAACAAAGGTGAAATATCTGCTTGGAAAAAAAAAATAGTAGAAGTCTGGCCTCAATTATTTTATAATTTGTACAAATAGAAGCAAGAACTCCTGTGGGAGAACATAAAGTCATAAGTAATTTAAAAGGTGTAATATCTTTTATTTTGTCCAAGAAAATAGCTTTATTAGTTTTGCTATTGAGGTGAAAGGAACAAATTAATCAATGTAATAATTCTGAAAGAAAAATCAAGTTCAATGACAAGCAGCTGAAATGTATGAACTGCTACAAGAAAGGCCTTCAAGATGATAATTCTGTGCCAGCTTTTGACAAGACATAGTTAGAAGGTTATACAGTGCATTTTACACTGGTATCTGCTAAATGGTTACAGTAAAATTGTGTTGTTCCCCCTTATCTCTCTAGCATACCACTACATAAAAATGGCTTTTTTATTCTTTTTAAAGCTACCTAATTGTGCTAAAAATTGCCATTTTTAAAAACATTGGCTCCTTCAATACTTTTAATTACAAAGACAATAACCCCCCAAAAAATGCAAATTAAGGCAAGACAACCAACGATTCACACACAATGAAGATACAGGACTGAATACAATCAAACACATTACTGTGCACACAAGTCAGCAGAAGAGTTTAACTGATAATTTACAGGGCAACTGATAAAAATCATCCCCCCTTACCCCATTCATTTTCTTGCTCTACCTTGGTCACTTGATGTGCAAACTTGGACTTCTGGTCAAGGCAACAGGGCAGAGACAAGAAAAGAGGGGGAAACCCATGCTGAGGTTGTCCTTGTCTCAAGACCATCAATTCAAAAGGCACAACAACTCACAAAGGAATTCCCCACACCCACTTGTTCAGATGAGGTTCAAAGAAAACCTTCTTTACTGAATCCAGACCCCCATGGCACAGCCTCAAAGCCCTTCAGCCCCTTGCTCTCTTGGTTAGTAGATTCTTTCACAATTTATTGATGTATTACACCCTACTCAGATGTTCCAGCACCCCTGCTAAATCCTTTAGTCCCAGCAAGTTAAGATTTGTGTCTCCTCTGTCCCTGCTTGAGGGTGTTTGGCTCTCCTTAGACAGGCTCTGCATGCTCTTACAGTTCAATCACTAACACACACTTACTTCATTCCACTTCAGAGCTCCAGAAAGAGAAATAAGCACCAAGACAGACATTTTACAAATTAACAAGGTACCTCCAGAGCAGCTTATGACATCCAGCAGAAGACAAATTCCTCATCTTGCAGCAGGCAGCTCAACAAGCAGCATCCTTTAACACTCCACATTAACATGGATTGTTGGAAAACCACCCACAGCTCTTGGAAAACACATTATCTCTACTCACACCTCAAACACTACTGGCCCAAACCCAACCCTTTATCCCTCACCCCTCCCTCCAGCTCTCCCTTCTTGTACTGAGCCTTGGCCACCTGCTCCATCACACCCTCCACATGATGCAGGTGATACCAATTTTCTAAGGCAATTTGCCTTGAGGGGCTGGACACAAGAGACTCCTCACCTGCATCTAATCTGTAGGATTATAATCTCTGTACACTCAGCATCATTGTGTCATAAACAACCTGAATCCTCATACCAACCACACCTGAGAATACAAAGATTTGCCAGTGTGTTTAAAAGAAGTTTAAAATGAACTTTTACAAGTAAAGGGAAGAAGTCATTTGCTCTGTTCTCTGTGTGCTTGGAATTGATATCAGTTAATTTCATGCATTTGGGCAAGAAAAGTATGCAATTAGTAATCTGTAGACTGTTTGTATTTTGGAGCTTTTAGTATGCCTATGGGAAGAGCTTTGGCTATTTTCATTGAAGCACTACTCACTCAGCTATCCTTAGCAATGTGCCAGGGTGCCAGCCCAAAGAATTCAGAAATCCTGAGCTGGAAGCTTCAGAACTATGAGATTTCAATTTAAAACTGCAATTTTTTTACTCTTTGCCTTCTGATTCTTTTTTTTTTCATCTTCAAGGTTCAGCCAATACCTACTTATAAATTTCTTCTTCACAAACAGCTTAACAGAAGTTGAAATTCTCACATTAGTTGCCAAGAACTGGGAATGGATACCCTAAGCAGGACAGTAAATACTGTAACAAAAGCAGAAATTGTGAAGTCTGAGCAATTCATATTTCCAAAACCGGTTTATGACTAAACTTGTGGAAGTTCTTAATTATTTAAATTCACCATTAACACAGGAGACTCAAAATTACCCTCAGGATTATCAGATTTGCTGCAGGTTTTGAGATCCTCACTGAATATAATTGGCAATTCATAATATGGACTTTGGTGGAGCTGTGTTGATGGACACCAGAAAGTGATCTCAAACTTCACCAAAAAGAGATGTTATTTTCAGTAAAATTTCTGTTCAGAGTTTAAAAGAATCTTGGAAATGCCACCTTTACCCATGTTGGAATGTTTGAGATTTCTTTGATAATATCAAGTTCCAGTACTTCAGAAATACATTTATCAGTCCTTCTGGTTTTCTACTTTGGCAACCAGCTTTTTCTTTTGATATCCATGTAAGAGTTTTCTCCTGCATGCTCTTTACTCTCACCTTTTCTGGTCCACTTCCAGGAACTGAACATTTTTTAGTTCTCCCATCAGCTTTTAACTTTTGTGTATTTTGCTTTATTGGAACTGGCAACATGGTGCTATTTAAACACAGCTCCATCTGTCAGAGTCAAGTCCTGCAGGTAGGGTGTCATGTTTGATTTCATGTTATCATTTGTTGTGGAGTCAGAGCTAAAGAAACAAAAAGTTTACTATAAAACAGTTACTTTCATAAATTCCTTTGTGAGCTCTTTTACAGGTGTTGTGGGACCTATTTGTGTCCTTATGAACACAGCCCCTTCTGCACTGCCAGAGAGAAAACAGAAGGGATGTGCTCAGCTTTGCTTTGCTCTTCGTGTTTCCTTCCCTCTCCTGCTTTCCTTGTGTCCTGAGCATGTGTGAGTTGGAATGGCAGCGTTACAGCTGATGGAAAACACTGCAGGCTTAGAACAAAGCTGACATTTTGGAGATTGAGTTTTCAGATTTGAAAAGGAATATACTTGGATTTCCCAGCTTCAGAGCTGCTGCCTGGTATGAGGTTACATCTGACACTGAAGGAAGAGATATGGTTGACTTTTATCCCAGCAGGACAACAGTTGTGCTTCACAGTCAGGGCTTCCCAGCCAGAAGGGGACTGGATGGGAAGAAATGCTTAACAAAAACCTAATTTCCTAGCACCTTTCTGACATGAATATCAAATAGGTCTGGTGAACACAATTATTTCAGTCTCCCAGATTTCTTCCCCGGTTCCTTTTTCTACTCAAAAAGACATAACCTCGAAACAAGCAGTACATTGTTGACTACAGTCCAGAGACACCACAGCATATCTGGGAACATTTGAAGCCCATTAGAATGCTTGTCTTTTCTTTCCACAAAAAATATGCACATCTTGCCTTGCAGGTTTCAATGATCACACATTTTCTTGGGAAAAGCATGAGACAAAAGCTTCAATTTTTCTTTATCCTGGACACATTGGTGTTCTTCAAAGCCAGATAGAAGTGGCTATTCAAGTGTATGAGCTTCCCTGAATTTCTTTATTTTCCCCTAAAACTTTCACAGCTGTTTGGTTTTTTTTTTCTTCCAAACAGCAGCATGAATGTTTTTCATTTGCCATTTGTTAAGGGAGACCTGCACCACACACTGTGTACAGCCTCACCACAGCAGTGGTGTCCCAAGGCAGAGAGCATGGCCAGCATCCCCCGTGCTCCCCCACTTGGAGAGACACCATGATCAAGTGCTGACAGACAATCCATGTCTCAACAGTGAGAGATCCAGTGCTCCCCAAAGGACTGACATATGTGTCCTCTCAATATTCAGGAGGAGCTTGAGTGCTGTGAGGCTGTTCCCTTATGGAGGATCTGGCAGGAGCTGGCACTAAGAGGGGTGAGCAGCTTTCCTGCCAGGAGGACCCAGCAGACCTGAGGGGTCAGAGGGGAAGAAAGGATAAACTCAGGGAAGTGAGATGCAGGTGGAGGGTTGGCTGCAGCCCTCACAGATGGTTCTGCTGGCACAGGCACCTGCCTCAGCCACAGGAGCCTGGCCTGACTCTGCACTTGGAAAAACAAACAGCTGGGGAAAGGCCGTGTCTTAAACAATCAAAGCTCCCCTGCTCAGTAAATGTGAGGCATAAATCTTAGGGCTTACACTGACATCAGCACAGCTGACCCAGTGCTGCTATCACAGAATCTGTGCTTTTAGTGCAAATAAAATACTGGGTCAGGGGCAGGAATCAGCTAAGCCTTCTGCTATTAGCTCAGTTGCCATTGTAAGCACTTTTCCAGGAAGTGCTACTGGAAGCAGCTATTTCAGTTCACCCCACAATTTGTTCCAAAGCAGATACAACCAGATTCTCCAGACTGTGGAATGTAAACCATGACAGTGGCTGCAGCATGTCCAGAACTTTGGATACACACAGAGACTCTCATCAATGGTTGTAGTGAGCTGGGGATTTGGAGAGCACTGGAGTGCTGGACACTGTGCAAACAGCACAAAGAAATCAAGTGCACCATATAAAACTAGAAACAAAATTGCAAATGGATAGCTCCTATCTTCACATGTGACTTGTGCTCCAATTTAACAGGGCAATCCAAGCCCTGAACTAATGCATTAGAGTTACATTAACGTTGCCTTTGCTGAGGAAAGCTGCTGGAATTCTTGGGACTCTGTTTTCTGGTGCAGTAAATTTATCCATGGCCATCTTCCCTCTCAGTAATTTAGTGGTTGTCCTGCACATGTAGAAGGAACTGGGGACAGCTGAAAAGCCCTTGCCCTGCAGCAAGCAGCTCCCAGAACCTCACTGCTCACAAGCCTGCAAGGGCCCCAGAGCCTGATCCTTGCCTGCAGTGTTTCCTGTTTCTAAACAAAGGGAGACAAGAGCAAACTCTGGATCATGCACAGCTCATGCAATAGGCCCTGAAGCTGATAATACAACACTGGAATTAAAGAGATCTTTCATTTTGTTTGCCTTCTTTGTATTTACAGCTGCAAATATCAAAGGCTGGCTCACTGCACAGACCAACAAGCACATTAAGTACCAGGCTTTGCAGAGCAGCTGCTTCCTGACCAGGAGAACCACCCTTCAGGGCCATTGTCATTAACAGTTCTGTAATTTATACTGATGGAAACAAAAACTGCTGTTCAGGCACTAGAAATCCTCTGTTGGACAGCCTGTCTCTCTCCAAGAGTTGTATACAGCCTGCTCCAGTTTAGGGAAGGATGGAAAAAAGGAAGATGCTGCTGGTCACAGACATGTTCTAAATGCCTGTCCCATCCTTGGGGACAGCAGAGCAAAGGTGATCACCAAGGCAGACCTGGCTGCACCATCACCAACCAGGTTCCTTTTTAGCAGAATTAGAAGTCTGAGCTCACCCTTTGCTTGCTTTAAATAACATGGGTGACAAGCTTATTCAGGATTTGTGTGCAGTGATGTGTGAGCTTCTTGTCCCCTCATCCAGCAGGCATGATTGATGTCCCTCAGGAAGGCTGTGACACGTTTGGGATTTGACACCAAACAGCCTGACCACCTTCACCACCATGATTCTGACAGCTACAGACTTCCCACCAGGACATTAATTCCCTGCAGGGATTGTACCAATGCAAGCAGAGGACTTCCCTTTAAGGATTGCTTTCTGATTGTCAGTCACACCTTTCTTGCTCTTTTGTTTCTCTGTACATCACCTTTTCAGATATTGGTATTTATATATAATATAGTCTCTAATTCTCCAGACACTTCTGTTTCCAGGCAGTGAGGAGCTCGTTGTGACAAATATATTTTGTCTCTTCTTTGTCTGCAGCTTTTAACACTATGCTGCTTAACCAACATGGGATTAAAATAACCAGAAAAGCATTAGCATTTTTAATCACACAGACAACTCTGGGAGAGCTTCAAATGCCCTATGTTTAATGTATAGATTCTGAGCAATTTAAGGCTCCTTCCCAGGCTTTTGAGACAAAAGAAGCTCATCCACTTCTCAGTTTGGAGAGGACAGAGATGAGGTGCCCTGTCTATAGGTAACACAGATGAAAGTAGGTCTGTGGGAGTAAAAGTGAGTCAATGGATATAATTCTAATTTTAGATAAAAGCACCCAACACATGAGATACAACTCCTTCCTACTCCACAGACATTTTCCTTCCAGATCCCCCCCTGTATCTAGCCTATCTGAAACTTTTCTCTGCACAAAGGCAGAGGAGATTGCAATGGTAATGATGTACATCCCTTTAATCCTGTAATTTCATCCTTTCCCACACAGGAAGTTTTTACCTTTTNTTTTTTTTTTTTTTGTCATACATATGTGTCTAAATCCAACCATATCAGACTACATATTTGTTGAGCATAGTTACAGTGAATTTTCATTTCTGCTCAGGGCTTCTTCACAAATTCTCTGATTTTTAGCTAAACTCCCTGCCTCAAATTTTAGTCATATTCCCCCAGAGCCTCAAGACAGAGCACCTCCAAACAATGTTATTGAAAATAAAACCATGGTTAAGGGTGGGAAAGCTAATTAAAATAGAGGGATGAGTTGACTGCTTCCATGTGGAACCTATTCAGCAAAGTCAATACCTGTGCATGTCACACCCTGCTGTCTGTGCTTCAATCACAGGGACACTGGTTCAGAGTTAGACATAAAGTCAGAAGTTTTCCTCAGAAAGTGAATGGGAAGGAAAAAGAAAAAAAAATGTTCACTGAATGTGGGGAGCTGCTTCTTAGGTTTCCTCCTGAAATCTACAAAGTGAGACCTCAGATCTCATAGTGCAATAAAAACCTATTCCCCTGAAATATCTGCATTTTTAATGTCAAAAAAGTCAGGAGGATATCTCAGACCTGAAGCTGATTTCCAACTGGAGAGTAGTGTGTTGTTCAGCATTTTTCTAACCCTGACAGAAAAACTTAAGGATGAGGCAGAAAATGTGGAAGCTTTTCACAAATTACAGCAAGGTACACAAATGCAGTTGTGTGTTCTTCGTGCGAAAAAAGCACACAATGGTCTGACTGACACCATGTCCACAAAATAAATTAGCTGGGCATTAGATCCTTCCATCAGTTCCATGGGAACCCTCTCCCTCTCACTTCTCCTGTTACAGGAATGACTTTCTAGCTACTGATAAAAGATGCAGTGGATGCAGAGAATTATTCCAACACGTTTTATTGTGTAACCCATGGTGAAAGTGACCTGTGCTGTGACCAGAGGCAGCTTGCAATACAGGAACAGGGAACACTTCAGGAGGAAGAATGGAAAATTGAACCTGAGTGATGTTTTTTTTCTCTGGGATTCTTTCTGGAGAACTGTTAATTACAAAATTTCAGGTGCAGCGCGACTGTAGTGTAGCATGTAAAGCTTACTCACTCTCTCTGAAGCAAAAGAACAGCTCTGCTTTTGTTTTTCTCTCTGCCACGTGGGTCTATTTTTTACTGGTATAATAATAGTAAGTGTGAGGTATCATTAATCTTGCATTGAAATCTTTGAATTTTTTTAAGGGAGGAAATCTACTATCCAGTGTAGAAATTATTATTATTATTACTATTATTATTATTATTATTATTGTTATTTCTTTTTGCTGACTGCTGATTGGCCCATCAGCCAGAAGTATGGAGAGATTTTTGGTTTCCTTTAAAATTAGCATTTTGCAACTCTCAGGAAAAAGAATCTTTCAGAATACATTAAAATTTAAAAAAAGAAAAAATGGAAAGGGAGAGGACTAAGACAATATCTAATGAAGCAAAAACCACAAAAAATTAGTTATATAAAAAGCCTAGTTTCTTCCATTACTAGGAAAATGTTAGCAGCATTTTAAATGATGTAGGTTTCATAATTAGTGGTGTTCATAAATGAACAATAATAATTTCCTGCAAAAACCTGAACTGAGGAAATTATGAAATGCTGGAAACATTTTTAAAAATAATGACATCAATAGAGTTAAAGCCAAATGCATTTGGAGCCATGGCATGAAGCCTGAATGTGAGTGGAGAATTCCCATTATTGCAATTGTTCACTCACATGTTCACTTCATTAACTGTGTTGAACACCCAGAAATTCATCCTGCCACAGGAGAAATGCCTGACTTAAATATTATACCCATTAATTTTACAAGTTAAAAATGAAACTTCTTCTCTTACTGCACCAGGGTTTGGGCTTGGTGCAGCAATTGTTGGCTGGTACCAGAAGGGACCTGGGGACAGCAGAGCAGAGGGGTGGAGGGACCTGGCTGAGCAGAAGAGGGGCACTGAGATGGAAATGTGGGGCAGGGTCTGGCCCAGAGGCACTGATCAGGGTCTGTCTCAGTCCCACAGCCACTGGGGAAGTCCAGAGGGACAAGGCAGGTCCGAGGTCAAGCCAGGAAGCCAAGCCAAGACTGAAAAGCTACCACATTTACACCACACAACACTAGACCACTCTAGAAACATGCATTATTTTAGGATTATATTAGTGTATATTCTGTTTTTTATTTCAGAGGAGAATAAATTCTTAATAAATTTACACTGGTATTACAAAAAACAAAAAAAAATTGAGGAGTCAGCACCATCCTTTGAGAGCTATGACTCTGCTTCCTGAGTGCACTAGACAAGAACCACAGAGCTCTTGAATATTCATATGCATCACAGATATACTACAATAGAAAAGAGAAATCCCAGACTCCTTGAGAATCCAGTGTGAGGACAATTGCCTGGGCTGTAAGAAGTCCAGGATTAACTCTCTGCTGAGCCATTCTCCCACTTCCCACAGGTAAATGCCTTGGCTCAGAACGTCATGACTGCTCCAGGTGACATCAGCCAACTTCAGAAAACTTCTACCCTGAGAATGCCTTCCCAAAACAAAATCACCCAAACTTTTAGTTTCAGGAAGAGCTTGCATTTCCAGATATTTTCACTTTTAACAAATCAGGGATGTTATGAGGTACAGTAGGAAACACCTTTTAAGAAATCTAAGACCTCAAAAGAAAAGGATTCTGATGCAGCTCTAATTCTTACACAGCACAACTCTCAGCCTGAATGGGCAAGGCCAGTGAGAATAGTAGAAAGAATAATTATTGCTTGAGGGGAGGGAAACAGAGAGGCAAAGTGGCTTTCCCAGAATAAATCTTCTGGGTAACCATTTAGTTAGCACCTTACTCACCAGGCTGTACTATAAAGATATTTAAAATGCATTCCTCTTACTTTCTATCCCATATAACAAACACCAGACAGATGCTTGTATTCCCATAAGTGTGAATCTTTAATTCTTCTTCTATCATCTGTTTTAAACAGCAGAGTCTGATTTTCCTGTGATAAAGTTGTAGAATCACAATACATAAATCTGTTTGTGATTTGTAAATGTCAGTACATAAGGTACTTGGGCATTTGCTTACTGGCTGCCTCAAGCATATAAACTAGCATATTAAAGCCTTGGCATTCTTGTCAGAATTAACTCTTCTTAATGCTTTTGAAAACATCTCTCCCACGCAGAAGTAATTCCCCTAAATGTTTCTCAAATATTCTTTTATTTAAGTTACTCCACTTGTCCTTGTAAATGGCAGAATTTGTTTCAAAAAGATCCAGTTGACCACAAACTCATAGGTTCACATGAGCAAAGCATTTAACTCCTTTAATTTTGGGGGACGAATACAAAACAAGCAGAAGCTTAAAAATCTTCAAAGCAATCCCAGTCAAAGTCACCCACCAGCATTGTATGCAACTCCCACAGCTCTGACCATAAATAGGTACTCAGGACAAAGCTGTGAAGCAAAAACAATTTTAAAAATCTGTCCATTAAGACAATCACTCAGGGATGATTGCAAAAGTATTATTCAAAAATTGGTATTAAAAAGCTGAAAAAAAACCCTATAATTTCTAGGAAGTTACTCATTGTTTTATTTGGTGAGTTGGGTTTTCTCCTGTTCCTGAGCTTTAATTCTGAGGCACAGCAAAGCAACCCCATTTTCCACTTAACTTAGAAGTGGCAGCATGACAGACCTCCAGAGAATCCTGCCTACTGGAAATTCTTGGATTTTATGTTAAGGGTTCATTTTTTTTTCTCCAAATGAAAGTGAGGGATAGTTAACAGTAAAACAAAGTGTTAAACATTAGTCTAGAATTCTGCAATTTGTGGAAGTCTCACTTTGTCTCAGAAGACAATGGTAACAGTCCTTTCTATTCATTTTCAATTAAATAGAAAAGCCATAGGAATCCTACTGTTCTGCCATGGGATAGTGGAAGGTTTCCATGGTCAGTGCAGTATGCAATTAGTGAAAACCATTACTTTGGAGTACATTGCCAGCACCCTGCAGGGAGAATTAGATTTTCACAGCTACCACTATGCCTAATTTTTCACAAGCTACATGGAAAGCTTCCTACAATGAGGATCGAGACTGAACAACGAACGAGCATGACTTTACTTGTGCATATTTTTATTCTGTTTTTCTGGTTAAATTAGAAGTAGGAATTGCAGTGTGATGCCATAATAATGGACACACCCATGAAGATGTTTAACTGGCTTACAGAAGCGTGTTGTTTCTTTGAAAACAAACCACAGGAGCACTAAAGCAATACCTAAGGATTCAAGAGGTACAGACATACCTGTCTGTCCAGCCATGTATTGGATTTTCCACAGGAGGTTGAGGAATTAATTATTATTAATTATTTAAAATTATTAAATATCTATTGCAGGTGTGTTTGATTCTCACCACTTTGTGTGCCTCAGGTCTGCTTCCATAAATTGTGACACCCTTAAGTCTGCAGGGCCTCCTGAACATTGCAGTATCTTCCTAGGGAGAGACAAAACATTCACACCCATCAGAGACCCCCAGCCACTGAGAACTCTGGGTACCCCCACACCAAACCCTTGTAGCATCTCCCTTCCTTGGTTGTTACAGCAAAGGGCACCAGCTCAGTTTGGACAAACCTATAAGAAGGAGGGAGTAGAAGCTGAGGTGTGAGGTGGCTGCTCTGAAAACTATTCCTGGAGCTTTGCGAAATCAGGCAGTAAAACCAGTGATGCTGCAGTTCCCTCATGCACAGTCAGTGCATGGTAAGGCCAAGCAGGAGACTTAAATTACAAAAAGTTTCAGAAATAAAGCAAAGTGTCTCCAAATTACTGCTTGTGCTCCCATCCCATGTATGAAGTAGCTGGCTTTGTGCTAAATCCCTGCAGGAAGAGAGCATAATACTTGTAAGGACAAGTATTAAATATCCATAGAGACTTGGATTCAGTTCTAGTGCATGGACAGGGTTTTTTGTGCCCAAAAGGATCTTGCATAAGAAAAGGACAAGGGCTGAGTTTCTGTAACCTAGATGCTTTCGGTAATAAAAACTGACTGACAGGGTCCAGCAGACAGTCTTGTTCTATTTTCAAGGAAGTGTTGATTATTTTTGCTTCTTTTTTTCTTGCTAGAGCTGGGACAGCCCTAGAGAAAACCATGCTGGGATGAAATAACCAGAGAAAATGTCAGAAATTCATTAGGATTGATTATTGAAAAACAAAAACATTCTCAGGTAGCATGAAACCCCTGAGAAATGTGAGAACTATGCTTGTCTGAAAAGTAAATAAATATGATTGAAAGCAAAGAAACACATTTCCACTTCATTACTATTTGTTTGATACCTACTTCAGACAGATTTGTCTTTAGGAAATTAAAATAATAAATTCAACCTCATCAGTGAAATTCTACACTTGTGCATCCTGTGATTATAGCAATCTCTAATTAATGACCCACTGATTCCTGATTGTTAAAGTTTAATAGTTCTGTGATTAGCATTGTCATTTAAGCAATACAATTCGTGGAGCTGGCTAAGGGAGCAGCACTCTGTTGTGCACCTGCTCAATCTACAAGTGTGAGTTATCACTTGCAACTCCTCAGGAGGAGTGACACAACCAGGAAGTTGCCACACACTGATGAATTAAAACATGACTTTTCAGTGGGGACTTTTTAAGTTGTTGCAGAGTTATAATATATGGATCCCTACTCATTACAGGTTGAGGCACATTAAACACAACAAAAAAGCTATAGACATAGAAACTCAAAGAAAGGACTCATAACATGAACATCACTGCTTAGCCAAAATTTTAAATCCCTTAAAATCCAGACAGCCTCAGGAGGCTGGATCTAGTCTGCCAGTTGTATTAAGGAAAACCTACAGTATTATCTGTTTTATGTTGTGTATTCTTTTCATTGAGGGATAACATACACTGTGCTTCCAACAATAAATCTGGGGAATTAATCCTTACTTCCTACGAGCTTGAATGATTGTAACTTCTCTTTAAATATCACAGACAGTAAAACTCCCAAGAGAGAAAACATCCCTTACTTCAATACTGAGGACTCAATTTCTAGGACTTGACAAATCTGTGATTCCTTATGTATGTGCTATCAATTTATATATTTTTCTTACTACTCTCATATCGTATCAAAGAAAAGTTCTTAGTGACCTGTATGCCATGAACTTCCACTGGGCTATGGAAAGATAATTTGATGATATCAATGAGCCATTTTCATGGACAGCCAACACTAGGCAAAGAAATACCAGCTGTGTTTCCTACATCAGACAGGGGCTGGTCAATAGAGCACATAGCACATTGAAAAAACCCTGGAGGACTTTCAGAGAGGAACTCTAATCAAATAAAGCTTATTATTAAAAGGCAAATATTTTAGATGTCATTAGTCATCCTTCTGTGTTTGCATAAGGCTTTACTTACCCCTTATTTGCACCAAGAGTCAGTAGCAGTGAGGTCCATTCACATGAAATGACCATTTTTATATAAATATTAGGAATATTCACAGAGAGATTGATCTTTGATTTAGCCCTGCCCCCATGTGGTCTCTTATGTAGTTTTCTTTTATTGAAACTACCACTGCCAAATACTTAGTAAAGATAAGATAACAAGATATTTATTGCCACCTCCTTATAATTATTTTTAGCTTTCTCCATCCACATGTTCTACGATTTCATCTTGATCTACCTACTGTCTTCACTCCTTCCCATTTCTCACTCTCTTTTAATCTGAAAGAGAATGAGAAACTTCTCACTTCTAACTGGCCATTTCTAAGTAGGTCCACACAAATCTTCCCATGATCCACACCCAGATGTAGTGTACACTGAGTCCCTGCACTTTGGTATGACTCATATTGGCTGAGCAGAGATATGTGAGCAGTAAAACTCAGAGGAAATTAGAATTCACAGTTGTTATACTGGACAGGAACAAGAAGTGGGACAAACTCTCAGGTGTGTTTCTGTGGGTGAGCTCTGCTCTCAGGAATCTTTCCTTCCCCATAACAATATAAAGTAGTGCAACAATCAAGAATCCCATCAACCTGGGAAATTCTGAGTAATACTAGCCAGCAGTTTATTTCCATTTAAAACTCAAGGCAAGGCTATGCAAAGGTTGCTCTTGCAGTGGAATTTATACACTTTCATGTTACAGGTGGGCATTTTCAGAAGACGTGAAAGGAAATTGGGACAAAGAAGCATTAATAGTTAGCAACATCTTCTTTTGCTCACAAATGTTGCACCTTCCAGAAGCAAATTGGCATTGTGAAACTTCATTTTATCAGAGGATTTTTTATCTTTGCAGAATGGATGACTGGTTAGAGTGAAGTTTAACGAAGAGGGATAATGCTGATGTATCCTAGTTGTGTTCTTTTCTTCACAAACTCATCTGGAAAGATGCTGTATGATCTTAGTCAGCTCCAGTTCTGGGAAACTCCTGAAGTTCAGTACAGGTTCTCTACATTGAAAGACTGCATTCAGACTTCTATAACCCATTTTAAAGGGTTTTGATGTCATTATCTCTGGAGACACCACCCTTGCTGTATTCCAATCATACACCAACTGTATCTCTAATGGTAAAACATGCTCATCCAAGCAACTTTTCTTTTTCAAAAGATGCAGGTCTTTTTCCAGACACCAGCCTGGAAACACATTCCTGCCTTCTGTCTTGTCCCCTTGACATCAGCTCTAAAATCACAAACCTAGAAGTGAAAATGCTGCCTGTGTTGCTCTCCTGCCCTGATCACCAGAGGACAATCTTTCCTTTTTGCTAACAACACACCCCATTTCATCAGGAACATGAAAACTTTATGTTGGCTTGAAACAAGCAAAGCAGAAAACTTTCCCAATGAAACAGAGTATATGCCATTTCCCCAGGCTATGTAATGCCCTGTGTAACCCTAGTACCAGTCAGAAATAGTTATAAATAAGTACTTATGACTACATAAGTTGACTTCTGGTGATAAACTACTTAATCATGAGCTAATGGCTCTCTTACAGTCAGTTATTCCATTGCCAGAGTCTGCTGGCTCAAGTTGCCCTATATGCCCTTGTGTTAATTACTTTGACTAACTACAGGAGTGACTTATTAAATTTACTGATTGCCCTGTCTATAAACCAATATCTCCAATTCTTCTGCATCCATAACCAGAGTACTGCTCTATTTAGCACTGATGATTTTTCATTGGCCTATGTTGCTTTTGTATAAATTCAGTGAAATTCCTCTCTGTTTACAGGGCCAGCACAGCACACTTAGATTCAGTGATTAAGTTGTGCTTTGTTATAGCCCTCTCCAAGGGGCAATTTTTCTTCCAGCTCCAAGGTTTTAACATTTAGCAATCAGTAAAATAGACAAATATCATATGCCTTTGATATTAAGATATATGGGGCCTCATTCAATTTACATCTCCTTCCAATGCTGAACTGTTGCAATTTGCAGAGATGCTGCAGCAGTTCAGGCATTATTAGCAGTGCCATTTTCAATTTCTTTCAAGAACAAGTTAATGTCGTTATCATCACTGTGTAACAGTGCCCCACCTGAGCTGACAATTATGAAAGGAAGAACACCACTGGAAAAAGTCAGAGACTTCCTCAGCATTACTAATTGTAATGCCAGGGTGCCTGTTAGGGTGCCTGTATATATGTATCAGGAAATAAATTATTTCAGCTTACTATTACATTTTCCATCCTCTCCCATCACTAACTAGTTTCTGAAATATTATTGTTATTTGGTCTTCCAGGACCACAGATTTAAATATCTTTTCTTAGTGTGTCTTGAAGCAGACTAAAAAGGTCACCCTTCTGCCAGGTGCATTAAGCTTGGGTCTCTCAGGTGCAGAGGTGGTGAGTGCCTTTCTCCCCTCTCAATTAGGATAATCGCTTATCTCAGTGCTTCACCAGTGGCTGCTGGCAGAATCCAGAGCAGGCAGTGATAAGTGATACTACAGGGTAACAATGGCAAGGTCTCACATTTATTTGAGACAACCTGAGGAGGAACAGAACTGTAATGTCTGGTGTCTCTAAGGCATTACCTTCCATACTGTAATTCCCTTTAGCTTTTCAGGCACTCATCTGGATTTAGGCTGCTCAGCACAGGAGAATTAAGGGGTCATTAAACACCTTGGTACCACCTTCTGCAGGGAATGCAACTTAATTAGGATAAGGACCCAAGGCTTTGCAAGGTACAATAACTTCCCCAAACTGTTTTATGGCATTTCAGTACTGCCTAGAATTTCAGCAGAACAGGGTTTTTTTTGCAATTCAATTCTCCCCATGCAGCATTCCACATACTTCACAAAGGAATTTTCAGAAGGCAGCATCTGATTATACCTAACACAACAGAATATTTCCATGGTCAAGTGACAAATTCCTACGAGTCATTTACCTTTATTTGGAGTGAAGAATGTAAAGAAGAGACAGCCAATGGGGATTTCAGACCTTCCTCTGTATAATAAAAATTGCAATACATTTTTAAAAGTAGTAACATTATTTATATTAAAAATATTTATACTGTACTCCAAACATGGGAGCCATTTTAGAAGAACAAAACCAAAAATCAATTTAATACATTGAAGTTTTGTCACTGAGCTGCTATTTTACAGGGCCCCAGAATTTAATAGTTATCCTGTATCATCATGAAGCACAAAGTTTTGTGAGTCCATGCTGTTCTGCAAGTATAACAGGCAATGAAATAATGAGGGATTTGGACATGAGTCAGAGGTAAATGACTGAATATTAAAGAAAAAAAAAAAAAAAAAAGAAATATAAATGACCATAACAGAATAAAAATCTCAGTGTTTTAGAAATCATTGGTAATTTTTCTAATGCTGCAGCCAGGAAGATAATGAAGAACATAAACCCAAACAGTGGTGGGGTTTTTTTGTTTAGGTTTTTTTTTTTTTTTTTTTTTTAGAGATTCTGAGCACTCTTTCATGCAGCTAGAATGATTTCTGCTCAGTTTAGATGCTATTTTTTTTCTAAAAGAAGTAATTTCCCACACCACTGTATGTCACCTTTAACAGTGTTATGACTACAAGCAGTCAAAACTTTATGATGACACAGAATTCTGTTGAAAAAGG
Source organism: Aegithalos caudatus (assembly GCA_013389925.1). Classification (NCBI taxonomy): domain Eukaryota; kingdom Metazoa; phylum Chordata; class Aves; order Passeriformes; family Aegithalidae; genus Aegithalos; species Aegithalos caudatus. The sequence continues at coordinate 37,980 of WEIU01000435.1, read as the reverse complement.
ACAATTAGTTCCAAAAAAATGATGTTCATGGTTTAGGCTCAGATTTGCAAATTTTATAAAGGTTTTTTACTGGAAACCTGGGTCAGACTTTTCAACTTTGGAATACATTCAACTTGGAAATGTTCAAAATATTGCTTCCAAGGAACCAGAAGCATTATGAATCCCACTGTGAATCGAAGAATGCAGGGTCAAGGCAGTGTTTGGCATTTCACAGACCTATTTCCTCTGTCACAAAACTTTGATCTTAAGGATTACAGGCTTTCTGTTCCAAGATGATGATATTAAATAAAATTTTAAAATCTCAGGCCTATCAAAACCTGTATTTGCAAGTGTTTAGTCATGAGATCCAATTATTCAGCAGCCCAGATGCTTTTTGGAGTGTGAGGTTTCACCTCAAATAAGAAGAGTTACCTGGCTTTTGGTTCTAATTTCTTGGAGATCACAGGGAACACATTTAATCTCACAAAATGAAATTTGTTGTGTGTCATTTATACACCTTTTTTTTCTCATTTTTTCTGGATTGCAACACTGGACCGGACAAAAACAAAATATTTTTTAAAGTGTGCAAAGTTAAGACTCACAGCCAGCTTTAGACAGCGACATCCCCAAAGACTACTGTTTCTTTGTATTTCTATAGAGTTCCTTGGAACCCCTTACTAGAGTGCATAAAAATAATCATTAATATGGTGGAGCAGAGTTAGAGGGGTCCCAAGACACATGTGTAAGCTGATTTGTAAAGAGCAGAAGATAAGGATATGTGCCTTTTTGTTTTTTGTGTTTGTTTTTTTTTTTTACCACAAAGAAATTACCTTTTTATCAAACCACACTCCAAACAGTAAATCATGTATTATGGAAATTATTGATCAATATACATTCATATTCCTCAAGTAAGTCTTTCCACTCTATGCCATCCCAAGAACAGGGTAAAAAAAAATCTTCTCTTGAAACAAGGCACAAAGTACTGAAGGAATTTAGAACCACCTTTAAGGAAAAAAAAAAAAC
>WEIU01000435.1:8977-36945 GCA_013389925.1 Aegithalos caudatus | reverse complement strand
CCTCTCATTTTGTGAACACCCATTTTTAAAAAAAAAAAAAAAAAAAAAAAAAAAAAAAAAAAAAAAAAAAAAAAAAAAAGATTATTGACTTCTAAAGCCTTCTCTCTACAGATGAATCAATAAAGCTTCCAATGGAAAAAGCAGCTCATGTCTCATTGTCATTGCTGCATTTGCATTGACATCCACTGAGAGTGATCAGTGACACGGGGACCCTGCTGATCTCCTGAACTTCCCAGGATGTGTGCTAGAGGGAATAGTGTGTGTGGATGGATGGATGCTGGATATCAGAGACTACCAAAAACACAGCATAAAAAATTTAGCTAATACACAGCTACGTAGGAAAAAAAAAAAATGCCTTTTACACAGATTTTCTTAGGAAGTCCTGAGGATTCTTTTCTGAAAGTGGTTTCAAAGGTTATCTGTGGATTTCTCTTTTCCTACTTCTGAGTAATCAGCATTGATTGGCTGGGCTGTGTACAGTGTTGTGCATGCAAATTAGGTACTAAATTGTTGTTAACACTGGAAAATCACCTGGCTTTAAGCTGCACTCTGTGGATGCAAATTTAGCTGGCTCATAAATGGAAAGCTTGAGAGGGGTACAGAAGGCCCCTACAGCTACAGCTCAGAATATTAATTAGTTTGAAATATATTTAGACTGGATGAGCTGGGATTAGTAATGTCTCAGAGATAATAGATCTTTCTTCTTTAGATAATCAATCCAGGTTTTACTTTATTTCTGTTTTATAGCAGCATGATGGCCCCTGTGAAACAAATGGGAGGTTCTGAAGTTTCCTAGTGAACAGCTTTGGCCACGTGTCAAGGTCTTTCATCTCAAGCAGTATTTGTGGTCCCAAATGAAAGATAAAAGCCTGAGTGCGCAAAAGTAGGCCAGGGTGGGATTTTCAAAAGCTGGATCATGGCACTGTCTCAGACTCGGGGAGCCCCTTTCTTCCCCTGCCCACCCCAGGGTTAGAGAGCTCACCACTCATGGACAGGGCTACTCCTCATCACCAGCTCTGCCAAATTCTGCACTGAACACCAACCTGGCTTCAGTAGGGAAGGCTAAGAGGGAGGATACCTCAGAAATCCAGAACAGTGGTTACAGTGTTCTCCTGGGAAGAGGAGAACACATTAAACATTCCTTCACATGTAAAGGGAGATGTGCTAAGCCACATTTCCTGGGGTGTACAGCTTGTGCCTGAGGTCACTGGGCTCCTGCCCTCTCTTCTTCCTTGAATGGAAAGCAAGGTCACATAGTAGGAGAAGGTCTCAGGCAAAAGAGAAGGTCTCGGGTACAAACCACAGTGCAGAACTGTAGCTGTGCTGGCTGCTATGAATAAATCTGGACTGCAGAATTCTTGTCCCAGTGTTGAAATCCAGCTCCACCATCTCCTCATGTATTTTAGCTACATGCTTCTCACACCCCCTGCTCTGACACTGGCCTTACCCCACAGAAAGCCAGGACACCTCCCTAAGCATCAGTGCTGTTCAGGAGACACATTTTGAACTAAGACATTGGCTTAGCAGCCTTATGAAACCCTTCCCCAAATCCTTCCTCAGGTCTGAGTCTATGACTAAAAGACACCCAAATTCCATGTCCATCTAGGTCAGGCAGCACTTGAAACAGCTTGCCTTATGGTCCCCTTTTCTGTGTTCAACTCTGCATTCCTGGACCTCCTGCAGGCAGTGGGATATGCACTGGGATATCCATATTAGCACCAACTTTGCCATACCTGCCACTCAGTACTCTGCAGTCAGAAGTTTCAACACCTCTGAAAATGGGATCCTGCAAGTCCTCTTTTTCTAGCCTCAGCCAGTCAGGCTTTTGTTCCCTATGCTAGGAACTATCATTTTTTGCTTACAAAAGGCTTACACTCAGACCTTACTGATGACCTAAATACAGGACTTCATTTTCTGAGAAGTGATTTTGAAATATGAGATAAATATGCCACAACTCTTATGCAGCATGGTTTCCAACTTATTTTACTGCTGACTATCAGCCTAAAATGAGATTTTATACAACCCAACCTAAAAATGGAAGTTTATCATAGAACTGCTGATGGACTCTCTGTAATATGATATATGCCAATGCTTTTAAAATTCCTTTCCTACAATTTAATTTTAAGAAAAGGAGCAGAGATGAAACCTCACCACTAATACAGTCTTTTCACTGTGAAAAGATCTTAGGGTATTTCCATGCCTTACCCGAGGGTAATTCACCTTTCAGTTGCAAGCAAAAAAATTGCTATCTCCATAAAAAGAATTGCCTCAAGGAATTTGACAAAACTTGAACTATTCCACTAATGAGATTTTAATGAGCTTCCCAGTAAAGATAAGGGAATTCCACAAGGATTTTTTTTCTGTTCCACCACTATAGTTGTATCACAATAGACTAAACACATCTCCACAAAAACATCTGTCATTCTTCCTGGTTTTACTGTAGGGCTAAATTAGACCTAATACTTCTTGTTGCAATTCTGTAGTGCTAGTTACAAAAACAACTTTATCCTTTCCTCTCAGCAGCAGAAACCTTGTTATTCCAAACACTGAAAGTTGACTGAAGCTGGATGCATCTTCCAGGCCATGTTTTCCTAGTCTTGGCAAAATAACCTCAATGCAGGATTTCTTTCTTCTAACACTGTATTTAGTTACAGCACTTCAGCCTTCTGTCCCAGAAACAAAAAGGGAACAATAGTTTATCTCAGAAATTTCAGGTAATACTCGTGATATAGATTTTTCTGATGTTACCTTCAGGTCATTATCAGTATGTTGGGTACTTCATTATGTATGAACTCCTCTGGATGTTTATTCTGCACCATGCAGATCCCCTTTCCATAGGCTCCTACTTTCCAGTTGTATGTTAACTGCTGTCACCAGCATTCTTCTTCTCCAGGTTATTGTCTGCACCCCCTGTACCCAGGAAGGAAGATGGGATTGTGTGGGATTGGGCAGCTGTGGCCATTTCCCAGCACAAGAACACAAAGATCTTACTTGTCAGCTATCAAACCCTCCTTAAAAATACAATGGCAATCTCAACAGTCACCTCATTTGCAGTAGGGAAAGAAATAATATTTATAATATTTTAAAAATCAATGGAAAAGTAGAAAGAAACATTTCTTGAATCTAAGCTATTTTTGACAGTTACAGCTTTTAGGTACTATTAATCCCAGATCCTCTCATCTCCAGCCATAACAAATTATTCAAGCAAATAAATAAACATTACCAAAGAAGTAGAAGAGTGCCACAACTAATTACACTCATAATTTCTGAAGAAATTAAATTGTTATGATCACTGACAGGGAAAACAATACACAATATGGTATTTGTTCAGAATAAATATAAAAGTAAAAGCCAAACCCAAGCCAGAGTAACATTTCTCTTTGAACTCCTGGATTGTTTGTTTCAACAAGAAACTAACAGGCAGACACAGCAGAGGCTGACCACCTCAGAGAGCTCAGAGAGGACTTATTCAGATCTCCTCAGAGAACATTTACAATTGCAAACCAGATCATGGAACAAGCACAGAGCAGTAACAGAAGCCTCCTCCAGCCTGACTCTAATCCAGCTCTGTGACACTAGTGAAGCTAATTAGGTATCCTCACTTAATAATCCCTTTTAAAAATAAAACAACAATTAAGAAGGTTTAGCTACTAATTTTTATGAAGTATCTTAATATTTAGCTTCCAGGTAAGTTTAGAAATTGGGCACATGTTATTTCCTTCATTTTACCAAAGGCTACAGCACAAGAGCAGCAGTGTTAGCCCACATCTGGAGGGGCAGCAGCAGAGCTGGAACAGCAGCTCAGAATGAAAATCTGTGGTCCCTGGGTCCAGAAGGACATCAGAAAACAGATCACCACACTGATCCTCAGTTTGACCAGAGGTGCTATTTGTACCTCTGAAAGCACTCCTGACCAGCTCATCTGGAGGGCACACAGTGAGGAACCAGAACCAAGTAGCATGTTGGAAGTTCTTATCCAGATAACCTAAAAAAAAACCCATAAAACCCTTTCACTGTATGTCCATTTTCCCTTTACATTAATCTATGGATGCACCCTCTTTACCATTCTCCACCTCAATCAGTGTATATGCATTACTCAAATAAAATTATTCCCAGTAAAATCCAAGGGTAGTTATAATTATTCATAAACTGTATAAAATCAGCTCCTTTTTGAGATGACACTTCGTTTCAGTGTTTGGTTTCTCCATTCCCACACATATTTCAGATAGCCTAAAATGGCACAGGGACTCTGCTGAGCATGATTTATTGCCTTGATTTATTGAACTGAGCAATGACAGAGCTCCCACTTGACAAGTTTTCCTTTCTTCATGGCAAGTAATTAGCCTTCATATTGCCAAAGGGCCCTTCAGCTGCCCTGTCAATGCTGCTCCAACCTAATGAAAATACATCATCTTATCATAGTAAGACATTTACATTATTCACATGCTGCTTTCCAGTAGCCTCTCATTAGCTCCAGCCCACTTAACTTTGCTGGTTTATTTGTTGCAGCAAAACGAAAAATATGACGCTCAAGGAGGAAGGGAATCACCCAGCTGCAACTTTGCCTCTGCTGGGTTAAAATGAGGGCTTCTGACACCCCCATGCCAATGATTTTGAAGAAAGAATGTGAGGATATATACCCCAGCACACATTCCTGGCTATATATTTTCTTTTTAGCCTTCACAGAGCTGCATCCTGTCATTAGGCCCAGTCACAAATAACAGGGAGTGTTATAATCCACACTTCATCACAGTCATAATCCCTCTCCTACCTCTTCCTCCTGACAGGTGGTTTACAGCTCTCTGATCCTGATACCGACCTCATCTCCTGCCAAGCTGCCAGTGCTCTAGCAGCAAACAAAATCTATAACCACATCCCTGCCTCTTCCCTGACTGCCTGAGGGGAGGATAAATGTCAGTCCAACAGCCCTGCTAACTCTTTCAGGCTGGGCCCAAGCCCTGCAGGCACATTCCAGCTGGGGAGGAAGAGGAGCAGAGAAGGCATGTGCCCATGCCACAGTGCTGCCAGGTTTATACTGAGGAACACGGTCTGCTGAGCACTCCCATAAAATCACACAAACAGTGCTCCCCCCGGAGATTTGCAAAGTACCTCAGCACCTTAGCACACACAGACCTACCCAAATAACTTTAATGCAGCCAGTGCAGCTGCCAAGAGCAATTCTGTCCAGCAACAAGATCTTCAAGGCTGTACCAGACCACCTTGGACCCCTGGTTAGAAAGACAGTCAGATTGTGCAAGAAAAATCACCTGGTGAGAGTGAACAGACAAGCTGTCACAAAATACAAATTCAGCCAGGCTCTCTTACAAACAAATCATGATAGATGTTTTCCAAACTCTTTTAGCATTCCAATCCACAGATTAAGATTTTAAGGTTATTTATCCACGTTGCAATTATTTTGTTCCTTTTTCTAGGACAGAGAACTTTTCGACATCCACGTAGAACTGGTCTGTCTCTTGATTGGGAGTCCAGAATGCCAGAGAGAGAAATTAGGAAGCAAGGCATCATTATGAAGAAAATCTAATATCTTCATCTGGGATGGATTATGAAGAAATATGAATTTTACCTTGTAGACTTCAAAGCTATCAGTGAATTGCTTAATCTATAAGCAAGCATTTTCAGTCTGCCACCAGCAAGTATTAAAAAGAAGGATGACTCCTACTAGGAGACAAGCACCTGGCAAAGATATATCTACAGAAAGCTGCTTTCTTTGCAGAAGGTACCTAATGGCCACTGGAGTATTTAGAGAGTACTTCAAGAAGAAGCCAACTTCCATCAGAAGCAGAGCCTTGTTTTGGCTATGCAGATAACAGTCTAACCCTAGGAGGAGGCAAAAGGGTAAAATAGGGAATAAAGCCCCCACAACTCTGCTAATCTGGCTTGTGGCTTTCCTCAGACCTTGCCTTCTCCAGGAGACATAAAAGAGGGAAAAGCAAATCTCAGCATCCTCTGCTTAATCCTAACAGATGAGGATAGTGAGGAAAAGGTGAAGCACATTCTCAGTCTCTGCACTCCCACTGGACTGCACACCTGAGAAATACAATTGAAAATATTCATGAACTGGGCATATTGCTCCCAGCAAGTGAGAGATAACAGATAGAAACAGTGTTCTCTAAATCCCACATTCTTCCCCACAGATCCTTTGGGGGATGATAAAGATACATCTAACTCCAAGTTCTGGTTTTCTGCTTCTGCCTTTTGCTGTCCATAGAAGGAATGTCTCATCATCAGTCTGCTACTTACTCTTTTGTTTTATTTCAGCTTTCAGGACAAAAAATTCCCTGATGTAAAACAACTGTCTAGTAGAGCAGAGCCCAAATGGATGTGGTCTTCTGTTTGCTTGTGTTTATTTTTGCTGGTATTGCCTTTGATACCAACATTGTATCTTTCTTTCAATCTTCAAAGCACTTTGGAACACTTTCTACTGCTCACTTAAGAAATATGAGATACTCACAAAACATTACTTGGGAGTAACAAATGGAGCCCTCCTACAGCCATGTATTCTGACAAAAAAAAAAAAAAAAAAANNNCTGACCAAAAAAAAAAAAAAAAAGCTTGATTAAATTCATGTTATATAGTTTAAATGTTGCTATTCCAACTGTGAGCAACTAGATACTTCATCTTGAGCTTGCTTTTCAAGGCAATGCCTAAGGAGGGTCTTTAGTCATAGTTCCTTCCTCATTTCAGAAGTTTCCCCCATTATGCATAAGCATACTTGGAAGCTCTGGCAGAAGGCAGATATTGGGCTTCTGCTATTAAGGCCAAGGGCTGCAGATAAATAAGGTTGTGGGGACCCAAGGGAACATGCTGTATTTCTTCTAATTGCTTTTTTCATTTTCAATCTGAATGTACAGTGACAAAAGCCTACTGAAATTTCAAGGTAGTGGAGGGAAGAAGGGTGAGAACAGAAAAGTAATCACTTTTTCAAGTTTCCTTAAGCCCTAAGGGAGATTCTGTGTGAAGTCTTGAAAGTCAAAAAGTAGGTCCTGCTTTTCCATCCCAGTGATCAGAAAAAAAGAAATATGCTAAATTTCCCTGATAATTAAATCCTAAATGTAAAAATGAAAAAAGCAAAAGCTGAGAGATGGGAAAAAACTAAAATACATTTGTAAGGATTTTAATGACAAAAGAAAATCCACCTTCTTTTCTTTTCTTTGACCCACTTATTATCAATTTCACTGAAATCTTGCTGTGGGTCATGTAAGCTCCAATGCCTCTCCTTTAAGCAGTAGGGAGCTTTCTTGTAGGCTGAAGGCTGCATGGCAGATAAAAGGGCTCCCCAAGATGTGGGGGCTTTTCAATCTCGTTGATCCCCTTTTGTCTCCCTATTCTACTTTCCCTATTCTGCATTTCCTTATGAGGCTTTGCTATATTTCTGCCAACTCTGGAATACTCATCTCTCCACCTTTTTTTTTTTTTTTCTCCACTGGAATTTTTCTTTTCTTTTATGAGAAATTTCCCTAATATTTCATTACCTCCCCTTGGGTCACATATTCCTTCCTTGATTCCCTGTGCTGAGGGGATGCTGTCATTCCCTGTTGCATGTAACCCATCTGCAATGCTGGCACTTCTTTTCTCAAAGTACCTTCCACTGCACAGCTCAAAACCAGAGCTGTTTGCAACAGGTTTTCTCACAGAACTCCCAAGTCCTGCTTAACTGCAAAGAGGTGTCCTCAGAGGTGACAATTCACATGCAGACAGCTCATCTCTGAAAAGCTTTTTGCACTCACCTCAAAGAACTGCTGAAAGCAGGGGGGAAAGCTGTGCATCAGGGATTTCTTTCCTGGTTTGAATATGGTTCAGTAGCTCTGGAACTACAGGCCAGTTTGCAAAGGTGGGGTGCAGGCAAGGTGGGAAGTGCAGACACAGATGCCAGCTTGAGGGCAGTGGCAGGGCAGAAGATGGTCTATTAGATCTTTAGATCTTGACAAGCTGGCACCAAGTCCTAGAGGTGCTGAGTTAATGAGTCATGAGAACAGGACTGGAAGGAAGACAGACCCCCCTCAGGATAAAAGTGATGTCCTTCAGGGACTGAACCAGAGGTCTTGGAGAGAGGCTGGGTTTAGAGGAACTGCAGTTAATCAATATCACCTCTCCTTGCTGCCAAGCACCCACAAATCCCTTCCATTGTGAGTTCCCAACAGTGTACCTCAGAGGCCTTTACAATACACCTTTCTCAAGCATCCTTAAGCAAAACAGCTTTCCTCCATGGAGACCTGAACTACAATTTTCAGCTCATCAGTGTGTTACAGTCCTTTGTGTAACTCATGTGAGTCGAGGTAATACAGAGATTCTGCTTTCAGCACCGAAGTAAACACTTCAATCTCCTTTTTAATTCATGTAAGGCTTACACAGAGCCAATGGGTTTTTGTAGCATTGCCAAGCAACTAACATTCTGCTTTCCCCTGCTTCTTTTGGTCTTGCAGGGTTCCTCCTCTTTATGTGAATTGTGAAGACTAAACTAGACACAACTGAGGGTAAAAAAATCACCAATGTTTTAAACATTTTTAGTAGTGTTTTTCAACATTTTCTTTTTTTCTTTTTTTTTTTTTTTTTCTTTCTGTCTAAAACTTCCAATAGAGAAGAGTTTAAAAAAAGGGGGCTTGCAGGTTGGTGATATCACAAGCATGGTCCAAAACCTAGTGGTTTAGATATTCTTGAGATGCACACTTCTCTAGTCCATGCACCCCAGTGAAGGAGTCTCCCAAAATGCAATAGAAAGGATTTCTGCCTTCTATTCCTGCATTCTCACACAGAGGGACAATGCAAGAACTCTGAACAATATAACAAAACTGGAGTGGGACATCATAAGAGCTTCAAGATATTACTTCTGATATCCTTTTCTCATCATTTTGTCACATCTAGATTAAATGTCCAGCAAGTAAGAAGTTGCAGGAGCTACATACAACAAGCATTTTTTCTCATATGAAGAGAGATAGCAGTAAAGCTGCCAAATATCATATATCCAAAACACCAACCAGAGGAGTTAATAGAAAACTCACTTCAGTAGACATAACTCCCTTATCTTCCTCACAGACCTGTCACACAATGTGTATTAGCAGAATAAAAATGTGACTCTTGCTGGATGACATTACTTGTAGCACTAATGTGATTATGAGAATAAGAAATTGAGGGTATAACCTACCTTCTTTTTCTTTCAATATGTTTGTTCAGTCACAGAAATTCCACTAGAAAAGAAGAAAACAGGGGTGAGGATGCATCTCAGCAGTGCTTGGGTTACAAACTAGAAAAATGATGATAACATGACATAACATTTTTTTTTAAAAATGAGATATTAGAGATGCCATCACAGAGTTTATATAAAGTGTACAAGACAGAGTGCAGCCAATTAATGCATCTAATCTGCATGGAAAATCTCCATTTAATGTATATGCTAAGAGTTCCTATTTGAAATTGCTGATATTAAATCCTTAAAGGAGTTAACCCAGAAGTTTCTGTGCCTGAATTTCCACACAGAGTGGAAGTTAATCACAATTAAAACAAACATGAGTGAAAGTGGAAATTACTGGCCCACACACCAGACAGGAAGACAGAAAGGGGGCTTGAATGCCACTTAAAAGTTTAAAAGTTCTGCTATAGAAGGGAAAAGCACAATCCCAGTGTGCCTCTAAACCCTGAGGTCAGTATTCCCCCCCGAAGCACAAAAGGCAGGTAAGTGCTCCCTGGTGCACTCTGACCACTGTGATCTGTGATATGTAAACCCTGGCTGAGCTGTTTTTACAGCTACTGATGATCCTCATAGCCAACTAAGAATTTTGGTGTTACAGATGCCAGCCCAACATTTAAGAAGAGGAAAAAGATGCACCAATAATGAAGCACAGGATAGTATTTTAAAGGGTTATTTTCATTTCAAAAAGATCAGCTGAACTTGTTCACACCTTCTAATAAGAATCCCCTATGTATTCAGGAAATACAAATTGAACTAGAGGAGATATTATACATTTTTATATAATTTATTAAAATAAATAATAGTATAATATCATCTGTTGATTCTTGTAATCTGTTACAATGAGATGAAAGAACAAATGAAAAAGATATTTTAATTAGATGTCTCTTTATAATAATATTCTTATTAGTAATCATTTCTTAACAAATGCAAGGCAACCATGTCATTTTAGGGAGCCAGCCTGGAAAATTATTACATCCTTAAATAAAATTCAAAAACTCCTTACCCTTTTCTTGTTGCTGGAAGGTGAGAAAACACATAAAAAAATGCACAAAAGGTACAGCTGTTCCAGTGCAGCCCCAAAGACTCCTGCTTTTTGCAGGTCATTTTAATTACACATTTGTGTGTCAAATCTAAAATGTCAATGCTTTGATGTGCCAAGAGGGAAAAGAGAAGTAATACTGGAAGTAAAGAAACAGGGCTCATAGGGACATGTCAATTTATTATTTACAAAGCAAATTTGGGGGGTTATTCTCTGATAAGGACTTCAGCTATGAACTTTGGTGAGTCATTTTAAGACATCTGAAGAAAGATTTTGTTTCCACAGTTCCTAATTTCCATTTGAGCAGTGCAAATCCATGTTATAGTCCTGAGTATCATCATGCAGGTGACACTCCACAGACTCCACCTTTCTTTCCCTGTCCTGTGTGCTCTCTTCTCCACCTGTGGAATTCTTCTGGGAAGTGTCTGGCTTCCCCCATGGCTTTGATGGGGACAGTAAATGTCTGGTTGAGCTTAGGTCACAAGTCCTGGATGAAGTGATGAGCAGTAACTTTAAACCAGTACAACTCAGTGGCAAAGCTAAGCTAGACTCTTGGGCCAGCACTGTTGGGACCCAGGCTTTAGGAACAAAATTCCAGGCTGATGCAAACACAGCCCCATCATTACAGAAGGAAGAGCTGGAAACTGAACTACTACAGGAATGTGACCTCTAGAAATGGATGGGCAATGATAACATCCACTGAGGTTGTTAAGAGAGTGATTGCTGTCATTGTGAGGCCATTCTCCATAATCTTTGAGAAGTAATGAATGGATAAAGAAAGAAACTGTTGCTGTTTTATTGCCACACTCCGTGCAGACATTCATGCAGAGACAAACACTCCCTTATGAACTTCAGTAGCCACAGGACAGCTTAAGACACTGAAGAAAACAGTTTTGGGAAGGCAGAAGCAATGGGTCCAGAGGGAAAAAGAGTTGAAATACAATCCTCAGTTTTTGCTCAGCTACAGCTACCCTTCCTTTTAGCTGGGCTGAAAGGTGCCTGTGAAATATTGACAGACAGAGGGAGAGTGTGTGTGCACAGGCAGCTAATGTGGAAGACCTTGGCCTATAAGATTGTGTTGATAGATAATCTTCCAGGGGTGGAACACAAAAACTCTCACAGACATAACAGGAACAGTTAATTAATAACATAAAAAATGGAAATAGCGTAGGGAAAGAAGAAAAAATTGAGAAGAAAGAATACAGGAATTTTAATTCATGCCCAGCCTGTAACAAACAAAACGAACCCCATCAAAAAAAAGTTTAACTTCAGTAGGAAAAACAACACAAAACCAACTTAAAATAAAAGTTTAAAAAGGAAGAAGCAGAAAAGAAATGGCAATTTCACCTTCAGATAAAAGCTACCAAGAGAAAAAGAAAGTACAGAATGTAAAAGAGTATTTTCTTTAAAAAAATATTTTACATATTTCAGTTCTCATGTTCCCCTTGGGGTTTGCATATTTCAGTCACACAGTTATCCAATTAAAATGAAAACTCTGCATTATCCTTTAGGCCAGGACAGCTGCCAGCTGCTAAGTTTTATAAAATCTTTAATCTTGTCCATAAATATTTAACAAGAATTGGTTGGTACACAAGCCAAAGTAAAGTAAGAAATCAAAGGCATGAGCTCTGTCTGCAATAACCTCTGTATTGTGTGAATGGAGATGAACTACTTGAACAAAATTATGACTTTTCCCTTTTTATGTTAAAATTATTATTAAAATGTATTCAGGCAACTTTTTCTGATCATTTTCCCATTATCTCCTCCTCGTGTAATGCAAAAAAGAGAAACAAAAACATTTCAAAACCCAGATAAATCTCTCTTTTCCAAAGAGAGTTTACAGCGCAGCAAAGTACCAATCTCTGCAATTTTATCCCATATGCTTTAGGTGTTAATTATTGTTTCTCAAGCACAGCTTTCAATAGAGGGTAACATCTTCTCATGTTGCAGGTGCAATGAGTCTGCAGGTGTAGCCCACCCCAGTCTTTCCATCACCATCAGCAGCAGCACACCCTGGCACGTGTGTAAAGCCCACAGCAGCAGCAGCAGTGCTCACAGCCTTCTCATTTCCACTGAGATTTACCAGATTTTGACTGCCAGCCTGGCAGCCCAAGTCACACCCAGGAGCAAGGATGAGCCCTGTGATCTCTGTGTTTCCATGGACTATGCACAGAAATGTACCTGGGAGGAGGGAGCCTCCAAAGGCACATGTTTGAGGAAAACTGATGCAGCACCATGCCAAGCCAGGGACAACTGGCAGCTCTTGCTTGGACATAGAATATTCCAACAAGTTCTGAGCTGAGGGACTTGTACATTTACATTTTGAAGGCTGCATGCCTTACATAGCCTTTTCCCTAGAAGCAGAGGAATATTCCTGTTGGCTACAAGGAAAAGGTATCCAGTGCTCCCTGGCAGGCCCAGACCTCCACCCCAGTGTTATGTCCACCAAAACTCATTGCCATGGCCTGGACTATCAGCTCCCCAGGATTTTACACCTATGGGACATGGGGGAACTGACAACATAAGGAACAGGGATGAAGCAGCACCTTCCAAGTCCTCTCTACCAGTGATGGCCAAGCCATGCCCAAAACAGAGGTGCTGACTCACACCCGTAGCTCTCTTTTTTCCAAATACTTGCAAACAGAGTAACATATTCTTTTGCCTAAGCAGACTTAACCTGATTCTACCTTCACCTCAATGAATTATTGTAGTTGAATTTTTGGTTGGATTAAATATATGCTGCTAAGTATAATCAAACTGAGAAAAGGTCTTTTATCACAGCCTTCAAAACATAACCATTAGAGTGACCAATTTCTTGCCAATTCAGGTATTAGGTAGAAACTCAGAATTGAGAAACAGCACAGGGAGCAGTCTCAGTCTAACAGAATATATACAACAGCAAGCACTGCTCCTGTTGGTTTGAGAGTAGCTCTTCAAATATCACACTATTTCAATGGGTAGAATATGGAAAACTGTAAGCACAAGCTCTCCAAGCACAGAAGGCTACTGAAGAAGAGGACCACCCAGATGACCTTATGGCTCTATCTCTGTGCCAAAAGCATATGTCTGTCAGCTGTACCCAGCTCAGGTGAGTCAGAGAGATGCTCTTAAACTGATTGGTTTTTACTAAGGCTACTGCAGCAGATATAAAAAAAAAAATATTAATTTTAATTTCCATAAAAACTGTATCAAATAAAATAAAATAACCCCCTGTGTCAGAAAGTCACCCTTGAAGTAAATAGTTAGATATTGGAACTGCATTCAGAAAGCCACAGCTGCATATGCTATAAATTGGTTATAAGGCACTCCCTGGCACAATGGAGCAAAGCATGCACTAGAGCTTAATCCTCCTGCTTTCAGAATCAATAGAAATATTCTTCTCAATTTAGCAGGACTGGATGAAAACACTACAATCAGCTTCACAGAACTGGCAGAGTGAATCGTAGTGAATGCTGGAGAAGAAATTAAATGAAAGGGGTCATTTCCAGGACCTTTGTGAGTGACAGGTGCTTTTCAGAACTTTGCATTTTCAGTTCTAATCTGAAACCTGGATATAAAGCAGCCTCACTTTTCAAAACAACATCTGTCACCATGCTGTTTAGGTGGAAGACTGGGAGGAAGACAGGCAAAAGAAAAGGGCTTTTGTGAGATTTCTGTAAATTAAAGCCTTGATATATTCAAAATCACCAGTCATTAATGAAAAAATATGACTCATTCTCCTATCTCTGTCACTGATGAGTCAAGAAAGCTTGAAAAATTATGGTTGGAAGTACAGGTGACTGCAAGTCTCTCTGAAGTTAATGAAAGCTGAAGAGACTAAGCACAGTGGGAAAAGTCAGGTTATTAATATCCCTGCACCAAAATTTCACATATTTAGAAGTAATTCTGAGGCAGTATTGACTTATCTTCTTCAAGTAATTAAAATAAGGCCTTCAAAACACATCCATGAAAAAAAAAAACCAAACAAAAAGCTTTAATTCTTCTGAAGACAGACTCAAACTACAAAGCCTATGGCATATCCTACCCAATCTGTGATTAAAATGCAATTTGAACTCTTGAGTTCTTCACAGGACTGTGAATAATTGAACAAAGGAATTCACTGCTATGGTCAAGGTGAGCAGAACTTGATAAATATTTTCATGGAAGAACTTATCCTCATAAGAAAATTTCATAGCAGAGATCCATCTCTGACATGTATTAATTATAGATGAGGGAGCTCAATGCAAAGGTAAGCTAGGCTGGGTAGGTACCAGGGAAGACTCAGAAAATTTCCACTTAGCCTATTGAGCAAAGCCACTTTGGTGAATGCAGAGAACCTCAGGCTCACAAGCCCTTAGGGCAGAGCTAATTATAAAGTTCAGACAGAGCAGCAAGAAGTGATCAGCTTCACAATTCCTCTGATGGAGAAAATAATCCAGGGGATACCCGTGGAAAGCTGAACATAATCCAACTGAGGTGAAACGTATCAAAACTGAGGAAAACCACCTGAAAATCATTGATATCTGGGTGAAAAGAGCTGGGGTAAGCAGGAGGCAGTCCCAAACTTTGCAGTGAGGAGTAGACAAAAGCAGGAAGTTCTTTTTTTCTATTCAACAAAAACTTTTCTTCAGCAAAAGCACAGTTTGTGTGCCGAAAGGCAGCGTGACTGAGCCTGAATTGGCTGCACAGAGCAATAAATAAATACTGTTGGATGGAACCGTGGCTCTGACAGCAATGCTGTGAGTGGGTGAAAACGTGCAGTTCAGCTGTGGAGGCTGCAGGGACACAGGGTGGCTGGGAGCTGAAACGTGTCCCACAGCTGCTGTGGGACAGGGAGGAGAGAGGGAGCATTTCCTCTCCCAGGTGCTGAACTGCCCAGCAGAGCAACATTTGTCTGCCAGAAGAGAGGCACTGACACCCTTCTCCCATTCTGGATCTCCCCTGTAGAAGTACAGATAAGACCTTGTACAAGACACAACTTGAAGTGCAGGACATATTGGAATTCTATTTTTACCTGATGGTATATTGGAAAAGATTGCAATTAAGCAAATGGGAACTTCTAAAGCAGCACCAACTCCCTTTAACTGATACTATTACTTTAAATGATTCTTTCAGCAAATAGCCAGCAATTGCCTTTATTTTCTACCATCCTTCCCCACAACAGTAATCGAATCCTTGTTAACAATTTTCAGGAGGAAATCTGAACAAACTAATCTCTGATAAAGCGCCTCTGCTCACAGCTGTGCAAGCTGCAGTGTTTCTGAGAGAGAGACATATTAAGCCTTGAAATTCTTCCATTTATTATCCTCATGCCAATAAGAAAATGGAACGTTTTAATTGACTTTTGAAAGAGTGTTTGCAAACTGCTGACCTAGAAGGAAGGCCCTGCAAATCATTTGCCATAGATTTCTTACACGACCAGCGAGAAATCTGTCAGGAAGCAAAACAGCCACAAGCCACAGCAAGTGAGTAGTGCATGAAGATCAAGGTAAACATTGTTTTTCATAAGCCTCATAAGAGCCAAATGTAGCTTTGATTCAGCAGCAACTGAAGCCTTTTGCACCACAGTGTCATGCACACCATTTAAGCTTTCCTTGAAAAGGGAAAACCCAAGGAAATAGGAAAATATAAACAGATACAGATTATCTGGTTTATAGTGTTTGCCTCTCAGGTAGAAATTCAGCAACTATCTGCTTGTTCTCTTATTTGGAGGAACTCTACACACATTATCATAAAACTTGGGAATAGATTGGATACTCTCATGTCATTTTGATAAGAATTGATTCAGCATAATTCAACTGCCTTGAACAGACCAGTGCAGCACATCATGATTAGGCAGCACATAATAAAAGTTTCTGTAATAAATTATTTGGATTTCATTCTAAAACTACATTTCTGATAATGAAATGTGCTACTAAGCTCAGAGATGCTTACAGCTGCAGAGTTACCAGAGCTACCAGTAAGGAAGAGCATGGAATGATAGAAGCCACACTATTGTACTTCCAGACCAGGGGATTACTTTTTGGGTTATCTTGACAGGCTGGATTACAATACCTCATATTTTGGGCAGAGCATACTTGTGATTTATAGGGATGGTTGTTCTCATCCCTGATGAGACACATCTGGAGTCTATTCCAGCTCTGGATTCTCCAGACACGCACATGTGATGCTCTGAATCTGTGATACAGTGATCCAGCAAATCACCACAAAACACTGGGGGCTTTGAGATACAAGTAGAAGCTGAGAGAGCTGAGGCTGAGCTGAGGCTGTTCAGGCTGGAGAAAGGAATGCTCAGGATGGTCTCAGCAATGCATAATAATACCTGATGAAAGAGTAAAGAAAATGGATTCAGCCTCTTCTCAGCAGTGCCCAGTGATCAGACAATAAGCAATGGCCACAAACTGAAATACAAATATGTGTATAAATAAGAGAAAGCTTTTTTCACTCAGTGGGTTCTTGTACAGGTTTCCCTGAGAGGCTGTAAAGTGTCCATCCTTGGAGCTATTCCAAACCTGACTGGACAGGATCCTGAGCAATCTGCTTTAGCTGCCTCTGCTTTCAGAAGGGCAGCTGGATTCAATTATTTCCTGAGTTGCCTTCCACCATCAACCACTCTGAGATTATGGAATTTACCATTTTGGTTGATTGCCTACATATCTTTCAGTGAGGTATCTCAACAAAATTGTGAGATGTCTATTATTTAATTTAAGAAATGTGTGTATGCCACTAGGCAGGACACATTTGATGCTGTGTTTGACAGCTGCACTGAGGGAAATGGTTTTGAAGTACACTTTATATTGCAGTGCATTAGTGTGACTGCTCCTACTGTCTAGGGACTGTTATTAGACAGAAGTACCTGAAAAAAATGGATGCCATTGCTCTTTCCAAAGTAATGTGTCTATGAAAGAGTTCGGCCTCTTTGGTAAAGCACAAAGAAACTGTAACTCATATTTTATATATTTTAAAGCTTCCATAATTCAAAGATACCAGCACTTACATGTTATTGATTATACTTACAGCTCTTGAGTTCTGGGACTTGTTTCTCAGAGCCAAGGATCACCTTTTTTCCCTCTAATATTTTTCATTGAAGAGCTGCTTCACCCACAGGCAAACACTTGTATTCAGTTGCTGCTTAACAGCAACCACTGCCTCTCTGTTTTTCCTCTTGGCTTTAGTATGATCTCAACAGTAATTCTGTACTGATTCATCTTACTTAAATATAGTGTATATATGTCTCAAATAGCACAAATGTTGAATTACAAAATGCTACCTTCCATTCTGGTATTTCTCCACCTTGGTTTACTTTCTGAATCTGCTAGTCTCATCTATAAACTTTTTTGGATCAAGAAGCATTTCAACTAAAGCACACAGATGGACAGAAATAGCAGGAAATATGAACAATAAATCTCTCTCACTGCATGCTGAAAGAAGGTCCTGGCTTCTCACTGCATGTGCATCTTCAGAAAACAGATTGAGATGATTGAACACAGGAAGACTTTGCCATGGTGAGGAGGGAATATAATCAGGTAGGACTTGAATAAATATATTTAAAAAAAAAATAAAACAAAGTCCCATTTTCTCTAGAAAATTCAATATCATGACTAGCCTTCTCCATCAATCTCTTCCCTGTCAGAAGTATTAAATGCTGATATGGTGCCAACTTAGCTGGTCAATAGCGAGGGGCTTGGGCTTGGTGTGGTTTCATCAGCATTCAGTAGAACTACAGCATTCTGCAACAGGGATGAGACAGGAAGGGGGAGGGAGAGGAGACAGAAGGAAAAAAAGGATTAGGACAAATATTATTTCTTAAATTACACAGTAGGTTTTCATGTTAATGGATATCCCCTTGCAGACTTCATACTAAGTAAAGAAATTGGCTTAGAAAATACCAAAGACACAAGCATGATTATTTTTGGTGGTTATGCTTTGGCAGGAATTTGGCAGCCTTATTCCACACAGACATATAAACATATCCTTCACTCTGTAAACAAGCCTCCATTATGGCCAGAACAACTTCTATTATTTTTCTCTTCTCTCTGCTCCTCAGACACACCAGCTTTTCCTGAGTGAAAAACACAATCCAAGGTCTTAACAGCACCCCAGAGCCAGACCTTTTTTTCTTTTTTTGTGCTATCAGTTTTTTAATATATATTTGTATGATGTATTTTTTGAGGATTACACATATTTATTTGCACCCTTAAAGCTTTTTCAACTGGCCAAAAAAATTGGTGGTTTATGCCTTTAATGAAAACTAACCTTTTCAAGCAAAAATCCACCATGCTTAGCACAGTGCCTGGACTGTCACCATGAACAAACCCATATAGAACTATCAACCTATTTCCTTCTGCTCTTCTGGAATTCCTATTATCTAGAGCCTTCCCAGTCCCACCCTAACCAGCTGAGCTGGATGCTGGGGTGGAATGCAGTCACAATGCTAGTTTCACCTCCACAGACTCACACAAAATGTGGTAGGTGGGATTAATAGTACAATTCCTTCTTAAGGATTTATGGGAAGTGCATTCACTGCAGGAGAGAGCAGAGAGATGGAACTGTGATGAAGATGTGGGTTTAGATAAAGTTCCAGCTTGTAGTTCACACGGTATTACCAAGAAAAGAAAAATCATTTCCATACAAGCCTCCTCTCTCACTAATATTGCTGGATATATCAAGAGATTTCACTTTCATATTTTGTCACTTAGCAATTTATAGACACATCTACAGCTGGTTCCGATTGATTACTTCTACCTGTTTCAAACACCCTACCTGAAGTTTTATAAAATATAATGTGAGCAGTTTACTGTAAATCTATTAAATGGGACCATAGACTTCTGATGCCCATTCATATTGAAAATCAATAACTAGGCATAAGACAAGAGATTTGTTATTTAAATGGAAGGTCAGGAGCTCATAAATCTAGGTTATATTTCTGGGTTGAGTCTCGGTGCCTGTGGGTCCAAGTATATAATTTCATTTTTTCATATCTAACTGCCTTTGTAAAATGAAAAACTTAATTTGCAGAAGGCTTGCAAAGGTAATGTATCATTTATAAAGGTCCTGAAGTCTTCAGATGGAAGGGCAGTCTGATGTCACCAGACTAACAATAGATGGCTGATAATTTGAATAGAAAACAAGTAAAATGGGAAATAATAGGAACAAAGTTGGGCACAAGGCAATTAGCCAAGGCCAGTCCAGTTGCCCTGATCCCTTTTTGAACTGAATAAGGCAGGTACCCTCTAGAGAAATAAAATTGGATGTTATAATTGAAGATACTGGACATATAGTTAATATTGCATAGACAACCATAAATCTGGAATTTTCAGCCTCAAGATACTTGATTTTGTAGCCTAAGTAACTGTCTTAATGAACTTCATTGCTCCAAATAAAAGTAGACTGTCAATATAGACAAGCATCATTTTGAAATGGGAATAAATTTAAATGACATAACTTATATTTAATTTTTACCTGTCCCAAGCTTACATCCCCAAAGTCATTCATTAGTCATCCTCTGGGCACAGCTGCTAATCCCACAGCCCCACACCATGGGGGTCTGCCTGTGCTTGCCTGAAGTTACTTCTGAATGTAGAAGTGTGCTGGTTTGAAAGTAAAACCAGTGAGAGACTCCAAATCAGAAAATACAATTTAATAGGAGGAATAAAAGTGAAATAAAATAAATGAAAATTATACAACCTGACACCCTGTTAGTTAGGGTGGTGGTAGCAGTCCAGATGAAGTGCTCTTGTTGAAGCAGTGATCCCATAGAAAGGTCTGGTAGCTCTGGTCCTCCAGGAGTCCAGCAGGCCAGTGCCCTCTGTGCTGTCCCAGATTATATCCAGGTGGGAATGCTTGGCTCCTCCCCCTGGGTGGAGCATCTCCCAATGGGCTGATATCATTCTATGAGTCATACAATGGGTCCTTGATTGCCCATTAACAGAGATAACACCCAGAGGGAGTCACCTGTGAGCCATGGGCAAGGCGTTGATGGCCCATGAACAGGAGATAGCCCAGAGGGAGGGGGCAAGGGAAAACACTGCCCCACCTGGTTCCAACAGCTCCTGAGGGTGGTGATAGAATACATACTTTGGGCACATCTTACATTGTAACCGAGGACAAGAAGGTATCACTGAGCTCTGAAAGAGTCCCAACACATGGGTCAAACAAGCATTTACCAAAGAGATAAAATGGATATAAACCTCTCTATCTCCCCCCACACTCTGCCTTTGTGTCATCCCTGACTTTCCTTCTCCCTGAAAAACACCGATCCTGGCATCCAGATCCTATGCCACACCCCAGCCATTAGCACCTGGAAAAGTCCCAGAGACTGCATTTAATTCTTCTTTGAACTGAACCATGCCTTTCTCTGAAAGAACACTCTTGCTAAGCAGGAAGGCAGAGAGATCTAAAGCTCACACTGCCTTGCTCTTCCTTGTGCCACACTCTCATCAAGGGGAGGCTGTGGAGGTGGCAGGACGTGCCCAGTTTCCCCGGTGTACCACCCTGGCTGTCAGGGTATTTGCACAGCTGCAACTTAGCAAATGGCTCTGACAATAAAGAGAGACAGGGAAAGAAGTGTTTTGCTTTGTGGTATTGGCTGAGCAAACCTCACAGGCACTGTGCTAACAGTGAAAAATCATTCTGAGCTGTCTCTTGGCATGCTAGCCAGTGAGTATTACTCTCTGAGCGCAGCCTTGCTGAGAAGGAAGAGGCAATCGTTTTTTCATAGATATTTTTTGATCTACAGTGCATTTTAACGTAGAAGTATGAATTTGAAAGAGAGAACACAAAGACCAGTCAGAGAAGAAATGCTGCTTCATCTGGAATGAAACCAGCAAAAAAAGACAACACTATCATGAAATACTTTCTTTTGCAGCATGAACAACCAGCTTCAGCACGTCCTTCACAAAGCCTTGATGGCTGACCCAGACCCTGCAGAAATGAACAGCAGATTTCCATACAGAATGTTGCTAGTTTCATCCTGCTGTGACTGCAGGATATATTTATACATTTCTTGCAATAGGCACAGTATTTTGTACCTACTGACAATCAGCCACTGTCATTACCCAGCCTGCGGGAGGCTGACTGCCTTCCATTATATATGCAAAATATGTAGAATTAACTAGGCTGGGATCTGGCTGCTTTCACCTACTTGTTTATCCTTGTGGAAGTGCTGTATGATTGACAACAGAGTAGCATCCTTCCTAAGTGTGCCTTTTGCCAGGTCTCCTCATTACAATGGTGCAGCTGGACTACATATGGCCCACAGAAAAATGTATATATGAATGTCCCCATAGCTCTCCAGAATGGGCCATATCCAGACTTGTCTCTTGGAGTCACTCTTAGATGTTAAAATAAACATTTCAGCATATTCTGGAAAGTTGCAGTAGCCAGACAGGTCTCCCTCCTGAAGCAGCAGCAGCGAGTGGCACAAAGACTTTTTAACCTCTGTTGGCATTATATATATTCTCTGTGGAATAAAATGTAGAAACCAAAAAATGGCTTGGAAAGTACAGCTGCACTGAGCAGAACAGATGGACCCTCATTTCCCACACTTGTGTTCCCAGTCCAGCCCAGTCTCATCTCCCCAGTGTCAAGGACAAACAGCACTGGAGTTTCTATCTGTAATGTGCAATATGGCAGTGCACCAAAAGCAGATATACAGACAACATAAACAATGTGTGGAAAGATACTACCAGCTGCTAATTCAGTTCATAGCTGCATTAGTAGTTTGCAGAGTTTTGCCTCCAAAAACCTGGCATATTTTGAAATTGTCTCTAGAAATATAGAGGCAGAGCAGAATCACACTGAGAAAAACAGGTAATTTCAGCCTTTAAAAAAATAAGCTTGGGATTTATAAAAGTAGATTCAACACTAAAATGAACTGGAATTTTTTTTCTGCAACTTTTTATATGACCTTTGTAAAAATGTACTAGTTAATCGTTTTTCTTTTGACAAGAAGCAATTGATATGTGCCAAAATTTCCACGCCAATAGAGGGAGCATTTCATTTGTCATTTCAGCACCTTCATTGTGGGGATTTTAGCTTGTGGCACTTCAGTGAAACTTACTTCTTTACAATGCAAATACTGCTGTCAGATGGACACTCATCAATCAAAGCACCAACTATCTCCTTTCTATGGAAAGCCTGAGTCACTCCTTTTTATATCAGAAGTGAGCTACAGGAAAGTGGCTGTGTCAGCTGCCTCACCCTAAGAAAATGTTTGATTTATTACAGAAAATACTTGAAATTATGAGAACCCACAGTCCATGACAGGTAGATGAAGGATGAAGGCACAGCAAGGGGAGAGATGCACTCTGCTGTGCCCCGTGCTGAGATGCAGTGGGAGCTTTCTGACTGCACAGTGAAAATCTGTAGGGGTGCTCAGGCTGCCTCTGCAGACTTTTCAGGATACAAGTCAAAAATCACTTCTGAAGCTTGTTTCTGCAAATACAGACAAATCTAAGGGGGGGAATCAACAGATTACCTGCTTGAGAAATTATTTTTTTTAAATTTAAAAAGCAATGCATATTCAACATAAATATGAAGCCAGAGGGCCCTTTTTATTCTGGTTAAGGTTGGTTTCTATGGCAGAAGAAAGGAAAGGGTTTGTTTTTGTTTTTGTTTTTGTTTTTTTCATACACACTTTCCCAGAGGAATTATTGAACTGTTGAACTTAGTAAGAATTATCTATCTTATTAAAAATATTTTTTATTCTTTGATAATATGAAAAACATGATAAAAGATCAGCTACTTGTTATCATATCCCACTTTCAACATTTCCTTCAATGTGTCTGTAACTGTACTTTCTCATTGCTCTTTCAAAGGAGGTGTTTGGAAATACAACAAAGGCATTTGATTATTCAGCACCAGCCTAGGTCAGAAAATCACACTGAATAATGATACTAAGCTGAGGAGAATCACAAAATTAATTATAATTTACATCAGACCTTCAGAAGCAGATAGCTCTAGGCTGATAAGAATGACATTAGGGTTTGGATAAACAGCTATACAGCCAAAGATAATTTCTCCAATTAAAGGCATATGCATTTACAATTTCTACTTTTGTGTCTGATCACAAGAGCTATAATCACCAACATATGTTGCAGATAAGGAAAGTTACCTTCTAATATGTTCAGATTAGGTAATAAATTGCAGAGAAAAAGACATAGAGTCCAGTCCAATTTTCCACTTTACAGCCAGGCATTAGTGGGTAAGTTCACAGGCTCAAAGACTGTCATCTCTTTACATTAGAAGACCAATACATTCTCTCAAGGAACAGTATGTAGGTCCATGGTAAGAAAAGAAATATAATCTGGCAATCAGCATTGGTGAAATACTACAAGGGCAGGTTTAGGATAGCAGCTCAGGATTATTCACTGTTAGGCATTTGGAGATTGATTTTATTTCCACTGAAGTGAATTATGCTTCTCTTCACATCTATGGTAGAGATTTGACACTTAGACTAAATAGTTTCCCTGTTGTTTGACAGTCTTTTACAATACAATGTATCAAGCTGCACAGCTTCCCAGCACCAGAGGTGTGTCTATTTATAACCAACATCTGCTCAAAATTGTGCTCAGTCCAAACCACTACTGTGTCCACATTGAGTGGACACAATTTGGGTTTAAATCTGCATAATCCCTTGATGTGTACTGAAAGAAGACAGTGGGAAAAGCTGCATCCCTGGTGTCCCTTAGTCCAACTGCATCAATATCCAGTGTTGATAGGACAGATATGCTGCATTTAAGCTGTCTGCTGCCACATATCCCACTTGCTCCTGGAGCAGTGGCTGAGCTCAAGAAGACTTCTCATCTATAAGGTCTTTTCTGAGACCCTTTTGTGTGCACATGATAATATATGCTATATGATAATATTGCAAGGATTCCTGTGAGTGCAGGATATAGGAAACAATCTACACACACACCATATGCACAGCCCAAATTTAACCTTCCTCTCGTGGCAGAATCCCTGAAATTCATAGGAGAATCAGCTTTGATGCTGTGAAGATTATCTATGCATATCCATCCCATGCTTTGCAGGACCTCTTCCACCTTCTCAGCAGCACCAGACTAAGTTCTGGATCAGAGCAAGTAAATAAAGGCCATATTAATATTTTGTGTTTTCAGGGGGATTCAGTCACATGAAAATATTAGCATTAGCATGGTCCATATGGAACATAGCACTGTTATATGGAACCTACACCCTGTACTCATAACTCTTTGCAAAGGTGGCCTTATAACCTTCAATTCTGTCGCCAAAAATATTTACACAGATAAGGAGTTTTTGGGACAATCAAGTTTTGCTCAAAATGCAAAATTCCACATTTGAAACACAGTTCAGCTATCTCTGTGAAAACTGATGCTCAGTTTGGAGTACTGCCTTTATCACACCAATGCACTAAAAACATAACATTTCCTTTTATTCCAGGATGCCATATTGTTGAGATGTGCTCTGAGAAATTCTAATGGACAAACATTATCCTGTGAAGCCTTTCAGTTCTGCAACTGCTTTATTGCAAGGCTCTCCAGGCACAAAGAAGAGTGGCACCTCATCCCATTGACTGCGCTGTGAATTACACTTCATTCCTCTACAAACCTCTCTCCTCCCCCTCTGAGACAGAAACTGTTCAATTTCTTTTGGAAAGAGAAGAAAAAAAAACTGGATTAAAAAGGCAGAAAAGTGTATGGTGATTTCCTTTTTCCTTGTCTACTGAGAACTGTCCCAGAGATGTTCTCCTAAAAACTGAATAGTATATTTTAATATCACTGAAGGCTAAGTTTGACCTTTAAATATTAATATTTAAATACTAATGAAATAGCAGGAGAAAGCAGATTGACAGGTGTAATACAAGTCAGACAAAATAGCACAGTAAAATTATATCATGCATTGAAATTCTCATTAGTGATAATGAGAAATGCACCTATAATCCATGATCTGAAAATGTCTCCAGAAAAACCTAGTAAAACAAATGATCAGAAAAATTTGCTTGAAGTAATTATTCTTATTTTATAACTTAGGGGGAAATTCTGAAAGAGTGGAAAAGTCAGAAACCTGTACTTATCCATATAAGTGGACTTTCTCTTTAAATTGGACCCTAATGGATTTGTTTCCTGAAATATTTTACTCAAGGGTCTATTTCCATTCCAATAGCATAGGAAAATCTTAATCTTCCTACAGTTCTTCACACTAGTTCACTAGATTGTTCTTTACTATTCAAAGTGTATCTCTCAAAAGCACCATGAGCACTGCTTATACCAGGAAAGCTGTCTGAGAATAGCAGAAAATTACATGCTGAAATTATAAACATTTTCCCATTAAGTGCAATATAACAAGAGGGAGGCAGAATTTTGAAGCAGGATCAGTTTTCCATTCTGCACCTTCACAGCTACATAAAACAGCAAAATCAGAGAATTCAACTAGAGACACTGGGAGCTTTTAAATCATTCACACCTAAAATTGTGTGTGTAAATCTAACAGATAATTTTGAGTTTGCAACTTAAAATCAATGAAAACACACAGTAATAATGAAGGAAAGATAAACAGATGCACAGTTGCTGTCTCACAGGTCTGAGTCTCTGCTAAAACTGTGCTGTTTAAAGGAAAGGTAATATGATGTTGGAAATGATATAATTTAAAATTATTTACAATTAGTTTGTTTATTCTTCTTAAAGATAGTTAACTATCTGAAGGTGTAAAGTTGCAGAAGGTGTAAATGTGTAGAAGTGCATGGTGGAGGTGAGGTTTAACTTCCCTGGAGGAAGAAAATACTCCACAATAAAGTCAGGCTGGCCAGGGAATTTGATTTACCTCCCAGTGTCTCCCAGCATCACCTCCCATGCCAGACTTATTCAATGCTTTATCTTCTGTAAGAACAAAAAAATAACACTAATTCTGTGGCACAATACAAATGTCTTTACTTTTGCAGATAAATTCTTATCCCAAGTAATCAGACTCTGGAGAAAGCTCATAGTGACCAACAGACAGCTGTACAACACGAGCCAGAGTCAGAATAATGCAAGATCATGTAGGCAAAATACTGAAAATGGTGTTTTCAAAGGGGATGTCTATTCTGAGAGAGCCAAGATCTGTGTGTGTCCTAAGTCTGAACTGCCAAAACATATCCCTGAGAGGCCAAGGGCTTAGCAGAAGGACACAGGAAAGACCATGTTTCTAACAGTGTCCAGGATTTGAATGACCCAATGATTTTATAATTATTAATGAGACATTATGCTTTTAGACATTTCTGGCAAATGATTAAACTAAGTGTTTGACATGGCTTTTAGAGGCCTGTAGCATGATGCTGCCTAGCAACTGAAATGTCATATACTCTTTCTGATATTTTGTGACGCAGATAAAATAACAAACTTTGGTAAATACGCTCAGTGTCATTCATATGTCAAGGAGTTTTGCTTCAACAACGAGTTTTATACTTCCAGTGTAACCAAACTCTCAGTATTCCAAACCTGTGCCCAGATACTCTTTATCATGCACACAGTTCTTACCTGCAGAATCCTGGCAACTCCAGACATTTCTAGAGGTATACAGATCATCTTCCTGCATGTCAAATTAAAAAAGGGGCTCTTCTGGGAGAACCAGTCATCTGCAGGATGTCTACAGGCATGGATGCTCAGGAAAATAGTGCCAAGACATTGAGAAACATGCACCAAACTGAATATGGTGAGCTGCAGAAAAAAAGGTTAAGGACCTCCACAAAAAAACATGACCTGGAGGTCTGTTATCACTAACTTGAAAAACAAAAACCTTTCCCTTGCATTGCTGTCAAACATGATGAGTAAGAATATAGCTGGACACTTGGAGCAACGTCTTGTTTTCCCTCTGCTTGGTTCTGCAACAAGTTCATGCAGTAATTAGAATACATAATAAACATTAGCTAACTTCTGTATCTGCTCCCCTTATTTAACACTGTCTAAAAGCATGCATTCATTTTATTATTGTTAATATTTCTATTAGTCAGCTAATGTTGTTGTTTAAAATAATTTGAACTATTTTTAAAGTGCAAAGCAAGAATTTGCCCCAGGGAAAGACAAAGTGTTGGTCCAAACAATGTATGAGCCTAATGTGGTTATGAATAACTGCTCTTAGTCTTTCCACACTTGCCATTCCCATACATCTTACTGCAGTTTAAGGGAAGCACTGGTAATGCTGAGAGGGAGCTGTGGGAGTCCAAAGGCCATGATGACTGGGGAAATACAAGATTAGTTTGTTAGAATTAAATCCACCACAGGTTCTTGTAAATAACTGAGGGCAGATCATGATTTTCCTAAGCTCTGTTTGAGTTGTACTGTGTCAATAAAGACAAAGACTTAATTTAAGCCACGTTGTGCTCTCCTGTGCCACTTTCTGGTGCTTACTCTATAGAAAAAAAAATATATATAGAAAGGTAAGAAGTTTCTGCTCATGCTTGCAGCCAACAGCTCAAAATAACCTGGTATCTAATACTGCCATGAAGTAATTATTTCTCCAGTAAGAACAGACAGTCACACACCACAACACCAATCACACACCAGTCTTATCCTACTGGGTTATAAAAGATATGGCACTGCCTTTTGTCACATTACATAACAGAGATCCAAAGCACCACAGCCACTTAAAACCATCTTGATTCCCTGAGGAGGAACTGAGATGTCCAAGAATGTTGACACATAAATTGAAGGACAAGTTAACAGCAAGACAGAGTAGATCACACAGTCCCTGGATTACTATGCCTTTGCTGATTAAACATACATG
>WEIU01000434.1:17797-54853 GCA_013389925.1 Aegithalos caudatus | reverse complement strand
TGCGGTAGCAAAAACTGCAGCATATGGGCCTCCAGAGCAGGCTGCACAGTCTTCTGGCCAGGATTTGTCAGCGTACTACCTGCCCACTGTCAGGACTTTTGTTGCATCCCATGGTACAGCCACAGCCATCACTCCTGCTCTCTAATCTAGATTTAGACTTCAGGTGCTCTTGGTTCTTGCCTAGCTGCTCTAGGTTTTCAATTACTCCAAAGTGGAGTCCTCAGCATGGGATGTCCTCAGGAATTTGTCTTTTCTGTCTTCTCCCCACACCATCGAACAAGAAAATACAAGCTGCTACAATGTGCCCCCTTGGGTACTCCTGGGCTTTAATGTTTTTAAATGATTGGGACTGGGTGGAGAATTTGATTTCTCTGAATTCTCTAGATAAATCTGAATTTTTGAAGATCTAAAAATGAAATTGTGAGTGAAATGGTTTAATGCAGAATGGAAGCGGTGGTGTGTTTTTATTATTATGTGTTTGCATACATCCAACACAAGAAATTCTTTTTTTCAAGGGAATTGCATTGTCGAAATACAAACTTTTCTTGAAAGTCCTTCTAATGTGGTAAAAAATAGACCCAACCCTTGCTCTCGTCTGCACTCAGCTGCGCTGTGGTCAGCAAGTGAGGAAGCTCAGTCTGGATGTGTTTTGACAGACACCAAATCTTACACCTTTGCTATGCACTCACTATTAATCCCACACATTTCTTGCTATCTGCTTGCTCCCATACTTCAGGACAAAACCTGTACCTTTTGGGGATTAAAACACTTAAGAGGAAGGACTAATTTAAAGAGTGAGTGGGCGTAAAGGGTCCTGGGACAGGTTCCTCCTTTCTCTCTCTGATCAGGCACTGGCTGACGCTCATGGAGGGGGCAGAGCCTCATTCCCTCTTGTATTTGCATCAGATAAGGCAATAATTTCTGACTTAACTTTTCCATGGGAGCAAACTTTCACTTCATTAACACTGGCGTCATTAGTGGGATGGGGTAATTCACCGTGTGATCCAGACCCGGCTGTGACCTGCATGCAGCCATCCAGTGGCAGTGCTAATTAGTGTCTTAGTGCCACGTGAACACTTCTCCCCAGTCCCTTTGGCTGAGGTCACGACTAATTTCGCATGAATCACTAAGCAGCCATTGCCTGGTAACTAATTTTGACCTCTAACTGCTTCGGCAAGACCTCCAACCCTGCTGCTGAGGATAAATGACATCCTGTTGTTATCTGTCCTCTGGGCAGCTGCTAAATTCCCACAGCAGCTTTGGTTTGCCCTCCCCGTGGAAGGATAGCGCTCCAGGCATTGCAGCATGTCCCTGAAATGAATGTGAATAACGACTGTGATTAGGGGCTGGCTGGGCAGAGACCCATCAGGCCGTGGTGGCAGAAGCTGAAGCTGGATCCTAGAAATATTTCTTCCTTTTAGGTCTAGTTTTTGGATGAAGGGGGAGAGGAGCTGGGAGCAGAAGTGCTGAGACAAGGCTAACAGCTTTCTCCTGTTCCCAGGATACACAGCCAACACTTCTATGCCTTCAGTTCTGCCTCTGATCATTTGGTGTGGCCCTGCAATTTACAGCTGTGTGCACACCCCTGTGAGAAGCTGCAGGGGAAATACCTATGATGAGGGATTGTTTGGAAATGCAGGGGAGGAAAGTAGTGTGCTTTGGCAGGGGTGCAGACAGAGTTTACCCGGGAGATGTAGGAAAGCTAATTTAAACTCTGATTAGCTGCCTTTTGTAGCTGAGCAACGCTTTGGAGTTAGTGGTGTTAAGTGAGATGGTACCTACAATGAGAAAGTATCTTCTTGCCAGGAATCCAGAATGTTCTCTAGTCTTGTTAAACTATAGTTTGGTGTCTATGCTCAAGGGTCTTGTAGCTGTTTTCCTAGTGCTTACTGTATCAGACAATTGAGGCAGCCTCTGTTGCCTCAAGGACCGGTCCTGTGTGACCAGTGAGCTTTAGTGTGTGCAAGCATGTCCTGAGAGCATGTTCTGACTGCTGGTGTTCTACTGAAAACTGCCACCAGAGTCATCTTTATCTGACCTGCTGGCAATGGCTAAGCTAAATGCTGTCTTCATTAAACTTTTTGGAAATACATCAAGAAGGATAATGAAAAACCTTTTATTGGAAAAAAATCAATCAGACAAAACTCTCAAACCACCCAACCTTCAAAAAACGCCCCCCAAACCCAGTGTTAGTACAGAAATAAAAAATGCTCCCCTGGCACTGGTTCTTAAACATAATTGCTGTTACAAGTGGTCTCAATTAGGCAATATTCTGAATGCCTGCTTTTGAAATTTTCCCTGAGGATATAGTCTCTATGCTGGTGGAGTTTTGGTGGTGGGGTATTTTTTTTTTCCCCTCAGGTGTTTAGCTTGCCTTTCCTCATGAGAAATCATCCCTTTTCACAGAAAGCTTCAGAATTGCAGTAGGCAATTCAGTAGTTAGTCAGGGGAAGAAAATTAGGCAACTGGAAATTCATAGTATCTTTTACAGACTGATTATCATGTAAAGATATCCACACAGTTCAGTAAGTCTGGATATCTAGCATTCAGGCTGTCAGGTTTCAGCTATGGCACTGTGCTTTACCCTGAGGTAGATGTTTATCTACTGATAAGATGAGATGTATGGGTTTGAACCTTTGCAAACTATGAAGCAGAAAATCAAAGCCCTTGACCATTTGCAGTCAGTAAAACTTACATGGCCCTGTTTATAAGGGACTTATTCTGTGATTCAGGATATATTTCAGTTTCTGTTCATGCCTGACCTGCTTAAAATATTTTTCTGTATTTCACTAAAATTGTGCTCTGTCCTTTTCTTTACAAACCATCACTGTATACCATTTAAAAATTCCAAATTGATTAAGTCTAGTGAAGGATGAAATGATCCCTATTTGTGTGTGTTTTTCTGAAGCACTGCTAACAAAAGCTATGTAAATGTGACACATGACTGCTGTTTATGGTAGATTAAGCTTGTTCAGCTTTTGTCAGTAGTGTACCCAGCTTGCAAGTAAAATAAAAGGATTTTGTGATGGGGTTGTTTTTGTGATTTGTGTTAATAATTAACCTAATCTGACAAAAACTGTCGGGTAAAAATTGTTAGACTGGACAGATATGTGGCAGAAGGCTCCACAGGAGGAGGAAGGTGACCTTTAGATGTGAACAGTAAAAGCAGTATGTTAACTAGCAAGCAGCCTATCTAGATTTTTTTTTTCAACAGTAAAATATAGTTTTGACTCTCTTTTTCTGTTGTCCCTGTCAGAAGTAAGGTCCCATTTGCAGACCTCTCCAAAAACATAGCTCTGTGTGATAGCATGCATACTATGTTGTGCAACCAAGTATTTATTATTACCATTATTTATTATTAGAGAATTTGGGAAGAAAGCTCTATAACAGCTTTGACCCATGGAATCACACTAAAATTTCTGTCTTTCTGGGCTAATTTCACTTCTATTTTACCTGTGTAGTTTACTTTTAAGAGAGTAAGCTTCATGTGAGAAAGGAAAGCTACAGTGGCCATTGTCTAGCAAGCTAGAGAGAGTAAACTGAGTGAGAACCAATTTGGGTCTTAAAGCTACAATGTGAGTAGAAAAGAAAACAGGGTGCTGTGACTGATAGCACCCAAATTGAGAGGAAAGGCAACGTATGGAGGGATGTCTTGGATTTTTTGGCATTTAACAAAGTCGCCTTAACCTGCCCTTGCATTTTGCCCTTTGTATATAAAAACTAATAAAGAAAAGAAAAAACTTATGTTTTTCATTATCAAGGGCAGTGGAAAATCTGAAAAAAATTCAGGACTACGAAAACAAGGCAGATGAAGTTAGTGGGTGGTCTGTGTTCACTGCAACATCTTCTCAAGTGTCTGAACATTGAATATGCTGTAATCACTCTCTCTTTATAAGCATGTAACTGGGTGGGAAGGGAGTGGGGGAAAGAGAAAAGTAACAAATGTTATTTACTGAGACTATATGTTCTTACCAGTACTGATTTTAAAAAAATAAAGATTTTTTTCCAGAAAGGAAATATGTATCGGTGTCTTGTTAAGAATCACGCTGTTTATATTTTTGTATCACGGTCCAGCCTTTAGTGTCACTGAATTTAATTTCAGTTTAAATCTTGCTTTTGTTTCTTATTCAAATGGAGCTTATGTTAAAAACTTCCGATGCCTTTTAAAAATGCTAATCAAGCCGTGGATACTTCATCTCCTGGTTGGCTAGAGGAGGCAGACTTCACTCGCCTTTGGGTTTTGGGGAAATGCCTCCATATGTGGAGGCATAATATGCATTTGCCACTAGCGAAGGAGGCTTTTCATATGCAGAGTGCTGGACACCACTGGGCGAAGCTTTTTAAGCTTTTTTTTCCTCTCTCTTTAAAGAAGAACAATGACTTTTTTTTTTTTTTTTTTTTTTTTTTTTTTTTTTTTTTTTTTTTTTTTATAATGCAGTTGAAAAAGCCACTTTGTATTTAGTGTGTCTGTCAAGGTCTGCCTTCACTTTCCCTGCATAACAAATACAGTAGGGAGATCACTTTCCTGTGCCAGGGATGACTGTCCTCCCACCGGGTCACTGAGGAGCTCCCTCCCTACTGCCCATGGGTGCCTGCCTCTGTGCAAGGTTGTCCAAAGAGGTCTTTAGCAAACAGGTTTTAATCTGATTCTCAGCCTGTGAGCCTTGTGCCTGCCCCTGAGCTTGACTCTGGGTGCATGTGCTGGACACCCATCCCTGCAGTCATGGGACAAGACCTGGCGGGTGTCTCCCTCCTCCTCCTGCATGGGGAAATTCCCTCGTTCTGCAGGCTGGGGGACAACATGGTATTTTCTGTCATACATGCAATCTAATGTGAGAAGGTGATAAGATCCTGAAGTGCAGTTTCTACTCACCTGGGCCTATTGGGGCAACCTCTACTGCATGAAATCTTCAGTTGATAGCACCATG
Organism: Aegithalos caudatus; assembly: GCA_013389925.1. Taxonomy (NCBI): domain Eukaryota; kingdom Metazoa; phylum Chordata; class Aves; order Passeriformes; family Aegithalidae; genus Aegithalos; species Aegithalos caudatus. The sequence goes on along the minus strand of WEIU01000434.1, from coordinate 49,925 downwards.
CTTGTAAACATAATGCCATGTTTCCAAATACCTGCTGTATTTCATCACTCTCTACATTAGTGTTATGAACTTTTTTGGGCACTTTCTTCAAGGAGTTATTCCTTGTTTTTCACTTTTTAACACAGCAAATTGAACTGAGAAAGGTGAAATTGTGCTGGGAGTATTTTTGTTCTAAGGTAATTGTGTAGTGCTCTGTATTGCTGATAGCTGAATCTGACTGCCTTGCAAAATCATGCTGTAAGAAGTTCCTCAGACAATGTAATTTTGTTTCCTGTTTCTTCCAAAGCCAAGAACCAAAATTTTTTATGTCTGCATCTTCTGTACTCCTCTTTCCCTTGGTTTACTGGATAAAGCTGAACTCAAGCAGAAAATCTGACTGCTTTACAGATGGGTGAGGTTTGTAGCAACTCTGACCTAATGCAGAAGCCAATTACATTATTAAGTTTCCTCCTATGATTGTTTTGTTCCTGCTGCTACTGTGTGTTACCTCAGAGCTGATATAATTAAAGTCTCAGACACTTTTGCACACTTTCCTGGTTGGGTTGGTTTTGATTTTAGCAGTAATAAAAGCCCTTTGATACACACCATGGTGCAAAGCAACTTACAGGAATATGCATTATGCTGTCCCTGGAGCTGAGTGACCCTCCCCATCAGTACCAAGACCATGTCCCACTTTTGAGACCATTTTCTCTCAGGAGTTGCCAAAGATGCAGAACAGCTTCCAATTGCTTTGAATTACCTCGTGTTATGTGCAGGGATGTTTCTACAGCCCATGTCCTTGCATGTGTACATTAGTCCTGCTGCTTCTGAGTGAGCTGTTTGCAAGCACAAGAGGACATATTTTCTGCCTGGACAGTTCTCCTTGGGAGAAAACATAATGGATGAGGGAGGAACATTCCATATTCTGGATGTGGGACAGAGCTTATTACATCTGAATAAAAATACATTTAATTTTAGATGAACATTTCATTCATTGTAAAGGTTAAATGCCTCTTATTGATATCACAGAAGATTTCAAAATTCAAATGCTTTTGAAGAGTATGAGTGAACTATGTGCTGTGTTTTATACCACATATTATATTACAGCTAATTCAATGTGTCCCACAATTTCTCAGGACCAAACGAATGGATGTGAGGCATTGTATATAAATCTCCTTTTACCATGTTCAGAGTATTGTAGAGTTGTTTGGATTTTTGAGGTTTTTTGGGTTTTGTTCTTTGTTTTGTTCAATTTTTTAAGCTAGTGGTGATCTGTCCTTTTTATATTATACAGTTGCATTCAGCTTAATTGTACCTTCTTCAGTTTCATGAAGGTGTCTTTCTTGCATGACTTCTATTAGTACCCAGCCCTCTATATTACCAAAATGGTGCAAAAGGGTCTTAAGATTAATGAAGACCAAAAAAAACCTATTTTTGCTGGACTCTACAGATTTTCCTTCTCTGTATGTTATGGATTATAAAAAACTGGGGTCTATTTATAAAAAGTTTAGGTGGATTCAAAATCAAACTAGTCTAAGTGCCAAAGCTGTGGATTTAATTGTACGGTATATCCCTACAATTTATAGTAGGAGTTTAGTTAACTGTAGAATTAAATGACTTTGTTTTCCACTGCTGTGGGTCTCTATTGAATTTGGCAGAAGTTCAAACGGCCTTGTAGCATCCAGCATTTGGTGGATCATAAAGCAAAGACCCTCCCTAGGAACACAAATGGAATTTCTTTCCACCACTGCAGTGAGATTAATGGCAGTTTAGCAGGGCTTTTTCTCCCCCTTTGTCCTGTAAATCTAAGCTCTATTCGACTGAACTGCTTTTTAAAGAAAACAAACTACAACTCAGGCTGCCTAAGTTCTCCTGAGGCACCATTCAAGGGGCGGTGTTTTGCTCTCCCCACAAACCTTTCAAGGCACTGAATTTTGGGCAGGAGATGTACACAGGATCAGGCACGCTGGCAGAGACTACAGGTCTGCAGTTGTAGGCAAAAGGGGCTGCACATCAGCTGATGCTGCTGATGTGGTGATGGATTAGTGAACAGAGAAAGGTTTGCATTGTGCTAAAAATGGAAGGATTAGCAGCTGCCCTTGTTGAGTCAGGCTAGAGGGAGGAGGATGAGGAGGACAGCAACATACTGTGACACTGGTCTGTATTAAATTGCTATCAGCAGCCTTCTCTACCACTAATCTCCCTCCCCTTTCTTCAGTGAGAAAAATCCCGGAGGACTTCATATCAGAAAAAAGAGAATTTGATTTATTTTTTCCTCTTTCTTATGCTTTTTCTTACTTCTCTGCTTCTTGCATTTTAACTTTCCAAATATTTTTAGTACAAAGTAATTTCCAGAGAGAAGAGTTAGTAGTACTATCTTGACTGCATAGGCAGATCCCAGCCTGAATTAACCAGAGATGGTTGTGCATATGTGTTTACTAAATGCAATAATGTGTGGCAAGACAGTATATACTCATTGAGATGTGTTCCTTCGACATGAGGTTTGAATTTAGATCCATCTCTAAAATTCACAAACTACAATGTTTTCTTTTCATCTCCTCAAAACAAACAAACAAACAAAAAAAAGGAGTAAATTGGTTGCTTATGTTGATTTTTATCACTTAGTTCCTTAGGACCCCTGTTTTGATGCAGATCAGCAATTCAGAGCCTGATGTTTGGCACAAGACCTGTTTCACTAATGTCACCACTAATGTCATCGCTGATGGACTCTGGTGAGAGTCGAGAAGCTTTCTCAGGCACCTGCTGCCTCTTGCTCTCTGCTCTCCCCTTTGCTGAGGGCTGCCTCCCACTGAGATTCATCAAGAGGTCACCTGCTGATGACTGTCTTGGAAGGGACTGGAGTTGAACCTTAAATCATTTCTCAGTAAGGCTCTGAGCTCACTCCTTGGGATGTGAATGGGAGCAGATGTGTGACTGTATGAATCTCCCCTGTCTGCTCTGCACCAGCCTGCAGACCCTGATCAGGGTGTGCATTGTGGCTTGGACCTCTCAAATCTACTGCAGCTCCCAGGGCTGTGCTTGGGTGCTTTACTGAACTAGGCTACTGTCCCTTCAAGTACTTCCAATGCTATTTGGCCAAAAGGAATTGTACTCCTCAAGGAAAGAGCTTTTCATCACCCAGACATCTCTGATCTTAGCAGAGAGCTCAGTCTAATTGTTGGAGGTGAGTGAAATTCCCCTTTTCAGAGTTGCATTGCAGTCAGTGAAGCTTCTCTCTGACAGATGAATCTAAGGTTAGGGTTCCTCTGTAGAAATGAGGACTAAAACAGGGTGCTCAAGTTACCTGACTGTTGAGTGGTGAGACAATGCAGTGGCCAGAGCACTCATAGGGCTCACTGTGTCTAAGCACTGCAGCTCCCCACCAGGTCACCAGAGCACAGAGTGCTCACGAGGAAAGCAGCTTTGTTCAAAACCCAGAACTTCTACTAGGGGCAGCAAAATTTGGCTTGTACTGACACAGGGTAATGATTTGTTGTATTTTATAGAAGCAAAGAGCTTTGTGGATTGATATTGGTATTTTAGATCTAACTATAGACAGCTTTTAACAAAGAGAAACCACAAGATTGCTAAAATGTGTTGTGTTTTGGTACAGCAGGACAAATTGATCTGGACAGCTTTGCATTAGCCAGGGTGCAACATCTCTTCACATTTCAGATTTCTTTTAATTTAAGGAAAAACAAAAAGCTAAACTCAAGCGCTCAAATTCTCAAACTGAAGCACTTAAATAGAAAGCTCTAGTTCATTAATTTCTTTTATGCTGTATGGGTCAAGTTCCTGAGAGTTCTTCAGAAAACAGGGCCATTTTCTTCAATGTCTCACTGTGAATTAGATGTTTAATTTGGGTTAATCCAGTTGAAAAACATTGTCTTTACAAGACAGCCTGCTCATGTGAAGAATTTTATTGACGGTCAAAGAAAGTAAGAGAATCTTTTTTGGAAATAATTTGACTTAAAAAAATACTGCTGAGGAAAATGAAAAAGTGTAAGTGCTGTTCAAAACAGATGATTCCTCTTGTTTGAAAGCAGTGTCTCCTTGCAGTGCTTGGGGGTATTTGTGGGGTCTGCTCAGCTACACCTCTTCTGAGCAAGGACAGAGAAACATTTGAATATGAGTACTCCTGGTCATTTGTTAGAATCACGATTTCCTGCCTTAGTTTGTGTCACATAATAATGTAGAATATTTGAGATCTCCAGCTGAAAGGAGAAAGAGGCACTGTGGTTACTTGTACTGTTTTGAGAAAATGACAAGAACTGGCCAAGTAAGAAAGCATTTCACCATTTTTCTTCTCAAAAAGTTACTTGGGATGTTAGGGCAGAATGAGGCTAGGAAGAATTTGGCTGTGTCTCACAGATTTTTCTTCTCCTTTGGGGAAACAAATCTGTTTTAAAAGCAGAAGTTAGAAAGAAGAGGAGAATTCACTTAATCTCTTACCTTTCTGTCTTTAGACTGCAAGAATGAGTTTTTCCCCATCTCAAAACATTATTGTTGAATGAGGCGGTCATTGTGATGGGCACTTGTCAGAGTTGTAAAAGACATGCCTGAGAGAAAGCCAAAATTGATACTGCAAAACCACCAAATCTTAAAGAGTCTGAAAGGATCTCTGATATTCCCTAGTTCAAACTCTCATATGGAGAGTTGGCCATGCCTTTATCCATCAGCCAAGACTACTTCTGGACAAGACTTTGGCACCTTCTGTGTGGAGATCACACAAATATGAAGCTCTGGGTGCTTGTGCCAGGCCTCCAACACCTTCCTTGAGAGGAAAGTAAGGAAAGTAAGGAATTTCTGCAACACAGAGAGCAAGCATGCACTCATTACAAGTATGTACAAGTATGTACAAGACACCTTTATCTGCAGAGAGGAAGGTGAAGGGGAAGATGACATTTTTTGTTTTAAATCTCTAAAACACAAGAAAGTTTTGTAGCCTCAAAAAAAAGGTGAAGTTCATTTGGAAAACTTACTAGCCTGTTCTCATTGGAATATACTTGGATATACATCCATGTACTTGAAAATGTAACTTATTTATATGGTAATATCTCTGTGTTAATTAAATGTGTGAGGGCAAAGAACATGACAAAAGTGTGAGTTTTTCACACACTGCTAAGGAATGGCTCTTATTGTAGACAAGGAATAAAACTCACTCTCATCCATATTAAATAAATATACCACTTAACCGAAAGTCCATGGAACTTGTTGAGGTACTAGAGTGGATATAACGCTAGGGCTACAAGACTCTCTGTTCAATGACTCATTTAAATTAATCCACTTAGAAACCAAAAGAAAAATCAGATATTGTAATTTCCTCAGAAAGAGAAGACAATAATTGAAATCCCAAAGAGGTATACAGTTTCTATTGCATCCTGCTATACGTAACTTTCAGGAAGGTGACTTCAAGAATAGATTTGACAGAAGAAGAACAATGGAAAAAATCCTCCAGCTCTCATGGTCAGTAATCTGAGTTGTTTGGAAGATGGATGTGAGAAATCTTTACAGAAGTTACTCATGGGATCTCAAATTCATTCCTTTCTCTATTACAGCTCAAACTGTTTTGTAAAGTACTCCTGGATTTTTTGGTTTGGATTTGTTTTTTAACAGCTCATAGTGGTTTAGCATACGTCCTTCCCTTCCAAAGTACAATAAATTTCTTTCTCCCCATGGAGAAGTAGCAAGGGAAAGCAGCCCTGCAGCATACACTCCTGGTTTGCACAAGCTCCTCCCTGTGCTCTGACAGCTCCTCTGCCAGGCTGTGGCAGCAGCTGTTGCCAGCCTCCACGCAGATGGCTGCATCCAGCTGGTGTCTGAGTACGTCAGGAGCTTATGCTAAGATTAATCACTTTCTAACATTAATCACATTCTACTCCTTTAAAATTCTGCGGAGAATTGTGCTGAATTCTGCTTCCACAACAAGCATGGGTGCAGCATGGCCGTCAGCTGGGCTGGTAGAACAGTGACATGGTTTCTCTAGGGCAGGAGGGGCCCCCTGAACACCTGAGTGCTTGGGGCACTCTGCAAAATGTGCTTCTCAGGCTTGTTTTGTCTACCACTGCCTTTCAAACAGCTCATGTGCTTGTGCTGTACTGCTGAAACTTCTCATGACATCTTGCATTTCTGCTGACTTCAATGTAAACTGGCCTTTTAAGCAAGTAAAAAGCTATGTTAAAACCTACATTTAATTTCAATTATATTCCTATATTATTTCAAGATGAGTTTGAATTATTTTGACAGAGCCCGAGATCTACCTGCTGCAAGAAATGCTGAAGATTCCATTGTGTCATTCTTTATGGCCTCAAGGTCATCTAAGAAAATATTCTGTATTTCTGCATTTTAGAAAGTTTAGATATGATCTTTTTGAAAAATTGTACTTATGCACAGCTCAGGCACCAAAGCTGCTGGGGTTTTATGAAATTTTCTTTCACTTTCAGAACTATAATTTTGAACAATCTTCTTCAATGGATTGATAACAATAAATTAAATTTTCAGCAATGGATCTCAATTTCTTATTCTTTGTACAGGTGCTACCTGTTAGGATTGCTAGGACATTGTGAACACAAAAGGCCGATTTCTTTGTCAGGAAACAACTTTTCCTGAATAATTTATAGCTAAACTCATAGCTGAACAAAGTATGAATCTTCCATTTAGTTTCAGTGATAGTGAGTCACTTCCCTTCCTTTTGTCGGTCATTCAACAGCAAAAGATAAGAAGATATCTTGAACTCCACAAAGTTTCCATTTTTTTATTAAATGGGCTTGTGCTTGCCAGTGATCTTTCATCATTAACACTGGACGTGACTCCTGTCTCATGGCACTCTTGAGATTTTAAATTTGAATTAAATTATCTCCAATACATAATAAAAACATAATTTGAGAATAAGCACATTTTAAAGTAAACCTAATAATGTAAATCTCATGCCATCCAAAAGACTTAGACTTGCTTTTGCTTTAGCTCCATGAACTGATAAAGGTACAGCAGTGATGTATGTGCATACCTAAGTTTTCCATATGAGATAGATAAGCATGTCTAAGCCCAGTTTGTTCTCCTGTAGGGTGGATCACACCCCTATTGTTCAAAGCCTCACTTTCCTTCTTCAGATATATTCTGCAGTTACTAATAAACAAGTACTTTACTCCCAGGCAAAGGGAAGTGGGGGAAAAGAATCACTTAGAAATTCTGAAAACCCTCACAATCTGTGGGCCCTTGAACAGACCCACAGATGCCATTCAGTCAAGTGCCACAGAATGGTGCCACAAAGGTGCTGAATTTTTAAGATGAGGTTACAAAATCTTCAGGAGAACAGCAGAAGATATGATACCTCTGAGGATAACACCGAGTCTTCATTTCTGACAACCAGCTCTGCTGGCATTTGAATCTCCCAGCTCTGAACAGTCTCCCTTGAAACACAAGAAAAGAGTAGTGTTTGCACAGTGTACTTTGCATTGTCTTGCAATGCCTTTCAGTTTTCTTTCAGAAACCTCCAGACAAGTCCAGCTCCGACTGTGTTCCCACTTCCAGCCCTCTGTATTTGCCACACACATAAAATAATAGAATCGTTACAGTTGGATTGGACCTCTAAGACCACTGAGTCCAGCCATTAACCTAGCACCACCTTGTTCAGCATTTCTCCAAGTGTCACATCCACATGCTTTTTGAGCACTTCCCTGTGCGTGAACACCTCTTCCACTGCATGATCACCCCTTCAGTCAGAACTTTTTCCTGATATCCAGTCTAAACCTTCCCTGGCACAACCTGAGGCCATTTCCACTGGTCTGGTCACTCATTAACTGGGAGAAGCAATCAACTCCAACCTAGCTACAGCTTCCTTTCAGGTACTGTAGAGAGTGATAAAGTCTCCCTTGAGCTTCTTTTCTCCAGGCTAAAAAACTCCATCTCCCTCAGCTGCTCCTCAAAGGACTTGTGCTCCAGACCCTTCACCAACTTCCTTTCTCTTCTCTGAATATTCTCTAGTGCCCAAAACTGAACACAGGTTTTGAGGTATGGCCTCACTAATGCTAAGTACAAGAGAATGAAAGACTACATGGTTTCCTTGTGTTGTGCTCATGCAAAAATGACCACACCAAGCTCGACAGATTCTCTGGTCTGCAAGAAAGTTTCCTCTAGAAAACATGTCCTACTCATGTCTATGGGATAGGCACATGTTGAAAAGCTTTTTTTCTGGCTTGGGATCATGGAAGGAGTGCAAACAGATTTCTCCTTGTCAGCCTGAAATGTGCAGTAAGTGTACTTTAGATAAAGATTTGGGAAGAAAGATGAAAGAACAGTGGAAAAAGAAAAAGCAACAAATATGCTAGGGACCTCATAGAGCTTGTGATCCCCTCCAAGTATAACAAAAGAAATTATCCTCTTTATGTCTGTGCATCTGTGGTTAGAATTAAAGGAGCCTTTGTTAGGAGGTAGGCTAAACTGAAGCTAGATATACCAGCTGCTTCATCAAAAGGCAGCACATTAATGCTTTTCATTTATTAAAATTATATTAAAAATTGATACATGAAGTAGACAAAAGTTAAACAAAAAGTCTGTATTATAAATACAGAAAAGAAGTTACCAAAGACTCAAAGCTGGAGATTGTTCTCTATTTGTACTAATGATATGTCTCAACACTGACATCCTTTCAAGAGAGCTTAGTTCAAATGCTGCTTGGGATCTGGAGATGGTAGCTAGCTCCAGTGAGCAATGCTACTGCAGGAATCTGGCTCAGATTCAGGTATGCAGGAACTTAAGACTGTTTATCCAAAAGCTTGAATCACCCTCACTTGCATCTGAGCAGTCTTGGCTGGCAATCAATCAGGAAAGCAGAATTCTTCATCAGCACAATGCTAGAGGCAGGGATTATTTTACCGATAGGGAGGATGCAAGATGTCATTGCTGAACTGGGAGGAAAGGAAGCTGTTGCTATGATGAAGGAGTAGAAACAATTTGTCTTTGAAGATAACAGCATGACTGTGAACCTAGACATGTCTCCAACCTGGGAAATGCTATAGTTGCTCTTCTGGCAGCTTCATTAGTTTATTGCTGCTTACTTGTGTTCTTGGGAGTCTGTTCTTGCTAGGGGCATTTGTCCCCCTGCAAGCCACCAAACAAAATTGTTGCTAAGGGGATAGAATTTGTGTGAATCCAGGTGCCATTCAGATATGGAAAAAGAAATTAATATCTGATGTCTCCTGGGGATAAAGTTACTTTGAACTATGGAAACCTCAAAACTGCAAAGCACAGAGTTCTGCAAAAGTCCTTGGCAGCCTAAGGATTGGATTTGCTGGGCACAGGGGTCAAAAGGCTTCAATAACCTTTCTTTCTATACTCTTCAGTAAAGGAGGGATTTGAGTAGTGGTCATAGTGTGGAAATAGAGGTGAAGTATAAAAGAGGAGAGATACATTTGGGTTTCAAAACTGGAATTCAGGCATCAGAAGCCAGTTTTGGCTCAGCTCTTGACTTGTTGTGTGGCCTTGGACAGCCTGGTCTAAAAAGCGGGGAGGGGAAACTGGCACAGGAACATTTGAAGATTAAAAGATGTTTACAGAGTGCTTTGTACTTGCATCATTTTATCCTTTCTAAGTGTTTATTATTTTGGACTAGTCTCTTATACCACTGTAATAGTACTGAACTTCCCTCACCAGATCTGTTTCTTCACAAAAAACCCTTGCATGGACATGAATAAAACAGAGCGCTCTGCACAAGTTCTAACTAGTTAAAAGTCTTAATATCATAATCTCATGGGTATTCAGTGTTGAAAAAGATTGGAATCCCAAGGACGAGAAAAAGACTTTATGGGATAGCTGTCTCATGAAGGCTTTCTTATGTCTGCATTTCTTAACTGCTCAGTTAAGGAAATATTCATTTGACTGAGAAACATACCTTATCTATGTTTTACTTTTTTGCCATTTTATTTTTTATTAATTTAGTGTGGCACAAAGTCCCAAGAGTATTACAATGGATGTTTCTGAGCATCCAAGCCTTCCTTTACTGTATGAGAATGAAGTGAAAGCAATTGCTAATAGATCATACTGCCCACAGGCTATGCTTGTTTTGAGAGAAAAGAAGCCATGTATTAATAATCTTTTCAGTATGGAACTACTAGCTGAAATCAATTTCAGGATTTGTGGAGAATGATTCCCCTAAACCCATTTGGCTGCATGGCCTGGCTGTGTTCTCTGGGAGACACTGGCTCTGTTGAGCCACAGAGGTAAGTTAGCCTCTGAAGACCATATGAAAGGGAAGAGGAAAACAATTCTGAAGTACTGCTGATTATGGGTATTATGGTGAACAAAATGTGATGAGTCAAGGGGCTGAAAAAATTCAGAGTCAGATGTCATAAATATATACTATGAATACTCAAGAAAAATGGGATTCAGTCATAAAGGAAAATACGAAAAATATGAAGAGAACTAAGATTGTGAGCAGTTGCACAAACATAGTCTGTGCTGATACAGGAGATCACAGTTGCTGCATGCATTCACTGAAAGCCTGGAGTTCTATGTACAGTAGCTGCAAAGGAAATATTTCTTTAAATGGCTGATGGGGTTCACGAGCTCAGGAGATATTAATGTCTGAAAGTGGTAGCTAATATCTGCCACTTCTAATTACATTGTACTACTCTTTGTTTTAGCAAAGCAGCTCTGAATATACAAGCAGTCACATGGCATGTGTTTTGGATGGCTGAAGCCCTTGGTAGGTTTGTGCTACCTACTTGCAATTCACTGATTACTGAACTGCAGGGACATTTTCAATAAGCTTGGAAAGCAAACTAGCGAGGTCAGGGTACTCCTAGTTCCCACCCCTGAATTTTTCAGCTGTGGAGTCATGAGAGAAATCCCTTCAGACTCAGGTACCTTGGGTCAGAGACCCACATTCAATGCTGATGTTTAGAGATAAGCAATCTGATTTCCAGGAATGACAAGGGGCACAGCAAACTACAGGCACAGTGAGATCTGGGTAACAATCAACAACTCTGAAAACCAGGCCCCTGGTTTTAAGGTATTAAGTGCTTACTACCAGGCACCTAATCTTCAAAATGTTGGCCAAATGCTACAAAATTGTGCTCCTTTTTGAAAACAGAATCTGGGGATTTATTCTAAACCTTGTAGTACTAGATCCTTGTAAACAATCTGAGATATTTCCGCTATAACGTTAATGAGTAAGTAATTTACTGATGGAGAAATAGATTTCTCCCATTGCCCTTTCTTCTGAGGTCAAGGTTGATACACTAGATTGTTCTTTTCTATCCTTTATGTCCCATTTGGGTTAACAATTAATATTTTAGTCCCTGACTGCTGTTTATGTATTATTTATTGGCAGTCTTACCCTGACAAAGCAAGTTTGGGAATGCCAGGCTGTTCTCAGATAGATAGGAGAATGGCTGGGGGTAATACAACAGATTGAAGATGAGCACCTCACCCACATACCGCAAATGTAGAACCTCCAACTGGGAGCCTTCCAACACAACAGAAGGACCTGGGAATTGAGGGAAAAATGAACATCCAAAGATGTGAGGGAAAAAAGGGTTGGAGGTATTTTGAGACAGAGCTGAGGACAGCAGGTCAGAGGAAAAACAGAAATTAAGTTGGGGTTGGGAAGCTGAAATGTGGGAGTCCATTGGGCCAGCAAGGAGAATGAAATAGGTTATACAGGGTGGGTGAGCTTAGGCCTGGATGGGTTGGAGATGGAAGAGTTTTGGATGGTGAGGTTGTATATGGAAGGAACATTGGAAGAAAAGGAGTACAAGGCTGGATATTCAGCTTAGGAAATACTGGGAAATTCTGAAGGAAGAGCAATGGTGACATTTGATCTCTTGGGCGCTCTGGAATATAAGAGCCTGGAGAGAGAATCTGTGAGACTGTAGCATTGTGACTGGCCTCTGTGGAATATTAGGGACTTGCAGTTTGGAGAGGACCAAGGATACTCTGCCAAATTTCCCTTCAACCTCTGCTGTGATGGGAAGGACATCCACTGAAGTGCTCTCCATGTGTTCTCTCAGTTACAGTACTGCCAACACCATCACCTTGAATGTTTCCTACTTTCATTGTGAGGTCCAATTAATTTTCAGTCATGTAACATCCTATGGCTAGAAAAATGCTGACTTTCCTGTAAAGAGTTAGAAGTACATTTTAGCTGCTAATTATGAAATAAAATGTAATGTAGTATGTACTATAATTCAAAAGTATATTAACTATACAATTTAGCAACTGGAAACAGAAAGGCACAGCAAAATATCCCTCATGTAGTGGAACAGAAATCCTCTTTCCCCAGACTGTCTATAAGCTGTGGGGGAAGGTCTGTAGTGAGGCAGAGTCCCCAGGCAGGTGCAAAAGAGAGGCACTTTATTGTAAAAACCAGGCCTTTTTAAGCAGTTAGCCCATTATCAGTTACATAGTTTTAAAACATAGCAAACAAAATTCAACCAACCACCATACGCCACCATGTGAACAGCTGATGGTTACATAACTTGTTTTTCTACCCCCTAATTCAGCTGAGTCTCTTTGCCATAGTCCTTTTCTACCTAGCTGAAGTAACATGCCTGAGCCATGGTTTTACCAGGCCTTCCTTTTGTAAGGTTTTACCTACATGCAACAATAAGCAATCTAAGAAAATTGTAAAAGTTGGTCTCTATTTCACTGGAAATGAAATTTCAGGCAAATGCCATACATTCAGAGAGATTACTACAGATAAAACTGAGCCCATGGAAGCAGAAATTCCATTTTACAGGCATATATGAAGCGGTATTTGGGTCACCTCTGACTCTGTGGAGAGACCACCTGTTGTCTACCAGAGGAGATAATGGCAATTAATATGAAACCTGGTTAGTTTTCAGCAAATTTTACCAGTTTTGATGAAGCCAGTATCACTCAGAGAAGAAAGTTTTGTAACCCTATCAATTGTCATTTTTTAAAGAACGTTTCCCTTCCTGAAGACTGGGAGCCCATTTCCTTACAGGAGTGGCAATGCTGTCTCTCTTCTGAAGGAATGAAGTTCACCCTGAAGGAGCAGTTTGGAACCCAGCTTCTGAACTCTGCCAAGTGCTAGTTGGAATGCTGCTGAGGCAAATTCTCTGGCGAGCGCGTGGGCGAGCACATCATCTTCCTGCTACCACTCCGCCTGTAACCAGTGTGTGTTCCTCTTTTTTGCCTAATTTGTAGTCTCTTCACCTCAGGTTTGTTTATACTGAACAAGCAGATTTATTACTTGTTCTTACTTTGCTTACAGTTTGTTTGCATCCAGGTTACACTAGGTTCACTGGCAAATCATACCGAATTTGTGATCTTCACATAATTAACTGATTCACTAATATGTAGTTTGCTATCAGTTTACAAAATTTGACAGCATAATTTTTTGATATTATGCAGGTCCCAATGAGGTGTCTTAATCAGGTTCAAAATGTGCATGAACTGGGCCTTATTTGGCTAAGCTCTTGAACAGACTGTCATGTTAGTGGAATAGAGAAATGGGCTATATATTTTAAGTGTGGAGAAAATGAATAATTCACCAGGGTCAACCCATCCTGCCAAGAAAAACCTACTGAAAAGGAAGTACACTGAGTTATAGTTATTTGCATTGTAGATAATAATATCAATTATAGTTCCCAGCTGGAATCAAGCCTCCATATTTTGGCTTCTGTACAGTCCCGGAATAACCATTCCAGTCACAACAAGTTTCAGCCAAATAAAGACAAAGCTCAATTAGCAAAACAATGCAAATTTGCAGAAGGATATACTTGAACAATAAGCGACTGATCTTTGGACATAGTTGCATATGGCAGTTCAGTGACAATTAGCAGCTCTAATAATTTATAGTTAATGCCATTTTGCAAATACACAGTTTTAACCCTTCCCAAAATCTGTATCAAAGAAAATCACTTGTTGGGCCCACTAGAAACCATCTGCATAGTGAAACTGCCAGCCCTCTAGGCTTTGTTGTAAATGTACTATCAGCTTATTGTAAAAGCCCCAGTTTTTGAAATCCAGTTATTAAGGGAAAATAATATTTAAAAAAAAAAAAAAGTCATTAGCAAGGAGCAAATGCCAGTAAAATGCTGAGGTAAAAGATGATCAGACTGGCTTGAGGTAAAGGCAAATCAGGCTGTTGCCACGGCAGACTGATGGGGTGGCAAAGAGCTCTGAAAGCCAGACTACCACTGTGGTTGTCCCAGCAAAATATTGGGGGATCTAGGGTAGCAGTAATGTCAAAAGGGTTAACCCCACCTCCACACCTTCTGTGACAACAGGAGCAGCAATCTTGACTTTCTGAGCTTCTACTTGTTTTTTCCTAATTTCCATCTGGTTTCCCTATGTTTTCTGTGTCTTTCATCACACTGCTCCCTCCATAGAAGTAGCTTTGGTCCCTCCCACTTAGGTTTGCAAAATCCATGTTTGCCTACAGAACTGAAACACAGAGTTTGCTGTCCCAGATGAGGGGACTAACTTTTCTATGGGATTGAGCAGAGAGGCCCTCACAGAATCTAGAAGGCACAGAGCTGGCTGAAAAGCAACAGCCTCCTTTCTGTACATGAAATAAATAAATAAAACATTGAGGGAAGACATCCACCTCCCCGGTGAGATGTAAAGCATTCTTATGTGTCACTGATCTCTGTGGACATGGCAAATAACTTGGCACTCCTTGTATCACTGCTTGATAGAAATAATCTTCATATACTTCTAATAGCTCTGATGGTCCAACCATCCCACACAGGGTCCTCAGGTCCTGGGAAAACCCAAGTATCTGGGACAGAGGAACGTACCAGAAAAAGACAAAAATAGAAATAACTACTTGTTCTTGTGGAAGTACATAGAACTGTGGTCAGTTCTCTGAAGTAGTTAGTCTTGACATAATCTTTCCAAAACTCTTTAAAATTTTATTTTATTTTATTTTATTTTATTTTATTTTATTTTATTTTGGCAAACCCAGAAAATTCTAACAGGTGTCATCAGTGGAGTAGACAGTTTTTTGTGCCTTCTTGTGTCATCTGTGTCTGCCCGTTGCCTAGTGTGCTAGTTTGCACCATGCTGATTCTTTTTCACACACCCTGTGTTGCTGACACCTGCAAAAGCTATTTTTCTAGGACAATAATCCATGATGTAAACACAATGGGTTGTCATTTTAATTAACCAATTGACAGATGAATAGAAACACCTCTTCATGCCTTCCTTTCTAGTTTGTAGAAGAAGACATAGTCTTCTCTTCAACTTTCCATCTTTTAAGAAGAGGAAACATTTTTTCTTCTCTTGCCTAAAGAGAGGCTCTTTCTCCTTTCCCAACAGCAGTTGTGGTCATCCAAAATAATATTTAATTTTTGTCTCTATTTTGTCTCTCCCATTAAGGCAGCCTTCGGGAGACAGATGATCCTGACTATATCATCCCTCTTGGGGAAATCACACATGCTCCCAATTTCAGATTACATCTCAAGGCTTCAACTTTCCTGCTTAGCAGCAGGGTTAACTCAACAGGCCCAGCTGGATTTGGCACATACACACCCTTTATCTCTGTTGTGACAGCAGTTAATTAAAGTGACTCAGAAAACAGCTTCTCCAAAACAAAGACATGTTTAGTTGCCAAAGATGAACCCAAAGAAGTGGCCTAAACAGCAAAGAGCCATAGCTGAGCTTGACCTGCTTGTAGGTCTGGCTCTGCCCCAGATTGGTAGGGAAGCCTGCTACCTGCTACCCCACCTGACTGCCCAGAGCTCCTCTCTGGTCACTGCTGGTGGCAGCTCATCCCTCCTCCTTGCCTAGCCAGCACCTTGGATCTGTGAAATGCACTCTGGTGTCAGCTCTTGACCTGAAGAAGCACCAGCTGAGAGAAGCAAGCCTGGAGTAGACCTCTTTTCTTCAGAGGCACCGTCTTTCTTACTTCCTTTCCATTAAGAGTTTAATTCAATTTATTTTGGTTAGTTTCTGTCTCAACAAGACTAAGATGTTAGTGATGGGCAAAGCCCTAAATCTGGGTAATCGACTGCCACAATTTTGGCCATTATTAATAAGCACAGGAACTGAAAATGAACATCTCATCTTTGATTGGGGAGATGGAGTGCCATTCCTACTCACTGCACAGATAAAACTAATCATAGCACAAAAAATGCAGTTGCTTAAAGAAAACATGCCATTTCCTCCACATGAAGAAATTAGGTCTGGAAACTCATGAAGGTATTGCTGAAACTGCTTTGATGATTGTAACTTCCACACATTGTGAAGCGAGGAGGTCAGAGGCTGTGGCTTAAACAGGCCTGAGCTGAAAAGAAAAAAAAAAAAACAAAAAAACCCCTTCATTAAGTTCCTCTTGAAGTGCCTACCTAGTCTTGTAAAGCTTTGGAGCAGAAATCTGTAGGACAAACCCTTAGAAACATTTCCAATTTTATAAAATAAAATAGTAAATCTTGTGTTTTCTGCTCTCCTTTTTCAGAGTGATAACCAAATATGATGTCCAAAGAAAGAAATAGACAAAAAATAAAGCAAGATCTTTCAGGTCATTGAGAAAGAAACACTATAAGCATATAGCAACTTACCAGTGATACTACATTTGAAGTCCCAAGAAAATTTTTATGTTTTACAAATTATTGATACATGTTAATGAAATAAAAAGTCATTAAGGAACTGTTTTTTTTCATCAAGGAACTGTTCTCTTTTTTCTTCTCTTACATAGTTTCCTTGGATATTTGGCTCATAAATTTGTGGAGGGAATGCTTCACCCATATTAAAAACCTTACTTCATTTATTAAAAGGCAAAACAGGGTTCAATTTTTTATAGCATTTGCCTTTTCATTCTTTTTATTTTTCTTGGCATATTTTCATTGCTTACACTTAAAGTTTTCAAACATTAATGTCAGACTATGAAAGCAAATATTCTTTATATTTTCCAGTAGTTTAAAAAATGCAGTTTTTTTTTTTTTGTGTGTGTGTTTTGTTTTTTTTTTTTTTGTTTTTTTTTTTTTTTTTTTTTTTTTTTTTTTTTTTTTTTTTTTTTTTTGGTTTTTTTTTTGTTTTTTTTTTTTTTTTTTTTTTTGTTTTTTTTTTTTTTTTTGTTGTTTTTTTGTTTTTTTTAATTATTATTCTTCAGTTTTGGCACTGAGTATGAAAACCTTTATTTGAGTGTCTCAGGCATTTTAGTGTTCCTGATATAGTTATTAGAGAGAGCATAATTCTGTATGCTCACTATTAAAATAAAGGTTGGTATTTGTGACATTCACAGCACTATGTTCCTCAAGTTGTGACACTGGGAATGCTTGAATAATGATTTTATTTTTGGTCATTATTTCACCCCTGATACTTTAAAAGTCTGAAAACCCTTACTTTATTGAGGTATTAGGGGATTCACAGAATCTCCTAGAGTTCCTGTGGCAATTAAAATCCACTGGAGACATGGTGACACTCCAATAGCAGGTAAGTTTAAGAAGAAAAAACCATCACGGAACAATAATTTTTGGCAGTGAAAGAGATTGCATACATTGACATGTAGACAGCAGTTGCTCTATACCAGGTTTACTGTACCTGGTTTGAACCTCAGAGCAGTGTTTGGTCATGGGGTAATGAAGCACATCACAGGATCATGGGCTCACTTCAGCTTTAGTTTCTGAAGCAAGGCTTTAAGTAATTAGCTTCTTGGAACTGAAGTTTGTAGGTTTTGGAAAACAATGCTTTAATCTATTTTTTACAGCTTGCTCTCCCACTAAAATGTAACTAAAGTTTGTACCCTAAGGGAACCCTGTTGAATATTAGCTCCTGATTGCCCCCTAGTTCTAAAGAAATTACTTTCTAATAATACTGGTTTTGCTGTTGTTCAGGAATCTGCTGGTCTTTATGAAGTGATGTAAATTGTCTGAAAAGAAAATAACTCTTGCCTGAACTGTGACATGGAAAGTGCTTGGCTTGGAACACTGATTTTTATATATGGACTTTATTTTCATGTTGACTTTTTTAAAAAGAAGAAAATAATGACAGAAGTAACAAATAAAATCAATATTTATATTAGAGTTTATACAAAATATCTTTTTTTTTTTGAATTAAACACAGAATTGAAAATTAGTCTATATACTGATCGACACAGACTGATTCCTCAAGGAATCTACCCTCAAAAAGAAAAATAAGAAGTGAAGCAGAATAGGGATGTTTTTAATTCCTTAGCTAACATTTTGTGTTCAAATTACCAAAATTTAGTTTATCTTTTTGACAGAGAAAGAAGACACCCTTCCTCGTATCTTGTGATGTGCAATTTTTCAAGTCAGGACAGCTCCCCTGTGCAGTTCAGCAAACAGCATGAATTGTTCTCAGCATGTAGTTCAGATTCAGGTAAGTGAATAGACTTGCTACATTTTAAAAACACCTAAAAGTGAAAGAAGGAATACATTTCTGCATGAGATGTCCTGATCTCCACTTCCCTATTTCTGAATCATTTATGCTTCCTGATTGTCCAAACATTATCTCCAAACCTGTAGCAAAGCTGCTGGGATATAAGCACTTCGGACATCTCTAGAGATGTCTAGACTTCTGTACAATTCCTCTCTGACATGGGGGTCATGGGACACAAGATGGGAGACATGCAGTAGTGAATCAAGGTCTTTTCAAATATTTTTCATAGTTTTTAGTGATGAGTCTTGCTCAGTTTGTGTCCATGCTTATATGTTCATGTGTCTGTATACATTACATATTATTTATATATTAAATATTTCTCACTTTGTTGTGATGTTCAATGCCAAATCAGCATGTACAGAATTTTTCTTTCAGAATTTACTGATAGTCTAAAACCATTATTGGTAATTGGAGGATGATGCTATTCTCCTGATCTTTACAAATGTCCTTTGCAGTCTGCCATGGATTAAATTTCTTCTGGTTATGGCTGATAGCTAAATGCTATACTTAATCACCTAATATTAATTTATCTAGCAGACAGTGACAGCTTTAAAGAGGTTTCCTTCCCTTCTTGTAGCAGGAAACTTATGTCTCAATTGCTTTAAATAATATTTCTGAAACAGAACATAAGGAAAATATCATCTTTGCAATAGTAGACCTAACATGTAAACTTAGCAGAGGTTTCTTATGAAATTTTTCTGTTTGCCAACTTCAAACTTTCCCTCAGATAGCACTGGGACAATATCTCAGTGACATTTCAGTTTTTGATTTGTTTGTTTGCTTATTTATTTACTTCCTTTCTTTTTACTGAAATATGCTTTGCAGGAATATAATTTAAAGGAAGTATTTTTTTTCCTTATCACTTCAGAGGTAAACCAATTTTAGTTTTTCGTTACTTTTTTAAGGTACACGCTAATCAGAACATCAACTTTTAGAAATTAGTTATTTTATGTGAGAAAGTTGCATAAAACTGCTTAGTTTTACTTGTCTTTCAGTAAAGGTATGTCAGAATTGGCTGTTCATTGTCTCAAAAGGGTTATGAGAAATATTTTTCTAGCAAATTGCATTCACTGCTAGTGTGAGGATTATGCCAGAAATAGCTTCCCCCCACCTTCACCCCCCAGAAAATTCCTCCACCATACCAGTACTGTTTTCACTGGAAGCAGTAACATAGACTGAGTTCGGATGGCTTCTACAACATTGCCAATATGTTGTGCAGAAGGGCAGTTTACCATTGGCAAACAATTCTTCTTCTATGCCTGTTAAGTAACAGAATTATGGGTTGGAAGTATATCCATGTTGCAATGATCTAAGTCTGGTTATGCTTCACTACAACATTTTCCAGCGACAGAATTTAGAGCATTTTAGATATTGATTCAACGTGCTTAGAAAAGAGTGAGATTTTGCATCTTCAGCTTATGTCACTCTATGTGAGGATCCTGACTAATAAGGGAAGAATTTGGGACACACTACAAACTTCACAATATATAAAACTTATTTCTGATCCTGTAGTGTTCTTAAATTTAGATAATGAGATTACTGAATATTAACTGCAGAAATCCCTTACTATAAGATTAGGTAACTAACTAAAATGTAGGGAAACATTTGCAGGGCAGGGAGAGTGGCTGGATTGCCTCTGGAAGGCTCTAATGAGATTGCTTTCCTACAGCTCCATCTCTAAGGCACATGGGTTTCCCCTAGTCTTCAGGCATCCCTCACAACACAGAGGAAATACTTCCATTTCCAGGGAACTGATATGCCCCATTATTTCTGTTAACAGATGTGACATTTGTGGGATTTAGCCATGTGCTACAGTACTGTTTGTTCAACAAACATTTTGTTTCTAGGGTTCAACATTGTTGACAAAGCATGTTCATGCTTTGCTGTCTTTATGGAAACTTGAAAATATATTACAAAAGAGATGTCACAACCTTTACGAAATACTTAAGTGTATTATTGTTATTGCACTAGCACTGTCCTTGTCCCTGCTTGTACTTGAACAATGTCAATTGATGGTGAGAAGCACCAAAGGCCTGAGAGGACTCAGAGTGCTCTCAGCTGGTGAGTGGCTCCAAGCTGTCCCCCAGAAGGAAGGAGCCTGGCTTTGTACTGATGGTAGGACTGTGCTGTCAGAAGAAACTTGGTTGCTGAAAGCCTTTTTTTAAAAAATAAAATCTATTGTAATTTCTGACTCCTTGGTTTACCATGGAGACAAGCGTCAACTGAGGAATGTTGGAGTGGAACACCAGCCTCACTCCATAATTTGTCCTCTACCTTCATTTGCAAAGACGTGTTGAGGAGCACATATGGACACCTGCAAATCCTAGAGGGACAATGAAAAACGCAATGAGTCAGACTTACTTGTGCTATAGTGGAACTTGCAGACTCCTGGCATTGAGTATTGCCAATTTTATGATACTCACTCCAGTTGTCAATGTGCCAGTGCACAAAGAGATGTTTCCCACGGTTGAGTGAGGTAGTAAGTTCTGTGAGGAACAGCAGGACATTGCGGGAAAATATGTGCCATGTCACATACCTAACACTTGGCAAGTCTGAGGTAATAGTTATGCCTAAGATAACAGCAGTGAACACAGTGGAAGCAGGTAGAGCATGCAAAATACTCACTATGCCCTGAGGTCACTGAACACTCCTGTAACTAGATATGCCCACCCTCAGATCAAGTATGATTAGAGGAAAGGTGTAGCTGGCACATGTATCAAAAAGAATAAAAACTCCAACCAAAACAGAAAAAAACCTTAACCTACTGAGTTCAGAAACAGAGGGAAATAAAAATATCAAACTGAAACTCTTCCAAAAAGGACAGGTGTGTGAGTAGTTCCTGCTGAAGGGAGGTATAATGTTGTTTACATTGCTGCTCTTAAGCAAGACTTAACTTCGGCACCTCCCAGAGCATAAATATTGAGATTTTTTTAATGAAAGCAGCTGCAGGACATTTAATAATAAGGACAGTATCTTTGGATCAGAATATATTGACACAGACTATGTTAACCCTGTTAATGAAGTAATGTTCTTTTTCTGTTTCTATACTCAGCAGCAGGGTTTAGGAAGGCAGAAGTATTTTATGCTTTTGTCCTATGTCTAACTCCCTCCAAATTCTGATCCCTTAAAATATCTGCAAATAAGTAGTTGATATTGTGGGTCAAAATGTCCAGCTGAATAATTTGGCAAACTTGTTTGTAATTAGGTCCCCTATTTCACCGAAATGAGCAAATATGGAGGAATCTTCTCTAGAGAATAATGGCAGCAAACTCGGTACTGTAATTTCAGTAAGGGGTCCAGTTAATCAAGGATAAAAAACTTCTTAAGGAGAAACCTCTTAGGAAAGTGTTGAGAAGCTGGAGTTTTATGCAGTGAACGCTACAGGATTCACTATAGTATATGTCTGTTTTTAAATGGACAAATACAGTGAACTGGTAAAAGCAGAGAAATTAATTTCTGTGCATCTTCATGCACTATTTGCAAGGTGAAATGTCCAGAATAATAATATGGAAAACAGTTCATACAGGAAGCCATTTGGATAGTTACCAATATTGAGGTTGAATTCTACCAAGTTGCTTACAGAACCTGCTGTCCCAACTACTCTCAGCCCATCCTTGTCCCCAGAGAGGGATCCAGTGCCAGGAGCTGTGGCTGGAGCTGCTCTGGCTCCTGTGGATGCTTGCTCCTGGCTGGGTCAATGGGATAAGTCCAGGCTGCTGGGTCCTGCCTGGCTGCCCCCATAAGGAGCTGCCACAGTCCCAGACACCCCCTCTTGTGAAACACACTGGTGTTGAGCTAGTGTTACCTTTGTTATATAGGAAAGGAACAAACAAGGTAACCCAGCACAAGCTACCAGAAATGTCCAAGAGAGATGAAAACTGGGTACACTTGCAGCCCCATGCACCTAGGCAGTCATCTCCATTATTTGCTGCTCAAGAGCCATTCCTTACTCAGGGACAATAATGATGCTCCCAGTTGTCCTCTAGTCCTAAGTAGGGAAATATTTAAAATAGAGTGCTTGAAAATGTATGAAACTTGAATTTTATTCAGTTACTTGTATCAATTCTTGAGGTAATGAAATGCTTGTGCTGGCCCTTCTGTATCCCAGTTGTCAGTGATGAACAGGGAATGAGTACTCCCTTGCTTACACACATCACTACACAGCTGGCATTAGCAGGGCAGAAGAGGGCTTGACTTCTAAAGCAGATCACACAGATCCGACAAGAGATTGACAAGTGTAAATATTAGGCAAGAAGGACCAGTTACTGCACCCACTACAGCATGGCCCAATTTTTAAATCTAATGTGCATACCTACCTCTTGGGGGAAAAATAGACAATATCAGCTAAACTAACACTGAAATCAAACAGCAGCTCTTGCTTGGTTATGTGTCCTGAAGGCATGGCATGGGCACTGTTTAATGGTAGCTCCCTGGGATACCTGACAAGCATGAACTATATCTCAGTAAAAAAGTGATGTAACAGAATTTTGTTTTTCTCTAAAAAATACATGCTAACATAATTTTTAAGCCAAGTGCATGAACTGGGTGGAACATTTAAACTCAAGGCTTCCAAATTCAATACAACTATTACCTATTTCTTTTTTTTTGCTGTATTCCTTAGTGGCCTTTTAAAACTTTCAAACCATTTCAAGCACTTTGAAAAAAGGCATAAAGATCTCAGTGACATGAAACTTCCACACGCTTAAGGAAAGTCAGTGTTTGGATAGTGGAATATGACTGAGAGGGGTTTCCCTGTTGAGGAAAAGCCTGGAGTGTAATGGTGTCCATTGGCCAATTGGGGTAGCAGCTGTCTGGCCAGCACAGAGACACTGCACAGCCAGGCACGGTGCCTCCTGTCCTTCCACAGTTACTAGTGACAAAACACAGTGTGGAAGCTGAGGGCTTTCTGAGGTGTGGGGAAGTTAAATTTTAATAGAAAGGGTAAGCTGTAAAAAGCTGTCTTGGAAAAATGAAAATTTAAAAGGAAAAAGATGATTTGGCAGTTTTCTCTTAATGGAATCACTACTTGTTGGTATTTAAAGTTATCACAGCACAGGACTAATAAAAATTCTCTATCTGATAGTGTAGCACATTATCATGCTAAGTTACCATGATCCCTTAGTGAGCAAAAAAAAGTATTTTTTGAATTACTAGAGGATTCAGAGGACCATAATTCACACAGCCTGAAATATAGCTCAATTTCTTTCTGAAAGGAGCCTTTCTCACAAGATTCCTGGCACCTCTTGGGTACAGCTGGATCAGAAATAAAATACAACTAGCCTCTATTTGAATTCAGTGTTCCTTCTCTGGCCACAATGTCAATTAAGAAGTCAGCAAGGGTGTGTACGTGTGTGGGTAGATAAATGAATAAGTAAGATTACTTGAGTTATTCCCATAGATTTAACTGCCACCTTTGTGATGATGACTCTAAAAATCTATTTCCAACCTCTCCCACTTTCTTATATAATACCAGACGTGTCATTGGTGTCTTCCTCAATCAAATCTTCTTTATCTTATTCTCCCTTGGGCTTCTGCCAGGTCACATAGCTTCATGAAAGTCCTGAAATCCATTCCCACAGCCACCAATCTGATTCATCCTGTGACTCGTTTTTATCTCAGCTGTTGCAGGTTCTTTGTTTCTATTTGCAGTCTGTAAAGCCTGCACTTGCACAGCTAGTCATGTTGGTTATAGGCACTAGTAAAATCCCATCCTTTCACTGAAAGATGAGAAAGGAACTGAGTGCAATGAAATTGCCAGTTTATTGTTTTTTCACCTTTGAGAATCTAGTCAGTTTGATTCATTCTGATTTTTTTAACACAACTTAGAGGGTCAGAACATGAACAAGCTTGTTTGGCTTCTTTATATTTTTAAAATAGCTGGCCAGTTGTGGGAAATTCAAATTTACTTCCCATCTGATGGCAGCACCCCTTGGGGCTCTGATAATATTTTGAGTGGCAGAGGATGGAAGATGGGATTCAGAGGTGCTATGCTTGATAGTATATAAGGAACAACTAGATTTTCATTTATTCCCATCCTCCAGCTGTCTAATAGCTCTCTTTTTTTCCCCTTTCTGGACATCCACAAAGGGAAAGCATGTTCACTCGGATCATCCTAACTGAAGTGATACATCCTCATGTCCAATAGAGAATCTTCTGTCTGTTTCTTTAGTTGGTATTTGGGAATGGCTGTCAAAAGAGATACTATTCATAATACAGTATTTGCTGAAGATGATGATGAAGACTTGTGTTCAACAGTGTTCATATTTGCAATATCTCTAACAAACTTGCCAAATCAGACAGAAACACAAGGAGCTGAAGGGCACTGCTGTGTCAAGTACACCCCAGGGCTGGCAGTCCTGATGAGAGAAACCATGATCATCCAAATCTCAGTTCCTGGCTTTTTTCACTGGCTCAATATCATTGACAGACACTACGATTTACAAATCCCCTTTAAAAATAGAGAGAGAAAGAAAGAAAATGCATTTCAAAACAAGCCCACTGTGGCATTCTCCAGGCTTGTCCTTCTAATTGTCCTGTTACACTTGCAGGGTTAAAAGACAAGAAAAAATAATTACTACAGAAACAGGCACATCTTATTATTTGCATTCAGATGATGATTTTGGGTAGGGCTCAGGAAATAGACCTCAACTGCCAGGCTGCGAATGCATCTGTTTTTTCTTTCCTGTTTCCTGCAGGACAACACCGGGATCAGGATAGCAAACTGCAGAGTGTGCAGACCTTGGACTCAAGCGTGGCACTCCCAAGTTAAGCTGCTCGCTGTTTTTATCTGGAAGTGTCTTATTGCTCTGAAAGGGTTATAGTCCTCTACAGTCACTGAACTCAAAGACTTGGCTTGGCTGCAGATCAAGCGCGTGAAGAACGTGTGACCTTCTCAACACAGAAAATCTTTGTCGTGAGATGAACTCAAGTAGCAACACAGAAATTTGTACTGGGAATAACTAGTGCCTCTCTCCTTCTTCTGTGGAGAGATATAGAGTTCAGCCAGTGTTTCTCATAGGCAATTATTATTTTGTTAACCTAAATTTTCCAGGGCTCTTCCTGAGTCCTTGAGTTAAACAGTTATCAACACATAGAGAGAGGACACTCAACTGTTCCCACACATGGAACCAAGGAAGGAATTAATTGTTTCTTATTATCTGCTTCCAAAGACAGGATCTCCCCTCAGTGAATGAGAAAGGAAACAATGTTATAGCCTCATAATTTGAAAAGGTAAGGGCAAAAACCTTACTATTTGGATCATCCTCTCTTACCCCTCCAACATGACTGCAAAAATCTGGATGCAGTTTTCTTCCTCTCTAATGAGACAGGTTCTGCAAAGGAGAAGAACTTCGGTTCTATAAAAATATTGACCTGGAAAAGGCCTCCCTGAAAACTTCTCTGTGAATTTCTAAATCCTGGTTACAAACATTAATGAAAACTGTTTCACAATTTTCTTGTCAGACAGGTAATTGTTATTATCACCATTTGATGTCTTGCATGAACTGGGACAAAGACTATGTGAGTCACTCAAAGTGACAGAGATGAGAACAGCATCCAGCTCACAGTGCCACAAATACACAAGACATGGCAGTTCCCCAGTCCATTTAATTTAATTAGCAAAGCATATTAACGTAAAGATGAGGAGTATAAAAGTCAGTTTTAATCTGTGTGGTGACATGGATAACATTATTTTCAGCGGAATTGTATGAGAGATGCTTCAGAGAAGCCACAGCCAATACAATGGGTGATGTGTCTTGTGCAGTGCCCTTGTGTATGTGGGGACACTGAGACACTGGGCTTCTATTTCTGTGTCCTGTGTTGATCTGGTGAAAGCCAGTGCTTAGCTGTACAAGGGTACACTAGCCTAGCTATTGCTTGATCTTTACAATTGCTGGAAATACTAAAAACAAGTCTGTTTCCAGGCTACTGATAAACTTGCTTGGGCTGGCATTGTCCTTTTTCCTGTATATAGGAAAAGATAGCAAGACATGGTTGGTTCATCCACACCTGAATTTTCTTGCAGCAGAAGTGAGCAGTGGTTCTATTTCCATGTAACAATCATTATGTTTTACTTCACCTAGAAAGAAACGGGTGAAGTTTCTTCAGATACTAGGCAAGTTGCATCTCGATGGATTAAAATGACAGCTTGTTCTACAAATCCTTAAGGATTAAGAACATTTATTTCTAAACACTAAATCCTAGCAAAAGGACAGGAGGAGTTTGTTTTTGGCTTGGAGTAATATCACAGCTGATAGTAGAGACACCAAGTAAGATTATAGTGAACAAGGCTAGGAAAATATATAAAAGCATAATTCAATTTATGTATTATTTAATTTATTTTTACTTTCAATCATTCAACAGTTTATTGCATTGCTATATATTTATAGTAAAGTGTAAAAGCTAAGTTATATCTTTATTTTTATTTCAAAAATACTTTATATTGTTTTGAGTTTATTAAGAAGTATATTATAGGTGGAAATTTCTAAATATTGCATCTACCTGGTATGTATTTTATTGTTATCAAGTATTTGTAGTTCAAGGAAATCTGGTATGTTAAGAAATTACCCAGCAGGCAATAGAGAAAGAGCAACAAAACCTAATTGTGAAAACTTCTGGCTATGCATAGAGAGTCAGTGTGCCTGTAGCAGAAATCCTCTTCCATGGCAATGTTGTATGGCTTGGAGATTGCAGTGTTCTAGATACACAAAACTTACCCATGGTGTTTCATTTGCCTGCGAGCACTCTGAAGTGATAATGAAAGAATTCCAGTATCTCCAGCTGATGAGATTCCAGGTATGTTGCTGCACAAGCTGATTCAATTTCTTTAGATTTTAATGTAACTCTACAGCTTCTGTATGCCCCTTCCTGGTGTGATGTGACAGCATCCACAAAGCACGGAAGTAAATATTCAGTATTTAGCAGCTACTGTAAGTATCACCTGTTGGCAGGGAAGATATTACTTTTGCAAACCATATGTATCCCACAACCTGCCCTGTCACCTTCCTGCGGTTCTCGCAGTTATCCTGCTGTGTCTTACTTGGGAAAGAGGCACAGGAGGTAAATAACTTGGCAGTGATTGATTTGCCAGAGGGGTTGTTCCGGGTGTTGAGGAATTGTTGTTCACACCCTTGGAGTGTCAACACTGATATACTTTAGCAAGTTTCTTGCACTTTGACAGTTTGCTTCTGAGGTTAAGAGCTTTTCCAAATGATCAAGGTTATGCTTAGACTGTGAGGGAGATGCATTCATGGCACCTCAATGTCTTGGGTTTTTTGACTGTCCCAATTGTCTACCACTGTTTTGCCATTCATACTGTGGTGGTTATTACTACAGACACAGCTGAGCTGTAACTACTCTGAAATAGGGCATTGCAGGAAATTTTACATTCCCACTCTACATAGACACTCCTCTACCAGATGGCTCCAGAGGGATATGGTCCCTCCTCAACTCGGATTTGTGCCTGTCCTGTGCAGTTGCTTCCATGCAGCTCTACCACTCCTACTGTACACAGATTAACCAGTCTTCTTTGCAGAAATAATCTGGCATCATCAAATTATCTCTGCTAAATTATCTATGCTTTTATATTTCTTATGGAGACTACTAAAAATCCCTAATACTTATAAAGGCAAAATTGGGATGGTGCAACCTAGCCTCGTTCTATGAATCATGACAGATATGTCTTCCAAATACAGATGGAACCTCTCTGCTGCACAGAAGTACCTTTCTGGCCGTTAAACACAAAGCAGTTACCGGGCTGGATGTTTTTCCCTGTCTTCCTGTACATCAGCATGTTGACATTTCATTGGTGACATGAATTTTCCGTGTGACTTCTATTTAGTCACTAAAACCTGCCTGCGTATAACTGTGTCAACGTTATCGTCTCTCAGAGTCATTATTATGCTTTAAAATGCTTTCAACTGTGAAAACCCATAGACAGATGTTTCCTAGTGAACAGTGTGTGCCATGGCTACTTGCATGTGAACAGCAGAAATACGAGCTTTTCAAAACAATACACATTTTGTGGTCAGGTTTCTCCAAACCAGTGAGTATCCCCACCAAAAGCAGTTTCCTGGCAGAACATAAGGGTACAGCAGCTGTTTGAGCAAAACACAACCCACCCTGTTGCTGGGGTGGTTTTGTATATCCTCAATACATTTTTTTTAAACTACCCAAATTCACACTGCAAATTCACAAGCAATATGCAGAAATGGATCCGTCATATGCACTAGGTATGGGATATCACTGCATTTTTGGTGTCATTATTTCTCTATGCCAGACTTCTTGTTTGGAAGGCTGAGTGAAAAGTTATCCATCTGTGAGTCAGGTACATTTATCAGAGGTAAAGATGCTTTTCTGAGCCATGCTTCCTTAGTAAAGTAACCCTGACTTTGGAGGACTGCATATATTCAGATCCCATTAAATGAACTAGAAATATTCATCATCTCAGCTTATTCTTTCTATAAAAGCAAAACAATCAGAAGTGACTATTTCTGTCAAAGAGGTATGTTTTTAAGAGAGAGTCTTTGTGTGCCAGTAGGAACATAAATATATTATTATTACATAAAAGAACTTTAAAATTAATTTCATCCACCATTATGTTCCTTGCCCAAGTGTTTGTCTAAGTGCCTGTATTTATCTCACAAGATTAACAAAGTCAATGTATTACATGGGACACTTCACAGACCACCAGCATTTTCCTATTATTATATTTTTTTATTATGGTAAACAGGAGAAGACATACCTTGTGTTGGTACTATGGTGTTTTAAAATGCTGGCTGAAGGCATTCCTTTACATATACCAGAATTTTACATATTTCTTTGGTTCTGCTTAGAATAGAGAGCCTTTTGAATTAATTTTTTTATAAGTGAAAGACATGTATTTGTTTGTCTTCTGTATTCTAAGAGGCACATAATAAGGAAAATGGATTAAGAAAACAATCATTATGCTTCCAAGTATATTTAATATGTGTGCACTTGGATGCATATTATTCATTTTTATATTTTGTTTTATGACTTGCTTTCCAGAACAAAGAAAGTAACAAAAATCCAAGCCAAAGAAATAGCGTGTGAGTGTGCATCTGCATACAATAATTCATATACTAACTACATTACGTAGTCACATGAACATCTAGCAAGCAATGCTCCCCTGTTCCATCATACTGTGCACAGAAAAACTGAGCTTTATGCTAGAGATATTGTTGTATTCACTGCCATCTCAATCTTATGCCTCTTTCATTGTTCTGCTCATCTCAATTTAAAATGCAGTTCTGATTTTGATCTAAGGGTACTATAAATCCAAAATAAGTCTAACAGCTTCAAAGAAGTTTATTTCTGCTTTACATAGTTATAACTAAGATAAAAATCTGGCCCATAGGCATATTCATTTTATAGCAAGTTAAAACATGTGCCCTTACAGTTGGCAAATCCTCAAGATTAACAGACATACATGTGTTGCTAGAATAGCAGCTATGGAGCTGCTTTTCTTTTCTTTTTTCTTTTTTTTTTTTTTTTGCATCCAGTGCTATTTTTGGTTCCTTCCCCTTTGACACACATTCCTGGTAACAATTAAAAGCAGCTCTTCTTAGCACAAAATTAAAGCTGATAGATGAACACTTTATGTATCAAATACATTTTCTGTATTGTGTATCAAACATTAGATATTGATTGTCATACATGGAATAGAAATGGGAGGTCAGATTGTCCTTTTAATTACAGTGCTGTAAACCAGCAGAGTGAAAGATGGATAGAAAAATTATTCTGGGGATCTATTGATGTTTGCTGCTTTGCTGTCAAAAGAAGAGAGTGATGCAGAAATAGAGATTGCTTGTGCTTTTGCGGGGTCTGAATGACCTCTGTCCCTGCCTATGGAAAGTCTTCTTGGAACGAAAAGCAATGCACAAGGTCATTCACATCTTTCCCCTCTTGAAGGGGCCAGAGCTGGCGCTGCAGGACATGACACCAGTGGGTGTAGTGCTACTTGCTGTTCCCGTTGTCACACTGGAGTTACAGGTCCTGTCTCCCCTTTGACACAGCTCTTGTCCTTGCAGATCAAGATGGACTTGGTGTTTGCTCTGTCTGTGGACAGACTCTACACCAGAGGTGTAAAGGAGAAGTGGATGACCTTGTCTATCACAAATTCCCACAGCCTTAATTCCCATGTGCTCTTGCTGACATAAATTACTGAATGTCTGTGCAGCTAACTGATTTCCTCCAGAAAAGTATTCCAATATTTTTAGAGCGAGTCTTGGGGGCTCTGGGTTCTTCCACTTTCATATGATGGGGGCTGGCCTATGACATTTCCCAGGATGGTTTTAGGCTTACTCCCCAAATTTCAATTCCAGGTGCTGCAACAGAATGTTCTTAGTGGAGCATGAGAACCTGAGATGCTAACTAATTTCCTCTTTTTTACCACTTGGGTCCAAATTTTCTGACTTCCAGTGTGCACAGCCAGAAATACTTACTTAATTTAGCATTCCTTATGTCAGCATTCCTGGAAAAATTCCAGAAATTTATTATATCAGTAGGTGGGGTGGGCAGATGGTGGCATGGACTATGGCTTTTACCACTTTTCTTTACCTGTGCACTTTGCCTACACTTGACATTATGATAATAGGGGCAAATAGCCATGAATAGTGATGAAGGGGATCAGCTTCTAAGAAGAGCTCCATTATGGTGAAAGGGTACTAAACTCACAGCCTATGCTGTGAGTTTAAACTGCAGCCTATTACCCCAGTGATCACTGCAAGTTGGGTAAAACATCAAACCCCTGCTCAGGAAAGGTTTCGCTTCGAGTGTAGTATGAAGGCTTAAAGTCAGTGGGATTCAAGGTTATGCTTATTTCCTGAAGCAAGACTTTGCTAAGTTTCATTCCTTCTAGCTAAACCACAGCATTGCTGTCTAGTCTTCAGAAAGAATAGGCAGCCAGTATTCCCTGAGACTTGCAGCCAGAGTCACCGGGTTTCCAAGAAGGCATTTGGAAATGGACAGAAATATGGAGAAAGGGTCCTGTCTCCAGGACAGGAAATTTCCTGTGATAAATGCTGACAGTGTGGTCACCAAAAGATATAGAAGATTTGCTGTCAAACTTGTGCTGTTTTGCCAAACATGTACTTCCATGTAAGAGCATAGGTACTATATAGTTAAGAATATATAAGATTTATTTATTTATTTACATGGCTTTTTTTCTGAGTGTTGCAGGAACTGTGGTCATAATTCCTGTAATACTCCAGCTCATAAATACTCAGCATGGTATGTAACCAACACTGTCTGGTGCAGCTGAACCTTGTGTTTGCCTCATGGTATTTAGATTCATTAATTCTGAATTTTGAAGAAACAAGCCTTCTGGTTAAGTTCTATCTCTCATTACAGACTCTGAGTGAATCATGTGATGCCCAATGTCACACAGTCAGGTGATGGCTGCTTTCCATCAGTGGAGAGATGGTGTAAAACCACAATGTCCAGTGCAGCCCTAGCACAGTGAGGTGTTTAGTCTAGAGCTCAGAAGAGGCTATCTGCCATAGGAAAGAAAATCAATTTAACTAACTCACTTAAAATGAAATATCTCAAGTCGGCAACACAGAACACTATTTTCCTCAGAAAATTTCATTTAAATATAATGCTCCTCTGGAAATGGATAGCTTTGTGAGAACTGCATTTTCTGTGGGCAAGGTATTCCAGTGAGAGATCCTTGATCAACTCCAATAATTTAAGTACTGTAGGTTTATGGGGTGTTATTATTGACTCTGGCAAATAAGAAAATATGTCCTTTGCTCTTTTTTTTTTT
>WEIU01000434.1:4023-17747 GCA_013389925.1 Aegithalos caudatus | reverse complement strand
TTTACCTGCAGTGCCCTTTCTCTACTTCCATTGCAATGGCCCCAAACCGCTGACTAGACAAACAGACCATCTGACCTCACCCATCTAGTTATTTTTCAGCTAATTACTTTGTGCTCCCAACCCCTAAGCAATTTTCATGTAAACATATTTCAGGAAATACATTTCATTGTGGGTAATTCCCTTGCCACCCTCAAGTTCAGGCAGGTGTTTTATTTGTTTTTGTACAGGTTCTTATTCTCTATTCTCTATCATTAGGCTTTGCAACTCATTATTCTTGTTTTAACTGCTTTGATCTATTCACTTACTTCAATCTAGTTTAAGTAAAAGTTCACTCCTGTATATTTTCAGTGATTTATTTTCATATTATAATATGTTCCTAAACACCGTTTAGCTTCATGCAGCTTTTCATCTGTGCTCGAATAAATGAGAGTTCTGCCACAAATAGGACCTGCAGACCTTTCTTTCCCACAAGAAGAAATGCAGATGATCATATGGCATCAGCTCAGGTAAAACCCCAGCCTGCATCTCACTAGGGATGCATGAACTCTGTGATGAACTGTAGGAGAGCTTCTGATGGTTCTGCAGCTGCAGCAGATCATGCTGCAGGGGTCCAGATGTTTTAGAAGAACATCTGAGATGTCCTACTCCCAAGCCTACTCCCAATGACAAACTTCAGATTCCACCAGGGAGAGAAATGATCTTAGGTGAAGCAAATTTATGTCCTGAAATCTTTCTTACCTCCAACATCTACCTTTCATCTCTCATCTCCAGCTGTGACTAAGCCTGGCTTATCTTTAAAATAGATGATGTTTCTTGATGATTATATTAATGCATGTAATTACCTCTTAGTATTCTCCAGAAGATTCAGTAGATCATGTTCCTGTTTCTTGTAAGTAGTTCTAAAAATGACACCATCCTAAACAACAGGAAGGGCCCTTTTGTTATACATATTTTGTGAAGACCAGAGTGTAAATGCACCACCTAAAATGTGGATTATCAGATAGCAAATCAAATGACAAAATAGACAGTAATTTGTTGAGGTAGCCAGTGAACATCAAGTCTTCTATTTCAACAAGCTGAAAGTGAGATGTGTCAAAACGTTTCTGAATTAATTGGAGTTTTGTGTTTGATTTACCCAAAGTCCATTTGAAAACAGAAATAAAATAGTCAAAACATTTCTGAATTAATTGGAGTTTTGTGTTTGATTTACCCAAAGTCCCTTTAAAAACAGAAATAAAATAACATTCATTTCTCTAAGGCTTCTGAAGGGAAGGTGTTGAGCTAAAATATTGCCAAATTTTATTGCATTTAGTGAGGAAGATGAAGAAAGGATTAAAAAAACACCAAAAATCAGTGAGGGAAAGAATAGTATCTATCTAAAGCCTTTTATATCTATCACCTGGCCTGGTCAGGTATACATGAGCCTGTGTATACACAAGCCTGCCGCTCTGCTTGTTCTTCCTGGAATGAGCCAGGTGGGGTTTTTCCTGTTTGTAAAAGAGAAGCACAGGAGAATGCTTAGGATGGGAATTGTCCATCATAACTCATGCTAGTAGCATCTTCATGGACCTCTGTTGGGAAATCCCTTCAGTTCTTTGTAGAAATCCTGTTGGCTCCAGCTGGGTGAGCACCAGACATTGAAGGTTTCCAAGACTCGGCTGCCAAATACAGTTAGTAGAAAGCTATAATTTAGAATTTCCTCTCTAGGGTTTCCTGGTAAAGAATCTAAATGAAGAGTGTGGCTTAGGGAACCCACATTCTCCCCAGGGAGATAAAATAAACACACCCAACAGTCAGAAAAATAATCTGTTCTCATAGTTTTTTTAGCTTGTTTTCCAACCAGCTGGGATTTCCATGCCATGAAACTTGGATCCATATGGAAATGATGGCATACTGCTCTGACCCTAATTTTACTTTCGAATTTAGAGTTTTGTCCACCTCAGGGAACAGTGCAAAATGGAATCAGGATGGACCTGGAGGAATAAACAAATTTGTGCAACACATTTGCCTTCACTGTTAGGCATTCTTGCTGCTAAACTCAGTCAGCAAGTCATTCATGGTTTTCATGGGAACTTTTGCCTCTCAGTGAAAAGATAAATGAATGCAAATATTTCTTCCTTCCCAGAAAGAGAAGTTATATGGGCATGATTTGGCTTGACAGTAAAAATAGTGTTGATCTAGCTGTACCATCAGGGTCTAAAGGGCTAAAATTCTAATTCATCAAGCCCCCATGTCAGCTTGACTTTCCTTTCCAGGTCTTGTGAAGACAGAACTATTCATTTAGTTTCTTATGCCAGCCTGGTCAATGTGCCCTTTGTATGAACATAGCAGATTCCAAAGTAGATCAGTACATATTTTGTTATTGCTGTCTTCAGGTTAGTTCGAAAATGGAACTTCAATGAGTTCTGCTCCTTTGTCTTGATTCTATATAGTTTGTTTGACTTTCTTTTTATAGTGTGCAGGTGTGTCTTTCATAGCATAACAACTCTCTTCTAGAAGCATAATGTAACATATTGTCAACACTGTTTGTAAGCACAGGAATAGTAGCAGCAATAAATTTCTGTAACTATGATATTTGCAGATATAAGAGGGTACTTTTTTGAGTGCTTTGAAAGTGCTTTGGGAGTAGGTCTTCTACCTACATCACACAAATTAATGTTTTCCTGCAATGCTTATCCTTATTTGCTAGAAAATGTAAAAAATGTCTACAGAATTTCATCTCTATCTAGGATTTTAGTTTACTCCCTTCCCTAGGTTTCTGAAACATATTAGGATTTAAATAATTATTAAATAAGGGGACCCTTTACTTTCTCCTCTACTTGCCAATCTGGCAACAGAGTGGAAACAGACTCGGCTCAGTGTAATCTATAATATTACTTTCATTATCTCTTTCTTCCCTTGAAACTTAGTTCCCCAGGGCTTACAGATCTGGAGAGAATTTTATGGTGATATTTTTCAATAATTTCTTGATGGAAATGGGTGCAAAATGATCCATGTAACTGAGTAAGTTTTAAAATAAATCTTCTATGACATGCAAAGCCCTGCTTTGTCTACACAGAATTAGCTTGTTCTTGTAAACAGGCAGTGCTTAAGAGAACATGAAGATTTTTTAAAAGTGTATTTTATTAGCATTATAGTGTAGTGTTGTAAGGTCATAACATTAGAGAGTTTCTTCAATTCACTCCACATGTTGCTGAAAAAACAAACAAGAAAAAACAACCAAAAACTTACTGATTTTTTGACAGATGGTTGAAAATAAAATGTAGACTAAGAGAACTAAGTACTTTTGAAAATGCAACCCTGTGTTATAAACTTCTTATCAAGGTGTAAAGTCATTTGGTACAGTATAGGAACATTTGTGCTCCTGTTGAGGGAAGTTTCTATAAATGAGCTCAACTGTAATACCAGCCACTAGAAAATGCCATCTGAGAGACTGATGATGGAAATTCAGAAATATTCTGATCAGACACTGCACTTGATTACAGGGGAAATAAATCACATGTCAGTACAGAGACATAAGGAACTGACCTTCACAGCTCCCATTACCAGCTACTCTCTTTGATTTACATGAACTCTGTGGCATACATCACTGTTCAAATATTATTTTGATAAAAGCAGAAAAAAACTGGAACAGTTTATACTGAAGTTTAAAACAAGGATGCTAGATATCCAGAACACTATTAGAACACTATTTAGCCCTTTAAAAAAAAAAAAAAAAAAAAAAAAAAAAAAAAAAAAAAAAAAAAAAAAAAAAAAAAAAAAAAGTATGAACCCTACCGAATACCTTGTCAGGCACTTCTGGGACTTGTACTATGACTAGTTTCCAGTTGTCTTCACTTGAGGCTCTGCCCAATGCCTTGCACTGAATGAGATTGTCTCCCCTCCTGTGTCCCCCCACCAGCTGTCCATTGCACCTTTCTGCTGGAGCTCATCTAATGTGCTGAGTTGCTGTGCAGCCTGAGTGCTTGAGCCTGGGCTGTCCCAGTGTGCACAGATAAACAAGGCTTCAGCTAGGGCTCAGGTGAATTTCAAAGTCCTAATTCAAGCCATGTCACCTATAGTCATCAGCAGATTGTGGCCACTCTCTCAAAATAAAGATGATTTTTCTTCTTTGGTCTCTTGTAGTCATGAGTCCCTTGTGTTTGGATGAGGCCAGAGATTGAGCTTTTATGTTTGCTGACTGAATGGGTGCAGAAGTCCATTGTGGTGCAAGGTTCACCAAGTTTCTGAGCAAACAAAGTTAGATCATGATTCAGAAATGAGCTTAGGTATTTTCTCTACTTTGAGCACCTGAGTAGTGCTCAGATGCTCAAAATGAACCTTGATGCTCAAGCCAGGCATAATCTCAGTGTGCTCATGAATCAGTAGCATGACTTGCTGCAGTCAGAAAATGTGAGCTCTGGACCTTTCTCTGCTATTGATTTTTGAA
Organism: Aegithalos caudatus; assembly: GCA_013389925.1. NCBI lineage: Eukaryota > Metazoa > Chordata > Aves > Passeriformes > Aegithalidae > Aegithalos > Aegithalos caudatus. Next base: position 13,318 of record WEIU01000434.1, on the reverse strand, counting down.
TTATTGTGCATAAATCAGTCAATGTTTGTCACTTTCTGTATTCTCTGAGACTCAGTTAGTCATTTTTGAATTTCCTTGAACTCCTTGGATGAAACTCTGTGCAAGGAAAAACAAGTCAAAATACAGTATCATGATGTAATTCAGTGAAAAGAACATATGACATGATATGATATGATATGATATGATATGATATGATATGATATGATATGATATGATTGATATGATATGATGATATGCTGGGCCTGGAAGCTCTTTTCCCTAGAATTTCTCCACTTCTCTATCCTGGTGTCCCTGGCAGCCAGAACACCCTTCTGCCATGATCGTTGACCCCTTGAGCCTTCACTTCCTTCTCCAAAACACATGAATGTTGCAAGGTCAGTACCAGCTCCAGGGCACTACTAACCTAAACTGAGCAATCCTGCCTTCCCTGCACAGCCCCACACTCAAGAAAACGTGACTTCTCCACTGCAGTGCCAGGCAGGTTCTTGCAGTTTGGGGTTACCTTGGTCTGGTGAGAAGAAAAACTCCTTGAGGCACAGGTGAACCTTAGGTTATCATCTGTGTCAGCCTAAGGGCATCACTAGCACACAGCTCAATGGAATAAACACAAGACCAGCCCACAAAAATCAGGAGCTGTTGTGGTATTAAAATCTTTTCAAGCTGTGAGTTTCAAAAGTAAAGTGCTTAAGGAATTGTGAGTCATATTGAAGGAAGAGGAGTAAGTCAAGTTTACAACACTAACATGTATGAAGAAAATATTTAAAAAAATATTATTAATTCATTCAGCTTCTCAGAGCTGAGTACAGATTGAATATATATTGCCTACTCTGACTGATTCATTGAAACACTTTGCTGCCTCAAGTCCTTTCTTTTTCCTCCTCAGAAGTGTGGAAATACCAGGTATTTAGACAAATAAAACAGATCAATCCTTTATAGTCCTTTGAATAAGATGACCATACCAGGACTGCATGAGAACTGTCTGGATAGAGATGCTGTCACTTGTAAAAGACATAAAAAAGATCTGCCATGTCACTGCTGAAGCCACCAAGAAGATTGTAACCTCCTGTTTTAACCAAATTATGTAGCAGAGTTAAAACTACAAAAGCAATATATTACTTTTGTTTTTCTTAAAGAGAGATTTGTGGAAAAATAGCCCCAAACTGTAGTCATTAGAGACTTTTGTTTACTCAGCAGAAGAAGACAGTATTACTTAAACAGGGAGGTTTTTGTTGGGTTTTTTGTCTGTTTGTTTGTTTTTTTACTGTTATTGTTGATGTTTTTCACCTGTGCTTTTTGTTCCTGCAGCTAGTGTTTGGAAGAGCTACCTGTTATAAATGGCATTAATGGAAAAAGCATATAGATTGACAAAGAGCTGAGAATGCCTTACCTCTTTATGTTTCTGAAATATTTTGTATAGAAAGCTAAATACTAAGAGTAAAATGTCTGCTTGAGCCTTATAAATTCTGTAAACATTCTCAAATCCAGAGTTAAGAATTGTTCAAACAAGTTGTGCCAGCTGCTTAATGGTTAAAGACTTTACCTCCACATTGAAGCAGCAGTGAAGGCAACACATAGAGGAGGAACTTGCAATTAGGAGCAGCAAAATAGACCACCTAAAGACAGACCTGAAAATTTGCCTGCTGATGGAGAAACTGCTAGTGAAAGTTTCAGGATGTTTAGCACTTAATACTTAACACTACACCGTGCTTACAGAAATCATGGACTAAGGGGTAAATTATCAGTCATCAGTAATTTCTGCATGGTCTTCTTTTCATTTAAAGCCATGGACCTACATTTTCAGAACTGCTTTTTCACTTGAAGTTAGCTAAATTCATTAATAAACCGTGTTTCACATTAGAGAGATTTTACATAAGAAGTTAATAACATTTCTTATTTACTTTACCCATTTTTATTTCTGCTTGTGGGGTTGCATCTCCTTACATCTCATATCAATGATATTACTGAGGTTTGAGCTTCTTGACTTACAATAGTAGAGTCAACTAAGAGAAACTCATCTTTGGAATTTTAACAAAAACAGCTATTTGATGACTTACCAGGAAGTGGAAATATTTTTTCACATAATATGATATTTTCCCTTAAATGAGGCATCTCAGTTTAACCCACAGAATTAAGGTTTGATTCCACAAAACACAAGTGCAGTTTTAAACATATGACTAGTAGTACTGTTTCAAAAATAGCTCCATCTGTCATGCCCCCAAATTTGCAAATCCTGAAAGACCTTGTTGAATCAACAGCTTCAGTAAAACTGGCAGATTTGTGTCTGGATCACACTTAGTTTTCTTTTCTTTTTTTTTAATAGCATAGGTCTTTGAAACAAAAAAAAAACAGTGGGAAAAATCCATGATTTAACTGACAGAAAACACAAAGCATAGTCATAAATAGTCAAATATACAAGTACTGTGGAACTCTGTCTATTAGCAGTTATTACAGAGGTAGAAAAAGACTCAAGCTTCACCAGGCAAGTAGCCTATTTCTAAACCTATTTTGTTCAAAAACACTCAGCAGCCTTAACTACAGACTGAGATACCAAACACATAATAATGCAATAAAACCAGAGCAATTGGTCACGATAAAGCTCAAATTTTGTCAAAAGATAGTAAAATATCACCATATAAAAGAATTTTTCAGTGCAGTAACACTGAATGAAAAGGGAGTCACAAAGCCTTTGGGATATGTATTTTATTTTTCCATTGAATTTGGCTCCTTTCAGAATGTAGACAAAGGATGCACATGACTGCCTAGCTCTTCCCTACTTTTCCAAGGAGAAAGGTTTCTGTTGATTGCTTTCATGTGCAGTGTACGTGTTTGCCTTTTTGAGAAGAGGTTCATGTTTTGACGCAAACAGTGCAGAGGAAATTGCTAGGGATCCAAAGGAGGCAGGCTTCATATAAACCTGCTCTAGGCAGGGAGTTAAAAATCCATTCACGTTAGTGTCAATTAGGCCTTTATAGGGCAAATCCTGACCACAAAAAGGGTCAGTGAGTGGCAAAGCTGCTCCAGTGGCCTTCATAGCTGGAATCTACTCTAGAAAACTGATGGGAATCCTGCATGGAAATGTGCCCTTTCCACTTGTGGTGTTTAATTCTTGTAGCATCTTTTTTGGTCATGGTTAAAATTGCATCTGATTTGGTCCCACAGGACCTAAAGGTATTCATCTTTGAGATTTCTGCCCACCTTTTCTGTTTTCAACCGTGGAGGGCAAAATAAACAATATAAGAGCTTACATGAAAACTGTTTTCTCTCTCTTCTTGCACAAATTTTTTAAGTCCTCCCTCAAAACCATCAGGAAATGTCCCAAATCAAGTTGTAAATTAAAAGACGAGTATTGCAAGAACACTGGAAAATCTTAAGTGAATAAATCTTGCTAGTGGTAGACAGGAACTTTGCATGTAAACCAGTGGAGGAGGAATTCATTCTACTCCCTTCTCAACAGAGCACATTCACATCGTGGTGATCTCTCCTCTTGACTTCAGAAAGGGAGGGAAGCCATGAGAAAGGCTGACTGTAAGTGAGATCTGTCTTCCTCTTGTACTTCTTTTGAATACTGATGTTCAGATGCTCACATGGGATTTGGTATTAAAACAAGCATCTCCCAGTGGCTGGGCCAATTCCCTTCTGCTTTCTTGTAAAGGTACATCATTTGGGGAAAACAAAAGCAGAGTCCTTACAAATAATTGTCTGTACATAGCAGAACTGTTGGGCTTTGGCCAGGCTGTGGAGTGAAACAGCTTTGATGTGAGCCTGTGCCAAAGGCCACTGCTGCAAATGTGCTCAGCACACCACACCTTTCTGTGCTTTGCTGTTAGTTTTTGGTCTCTACATCTTCCCATGACCATGAAAAATATTGTTTTTAATAACTAAATAAAATTTTTAATAAACTAAACCATAATCACAATTAAAAAACAGTAGGCCCCAAACAAATTTGTTGCAAATACATCTCTGTCCGTGTGGTAGGGATGGATAATTGAGAGCCAAATGAGGATTATGAACTCCCACCAGATCCCTGTATTGCTGTTTCTCTTTCAAGGAGCAAGTGAGAGGTGCCAGCCTTCCAGCGAAGCACTAAATATTTAAAAACAATAACTCCACTCATCTGGTGGTTGTGTTTGAAGAACAAACATCAGCCCATTGTCTGGTTTCTGCCATCATCTTGTACACACAGAAAGCCAAAGACTCCAAATAATTTTGTGGCCTCAGGCATCAACAACAAACACTGTATATTTGATGTATTGGCCTAATTTCTGTCCACTGAATATGCTGTTTTGGAGCTGTTTACACGACCCTTTTTTTCCCCTCTTCTTTTACATTCAAGTCTTTATATGCCCTGGGATTTTATTTTTTTTTTTACCTTTCTCAAATTTTCTTGCTTCATGTTTAGGATGCTGTTACTGATGAAGAGGTGACCAAACTGCTCTTTTTCTAAACGCATGATTCTTGCAGAAACTTGTATTCCAGTCTGATAAACTTCTTGCCTGTCCCTACACTTAAATTATCAAACGTTGAGGAAAAAGTCCTGAAAGAGTGGGGAAAGGAAACATAATTATCCATGCAGTGGAGACAAAGAATACTTACTGAATGCAGTTTCCAAACTTTTTTGCCAGGCTTCTGCTACGAAAATTATTGTCCAGAAGGGAGGCTGTAAACCTGTTTTTGAAGATCAGTATGTTTCAAAAAGGATTGTTGTACTTCAGATAATTGTTTTAACCTTTCTCATATGATTTATAAGGTCTTCCAACACTTGTGGTACCAACATTTGTTTGTGACTTTTATTGCTCTCAGAGCAGTCATTGCTTCAAAGGACAAACCTAGTCTTTTGTCTCTGCAAAGCCATATTTTCAGGGGATTAAATGACCACTTTTTCCTCTCCATTCTTCAGAGCTTCTCTTTTCTGGGGCTTAACTTTGCATCCCAGGCTCAACATAACCAATGAGTCAACTCTTTACAGAAGCAAGAATAATATACAGTCTAAGGAAGTATTATGTACAATGTAGTAATTTATTAAAGGAAAAAGCTTGTGACGTATGTACAAGAAATATTTCAATATTGCTCATTGAAAAAAAGAGTGACAGGTATACACTTCTCAGCAATGATGATAAAAAAGCTGTAATTTTCCAAGCAAATTGTTGTGTGTGATTTATCATTTAATTTTCAAGTTGTGTTTTATATAGCGGTACTTTGCCAGTTCCAGCAGCACTGGCTGTCAGGGCGATGGCCACACAGGTGTGTGCTTTCTCCTCAGATTGCACAGACACCTGAGGAAACCTGGCCACATAAAGGGTATAAACCACAAAATCTGAGGAGCTTTGGAAGAACTAGCTGAGCCTGTCTGTTAAGAATATTGCTAGGGCTGGACTAGGGAGTGAAACCTATACCTGTACACAGCCCCGGGAAGCAAATTGAAATCCTGTGGGGCGGAGAGGGGAGCTGAACTGAGATGCCCCACAGCCTGCGGCTCACCCAGGTGGTGGATGAAGCCCCAATGTTTTCACCCAACTGGTTTGATCAGACCTACTCTGAATATGCCTATTATTTCAGGATCCCCACGTGCCACAGAGAAGTGCACAAAGTTAGCACCTGAACCCAGAAGAGCCCTTGGTCCAAAAATAGTCATTGCTCTGTAGAGCCGAGCCTGGACCAAGAGCCTAGGCAGATGTGTGAGAAGACAACTGTAGCAGTAGCTCAAAAATCATGTTTTATGATATTATTGTTTTTCCTCCTACCTCTGCTCTATTTCTTAGAGCAGACCCTCAGCCACAGATCCTCACTTTGCAAGGGAGTACATGGAATTATTTTTGGAATCTCCTCAGGTTCTCCAATGGACAGTCAGAGGTGAGGCTATTAGCAGCTGCAGGATGGTTGTTTGGACTTTGAACCCCAAGATATACTTAAATCCCCTTAATATGAAAGCATTTAGACACGTTCTTCTCATTGAATTTAACAGAATTATTCTCATCCCTAATTATAAAGCATTCCAGGATCAGTCTTCATCTTGTATGAGCTGGGCTGTGACAGAGCAAGGCTTTGAATGTCTTTCTTTTGAAACTGTGTTGGGCTGTCTTAACCACAAGACCACAGGTATTTTGAGAGGCTGCTAATTAATGTTTGCAGCATGTTTTAAGATCTGAAGATTTGAGAACTCTGTAGAAGATACTACCAATTGTAGTTGGCTTTCTGGCTTTCTATCTTTCTAGCAAAATTGTTGCTTAAGTTACTGGGGATTTTCATTCCTGAATAGGTGGATTTCTACAATAACCAGCAGTTGTGATACTGCTGCCCATTCTACTTAAAAGCTTTAAATATATGACAATTAGTGGAAAAAAAAAACCACCTTAAAAATCAACCCTTCTTCTCTGATTTTAGGTTTATTTTTAATGCTAAACAAAAAAATTGTTTGAATTACTATTATGCTTTTTGCCTTCCAAAAAAATAACTTTCATTTGCAATAAAAGCTCTAGCAGGTAGAGTTCATGCACCTTTCTTACATTTCAGAGTCTGCAGATAAGTTTATTAATATATTAAGATAAATGGGTGAATTAAAATATATTGTATATATATATTGTATTATATTGTATATCTGACTTCCTTTAAAAAGGAGGAGCAAGAAGACTGCAAAAGTAAGCAAAACATTTTATTGTTAAAGTCACATAGCTTTTAAAAACAAATGTTTCTAGCTTGTGGTCCTACTATTGCATGTGCACATTTAGCCAGCCTGGCCTTAAATCCTTTTGGCTGGTGTTTTCTGATGTCTGAAGACTTAAGTAAAAGGGGGAAGAAGAGTTAGTGTGATTTAGGCAGAATACAGGCTTCTCGAATCAAGGTCTTCCAATAAAAATATACAATATTCCTACATGCTCCATGTAGGAGTAGCTCTGGTTTTCTTTCCATAAATTCATCTCTCTTAGATCTTATTTTGAGCAAGTTTCCAGGCAAATATGGCCCAGGTTGTGTGGACAGTACCACTGATAAATGAGAGATGGTCTTCTTTGCCTTGGCCCAGAGGTATCGCTTTAGCAGGAGGAGGTTTCCACCATCTGTGTGTGGCTTCAGGGCTGGTGGGGACATCCTGTCTGCTCCAGCACCCCTTTTCCTGCACCAGCTGCCCATTGCACCCTCATTCCTCACACTTCCTCAGCCCAAAGCAGGGTGGTGCTTGAAGAGAGCTGAATGGTACCTCAGCCCCCTCGTCCGGTCCTGAGCCAGGAACTCGGATGTGCCACATCTGCTTCACCTGCACTGCGCCACATCCCATTCCCTCCCCCTCCAGGCAGGATCGGGCCCCACTCTGCTTCTGTGTATCTGTGATAAATGACAAACATCCACAGCTGGTGGGGCAGACACTGCTTCTGGTAATTTTGCAAAGTGGTTTCCCTGCCCTAGCAGCATAAATGTCTCATTGCTAGTGCTAAACTCACAGAAGTTGTTTGCTTTCCATTTGGGAGCATAAATCTTCCGCAGCCAACCAAACTCACTGACCAAGTATGTTCAAAACAATTCTTTTCTCTTGTGTGCCTTTTGGGCAGGGAAATGAAGATGAGATAAAATATTTTTTTCTATTTCTCTATACAAAAATGTTGTCATTTGACTTTAACTTTCACTTTATATGTTGATATCGGTGAATTCTGTAATTTTGCACAAATCACTTTTGTGCTTTGTTTACCTGACAATCAGATAGTTTCATAGCCAGGTAAAGGGACTTCAGGTAGACCAAAATAAATTTATAACCCAATTTCTAATATTTATTATATATATTTTTATGATACATATTTTTAATACATTTATATTTTGCACAACAGGTTTGTGATCGTAAACATGCTACCTTAGCACAAGGAGCAATGGAGGAAATTATTTCTTTGCAGGGATTTGAGATCTGCTTAATAAAACCACTTAGGGAATTAAAAAGGCCAGTATATGGCAATTCATGTCCTATATCTGCATTCTTGAAGGAAAATATATACTTGTTAAAGTTTATAGGATATTGCTGAGGAAGAACTTCAGGAGAAGACCTTTCTCCTTACAGCCTACATCAGTATCATCCAGAGTCATCAGTGGACATACACACACCCACACATTTTTATGCAGACATAGATATAGACACCTGTGGCAGCAGGCAGTGGCAACTTTCACCCAACTAGGAACTTTGTGTAGGTAGTTTTAAAGCTGAATATAAGATAACAAGGACAATCCAAATACAGGACCCCTATCCTTAGGAAATAAGTAGTGCAGGAACTTTATTATGGGGGAAAAAATAAATCTGATAGACCCATTATAAATACAGCCATATATGTAGGTCTTCCTAAGCTAACTTTGGTCACTGATAAACCACACATAACCTTGTATGCAAAACACCACTAGGCAGACCTATTTCTCTCATCAGGGTACACCAAGATCTCCCACACTGTCATATACAGAAGAGATCCATCATTAACAGCACTGGTATCAAAGTGAGAAATAGGATGTTGATTCTTGTGCAACAACAGTTTCCCACTAGTATGAGTTTTTTTAATTACATGCTCATAGAACCAAACCCAGTTCTGAACTTGACTCACTCTGACTCAGTTAAGTTACCTGTTGCAATTTCCAAAAGAACTTTAATACTCACTGATCTTACTGGGAAGTTCTCAATTCCAGTTACATAGTTAGGGTAATATTTTCTTGTTGTGCAAAAAGTCCTAATGACTTCTGTGGTCTGTATGTGTGATTAAGGTAATGCTTGAAAAGGTAATTTTTTTTTTTTTTTGTAGTGACAGTAGTTGAGGTGGTCTCTGAAGCATTATGACTAACAAAAGGTCAGGGATGAGCACCTAATTGCTCATCTGTGGATTGTCAATAGACAGAAACAATGGCTTTTCTACCCATATACTGGCTTTTGTTCTGCATACTTTTAATTTGTAAATTTTCAAAGCTTTCAGCTATGAATATGAAATAAATAAATCTTGAGCCTTTCATGAATAGTGTAATTAAAATGTAATGTAATGTAAAACTTGCTTAGACAGTGCTCTGCCAAACATAGACATCCCTTCCAGTCTGGCAACAGACAGACTGTGATGCAGCAGCCAAGGGAATAAAGCAGCAATGTGATGTGAAAAGATTACCTGGTCCAAACTCACTTAACTCCCAACTGTTCGAGGAATTTAGGTCTGTTCTGTCTGTATCAGCAGGTATTTATACTAGATCATCTATTTCCTCTCACCCTCATGGTAGTTAAAAACTTGAATGCCATCCTTGTTCACTTTGGTTACTTTGTCAAGCATGTGACCATCTGTATGTCAAAAAA